>BLKR01000743.1:72500-413340 GCA_011170035.1 Teleogryllus occipitalis
TAAATCTACTGTCTTCTTTATATCTATTCCATTTCATAAGAATATTATCTACATCACATGATCATCACGACTGCCAACAATGAGAAGCATTTTAAGAATTTCAAATCGCCAAGATGCCATTTTGCGAACTCGTTTGACAGCATCAAACGAAGCACGGGAAAATCGAATTTGCAATTTTTTTGTCGCAATTTTTGAAAATTGAATGACCGCCGAAAACGCACGAGTACCCCTTCTTTACCGTTCTTTGCTACGTAAGAAAAAAAAAGAAAAAAACTAGCAGTGCTAAAACAGCACGTACTTTCTCGCCCGTAATTTCAAGCAAAATTATGCGAAAACTCAAATTTTCGAAAAATTGTACATGACCGTATTTCAAATTCTATCTTTAAGAAACATGTCATTTCAGGAAAAATCTCTATCTTTAATATTTTAGTTGTAGGAGAATCCGAAAAACATTTTTAATTTTGGAATTTCCGAAAAACCAGACTTCAACGAACATGAGACCTGCAGCATTCTCTTAAACGTCCTTTACACTATCCAACAAAATTTAATACAAAACAAACAAACATGGAGCCATTTTTTTTCAAAACTTGAAAAATATCCCAGGGGCTTCATGTAAAGTACTCCCCAAAATTAAAATCATCGGTTTCAAATTGAAGGTGCCGCGTCATCAGCCAGATCGATTGAGGAATATCAATTTTGGAGAAAATCGGCCGAACGGTTTAACCGTTACCTTTGTTCACAGACGGACAAATAGACCTTTTGCCGTCAATCGTTTTTTCGGAATCAATGACCCATAAAACAGGGATTCTGGTTACACCAAAAGAGGATCTTTTTCTTTATTTGGCAACTGGATTTATCCACTTTTTCGTTACAAGGGCCATTATCAGTGGAAAAGTTATGGAAAGAATCAACAGCATTCAGGCATTGCATTAAAACATGATTGTCCATGACAGTGGCCGGATACAATGGAGCAAGATAAACCAATTTTTCTGCATCCACAATTTGCACCGCATCCAATTGTACAAAAGTACAATTATAAAAAGCAGTATTAAGATTACTCTCGGGCGCAGGTGGTAATATTTTAATGGGCTCCAAAAAACTGTTACTGAAGATCCAACCCCACTGCTGTGGATCTATTTCTCTTCCCAGTCACGTTTGGAGCTGGTAATATACACGGTACAAGTGTTGAGTTGCTGCAGTTGTAGGTGGAAGCGATCGTAATTTTACAGCAGTATTAAATCTTGTCAACTTTGCTTTAAACGCTGAAGAGCCAAAAAACTGGTACAGTCATGCGTATTGAAATAAAGGGATCTGGAATCAATCAGAATACGGCGCTCCGGTCGGCAACGACTATACAAGATAACCAGTCTAGTACAGTTGTTAGATAGATCCCACTCGGGTGTTAGAAGGTCCACTCGAGTACTCTTGGTGACTGCACGACACAAAGCTTTATAACCTCGCATGGGCCCGTCAACACCGACCTTTGACCGGAAACACGTTGCCTGGTTTGACGAGTCTCGTTTCACATCGTTTCGAGCGGATGAACGTGAACGAGTATGGCAACAACTCCATGAATCCATAGACCTTGCATGTCAACGGAGACCGTTCAAGCTGGTGGAGGCTTTGTGATGGCAGGTGGCGTGTGCAGTTGGAGTGATATGGGACCCCTGATACGTCTAGATACGAGGTGACGTACGCAAGTATCCTGTCTGATCACCTGCACCCATTCCCGTCCATTGTGATTCCCGACGGACTTGGGCAATTCTAGCAGGACACTTTCACTGGCCACCAAAATTCCCCGACAAACATTATTGAGCATTTCTGGGATGCCTTAGAACTTGCTGTTCAGAAGATATCTCCTCCACCACCACCACAACCCCGTACTCTTACGACTTTATGGGCATCCCTGCAGGGTTCATGGTGACAATTACCTCCAGCACTACTACAGACATTAGTCGAGTCAATGCCACGTCGTGTTGCGGACTTCTGCGTGCTCGTGGGGGGCGTACACTAAATTAGGCAGGTGTACCAGTTTTTTTTCTCTCGACTCTTCAGTGTAATATATATATATATATATATATATATATATATATATATATATATATATATATATATATATATATATATAAAGCCCATTCACATATTCTACGTATAAGCTTTATGGAATGGAGCATACGCCTTGTTCGGAAACTTCGCTGCTTGTTTACGTTTAAACGGTTTGTAGTAACTGAAATGAATAGAACCATTTTTGCAGATAATTACATAAACTTTCTTGTAATCTCCTCAATTAACCTCCGAGCCATACAGAACAGGATTTTTTTTTTTACAAATAATTTTTTAAATTGTGACCTTTGACTTTTAATTTTTTGCCTCGTCGCTATCTATTTTTAATGCGTTGTGTAAAACAAGGAAATCAAGCGATTAAAAAAATCGTTGTTACCAATTTTTAAAGAACTGTTGGCTTTTTGGGCCAAGTGACTGGGCTATTGTAACAATGGGGACAATCCTACAATTATGCACACTAGTGACGGGCTTAACAGCTTTTCTTCAATAAATGTTATCAGAGAATCCAGACACTCGCAATAACAGTTATTAATAACAGTTGAAAAAGAACAGATTCATGGTCAGCAACCTAACACGGCCGATTGCTAAGAGTTAAAACGAATAACATTGGTAGCATCGTAAAGCTTGTGCAGGTACCTTACGATGCTTGCACTACTTCCCCTAACATGTTTGGATAGAAAAACGGCTGATATAAACGGGACTGGTTGAACGGCCAAGGAAGGATAGTAATTGATATATGAGTAGCCAGGGTTGTAAATTTATTATTTAAATACTTCGCCAAAATACTTCGTAAATAAGTATTTAAATACATACTCAAAATACATTAGGTTTTGAATAGCTAAATACATACGTATTTAAAATACTTCAAATCCTGAAAATACAGTAAAAACAATTTTTATTACGACTTTTTTATTGCAACAATTTATTGTAAGTCAATTGCAATAAATTACTAATTTGTGCTGTTTTCTCTTTTCATGACTAGGTCCTCCGGGGTTTGGCACAGGGATTGAATTCCGAAATTATAGTGGAAAGGTATACATACCGGTAGTGGCGGCTTGTGGGGTGGTACCAGTGTGCCAAGGCACCACCAACAAGGGGAAAAAATCTACAAATACGTGTATAAAATATAGATTCTTCAAAATATTTTTCTTTATAGTAATTCAATTCATTTGAAGGGGTGTTTAGTCCTTCGATGCTCTATCAATTCTCTCTTCAAATGCCCAGAGCGTAATGCTATCTGCCGGATTGGCACCGACTGTCCATTTAACACTAACGAACGCTGTGTCACTTATGGATGGGACGTTGCCAAAAATCGAACTGGCACAGCAGTTCACGTTCTGTTCCACAGAGTGCACTCTCTTCATCGAGTAGACTCTAGCTCAGGATGATCCCGATGCCCTGGTATTTCGTACGTCTTTCCTTGTGTTTCGCACATGGAGAGACGCGCACGCCGTGGGCGTAAGGCACCCCCTCTTCTTCCCGTATCCTTCTTCAGTGTACTTAGGAAGCTGTTGCCTACCATTACCGTGGCTGCTCAGGCTTTCAGGCTGAGTATTTTTATTTGTTGTTATTTTTAGTTAGTTTTCAGTTTAATCTTTACAAATTAACACTCACTGTAAATTTACATTTGTTGCCCACGAACTGCATTTTAGAGATTAGTACACCAATTTTAAAATATCGCATCGACATTTAAAAATATAAATGGGTGTTGATAGATGTTTTAACTTTGAATATCGATAATCGGTAACATCGATGTCGCATCACTAATGAAATTCTGTACCGGCCTTCACTGCACACCGGTATATAAATACATTTACATCTATTATACCTTTATTTGTAAAACCTTCAAAAATATTTGTATAAGACACCAAATCTCGGTATTTTTACTTTTTCGTTCAATAAATCTTGTTAGGGATGTTTTACATCTATTTAACGACTTCAGAAAATCCAGATATTTCACTAGAATCATACTGGTATTTTGAAGAAATGAATTTCACCATTGAGATAGCTCAGAAGAACAATTGACGCCACCGCAGTTTTTGGCCGGGACCATTGTAGAGTTCGAGTCCAGACGGTGGCGGACTTTCAACATTAGCCATATATCTAGGTCAGTTCTTCCGTTGCCATTAGAAGAATTCTAGTGGTCGGGTGCTACAAGTCTTAGTTTTCCGTGGTTTCTCCGATCAGCACTATGAGAATGCTAGAGTACTATCTTAATCGAGCCACGGACTGGGAGAGATCTTTTTAATATCGCCTTACCGAGACACGTACTTGCACTACACTACCACACGTCGGGAGATAACTCAGTTTCTTCTATCTAATAGTTGTGTATCTTACAGAATGTTTCTCTGTCAGATCAGTCTGACACTAAGAGAGCAAAACAGAGGTATGGTATAGAATTTAAATCAGAGAATAGTGTCAATACGAGTATAATTCACTTTCAATTATTGTATAAATAAGACATCCTGAAAAGAATATGTGGATACAAGATATGATTGGATTTAAATATTACATTGCGATTTAACTGATCAGTTGAGCGTCACTGTGTACTTTATTAAATTAAAAAGGCGTCAGTGGATAAGACCTTCACAGTTTCTTCAATGAACGAACTCTGACAATGGTTGATAGACATCCAAAGTGAAATCGTTTCTGCTGCATAACCGTTTCTATACAATTAGAGACTATACTGAGCATCACAAGAAAAGTAACATTAATTTTAACAATGATACATAATGCATTATTTACCATTTGGACTGTATAAATGTGTATAAACAACCTGTAACAACTATTGTACTACAGCCTCCGGGTCAATGACGCCCATCTCGATCAGGTTTTTCGTCCAGTTTCCCTGATCCATTGAGCAAATGCTGAGATGGTCCCTTGTTTTGCTTCTGGACATAAATGTAACTTCATTTTCTGTGCACGTCTTCTAGAATTCAGTGGGAAATACAATTATTCAAATTATCGTTTCCATGTTGTCGCGGCAGGAAGTATTATTCCGAAGGACAACATGGATAAGAGCCAAAATTTATTGCTTATTTATCCTTGAAAATAGATTTTATTACATGGGAGGTTTTTTTTTATTTGTTTTTGTTTGTTTTTCAAAATTTAAGTAGTATATGACAGTGTAGGGATCACAGAATTTTGAAAATGTGCACACAATTCACTTTTCCCCATAGCACGTCATACACAGTTTTAACCTTTTGACGTAAAATAAATAAATAATAATAAATAACATAATATACTACACACCCGTATACAATTTATGCAGTATGCAGAGAAGCATCCTGGCCAATGCAACGATTTGCGGACTGCAGCTGGCGCGGCGGTCGCGAAAGGTTCTTACGTCTCTAAAACACTATTTCTGATATTCCATATCATTTCGAAATTTAGTTACATGGGTTTATGCTGGTGAAATAGCATGTGAAGTGTCCTATATGGTATGCGTAGTGTAAGAATAGAATCTTTCGCAATATCGAACTATTCACGTTATCGAGACTGCATTCTTAGGCTTGCGACACACGAACGTCAAATGACGTACATTAACGTGTGTCCGTCGTAGCGCAACAAGCAAGCATACGGGGCGTGGCACAACTGCTTGTAGCGTACTGAAAATGAATATAGTTAGTCTTTAAATAGGGAAGAGGCAGTTGTTTCAATTTTTCTAATTTCATTAAATTTTTATAATCATGTAAAATGTTTAAAAATGTACTAATATCAAATGTCAAACATTTCGAAACTTTTGCATTACTATCGATTACAAAGAAATAGAAATATGTGAAACCAGAATTGAATAATGAACATTTCGAAAGAAGAACCCCTTTCCGTTCTATGACACAAACTTTCAATGGTTCAATGTAGTTGCCGCCTTGTGGGAGCAGCCGAGGGCAGCGCTGCGTAGCCAGTTTCCTGAGGTCAGTATTTCGAACTACGGGAGTCTACAGTTTAGCCCCCAAATATTGTTTAGCTCAATCACACGATAAAATACGCGTTCCATTGCAAGATATGTTTGCCGTGTGGAACATTGAAATGTGAGCGACAGATGTTTGACCTGTTGCCTTGACGAATTTTCCGAGTTTGTGGGTGTATGCGCGGGAGGGGGGGTCGCACGTTTGCGTGTATGTGTACGCGCGGGGGCGCAAGCGTTTGTGTGCGTGTGTGACGGGGTGCGTACGCACGTGGGTACGTAGTTTTGTGATAGTGCGGGAGGAAAGGCGTTCTTTGCCAGGAGGGGTCCTGAAAAACTTAAAACTCACGATACGCCCGCATTTGACAACTTTCTCTCTACTGTGTAAGCGGCAGCGGAAAGTATAATATCGGTATATTTAATTCCCTTACTTCTGGTTTGATATGAGCCTTGTCAATACAGCATTTACTTTCGACGGTTTCTTACTGGTATAATCCAGATGACAGTGTGTCCCTCCGGACCTCAATAATCCTTCGGCGTCTAAACGCCATCGTGATGTCACCCTCGCCTTCAGCGGATGACCGCACCCTCCACCTCCACCGGGCCGCCAGCGTACTCGCGGGAATGCACAGACGAAGTATCGCAACCTGAAAACACTTCCTCTCACGTCTCCTAAACAGTATCAAAAGCAAAACACGCTCCCTTCGAGCACACAAGCTCCTTCCACGACCCAGCTCCTTGATATTTCTCTACGTAACTATGCTGCCCTCTGCATTTCTGCTGCCTTCGACCAGCAGATGTTCTTTCATTCATAACTACTTGATAGTTTTCACGTGACGCTACCTTCGGTCTGCTTTGCCTTCGATAAGCAGACATTTCCTCTTTACAATACTTCTTTATATCGTCCTCGACGAAACACTACTGCCTTCGGCAGCTCTTCCACCGACAAACTTCGTTAGTCGCGTCGGTACTCACGTCATTAATTATGTAAGACTCCAAACTATACATGGCCTTCGGCAATCTCTAGTTTGTGCTTTTACTGTGCATTTATGGAATTTCCAGTGGGTCAGTATTGCATACCGTCTACATCGGTACGTGTGGTGCGACATTCGCCTCCCCACTAGTCAGCTGTAAGCTGGCCACGTGAGCCGCTGCCTTCCAGTTCTGCTACCGTCTGTGAGCACTTGCCCGGTACCGCGGTCCCGTTTCGGTGTTGCATACGCGCCCTGCAATCGCTGGCCCTGTGAGAAGCTTGCATTTGCACATCGACCTGGCTGTGCAACGCAGAGGTCTACACATCACCTCTGCGCAGTAGGATAGTCTAAAAAGTTATACGCTCACTCTGACCCTTTATGCCGTGTGACCGGTAAATAATTTGCCAGGTCACTGAACAGTTACCATTCACCAGTATAAGAGACGCGTCAGTTCATGGTATTCTTAATGTCCAATGTTACCACATCACAGTACTTTTCTTGTCTTCCATTCCATCTGATCCGTCTAATGGCATGTTGGGCAGTGTCGACTTGAGGGAGCAATACTGGTTCTCTGCCCCTTCTTCCAATCTGGTGCTTATGATATGTTCAAGAACCTCACAAGTTATATAGAGCTTATGTGGCCGGTAGGACGACGGCTCCCCAGGTTTCTTTCCCTTTAAAAGAAGAGCCAATTACGGTTTTGTTTTTTTAATCTCTGAAGAACTATCCCGTATCTCGAGCACGAGTTGTAAGGATCCACAAAGATTTAGGTATGTACGGATATAGAAGTCACACTGCCGGGGTGGTATGGAAATGAACTCAATTGTCAAATCTGTTCGGGCAGGCTGGAGATCGAGAGTGCGATCTTTTAAAATGACCTAAAACTGTCTAGCATATAGTCTACTCAATATATCTTTGTCCACTACGTCGCACAGACTTTTGACACATAGGCATTTATTTTCCTGATTTGCTATCTTCCGCAGATCGCGTTTATTTTGCTCTTGCAAGTTGACAAAATATCCGTCACGAATTCGCCGGTAGTCTCATGACTCGGAAGGCAATGTTGACGCAGTTGAGCTGTGTTCGTTCCACCACTAAACTGGGAAACGTCGATTGTTTCTCGGCTAGACCTAACTACATCACAAGCTCTGGTTACCCAACTCAAAACTTGCAGAGGCTGTCGCTACCGTCCCTAATGGTATCATCTTCATAGGTGAAATACTTCCGCGTCAAACGCTATGGCTTTCAATCCTTCTCCCATACATCCATCCAATTTTTTTCAAACTTTCTTTGGATTTGTTCCACGTTCAGAATAGCTTGAAGATTTGAGTATTATGCTCAACGACTTGCCCGTTCGCAGCAACCATCGTCTTCTATATTACTTTAGTAGTATAGATACCTTATGTAGCTCTCTCAGACAACCATCTTTATAAATGAAGTCTCTAAACAATGAGAATTTCCCGGGACTAGATGAATTGCATTTTAACTTTTAAAATGTGCAGGGTTTGTTGAAAAAACACATCTAAATATTCACATCGAATGTAACTTGCACCACGCGACAGCATTGTCAAAATCTATATAGTTAAACATAATAAATGAAGCGTTCTTGGGCCTCAAAGAAACATTTCTCGCACGGTAATCTATAGGACGAGAACTTCTTGAACTTTCTATTACATTTTGCTGGTCCGGCGCTTCTCGATACTACCCCACCTGTTCAGAGACATGCAGAATCTGCAACTGTATGTGGAATTAAACTAATTACTTGATATTCTAAGCGATTAAATTGCACGGGCTCTCAGTTCACTAATAAAGTTAAATAATATTCCAAAGAATAGGGTTGTGCTCGCCCGATCCTTTATTTTGGCATGGACAACTTTACGTAGCTTTCTCGAGAGTAAAAACCTTTTGAAATATTTTTGTGACTACCAAGGAAAGCGAAATCGGTCAAGAAGATTGTATAATTACTTCAAAGGTTTTTAAGGAAGTATTGTGAATTGTTCCAATACCATGTGTATAATACAACTTTAAATACAATAAACCTTTATTCAAAATTTAACAATAATTTCATTGTTCTTTTTTATTTTAAATTCTATAAGTACATTGTAAGTTATCTTTTAATTTTTTTAAACAAATAAACACGTTTCGTTAACAACTTCCCATTTTATTAAGAAACAGGAAGGATAGGGAAGAGGGTGGAATTTAACATGCGAGTTTTCACAAGGATAAGCTAGTAGGTCATAAACGTTCAAAGGTTATACATCTGCTCTGCAGAAGTTGCATTTCCAAATTCTTTTCAAGATGGTGTGTTTATGTTATGAGTACGTTCACTATGTTCAAAATGGAGAGAGATTCCAGAACTGCTCGACTTCACCTACTCGTCGGCGAACTACCCCACTCCTTCGTCCACGCGTTGAAGTTTCTCGCTAGCACACGGGGAATGCATCCTCTTGCATCGAGACTAAACGGTCTAATAATTCAAATTGGTCAAACGTAATGTTAGGTGAGTAGTAGTATTTGTAATTTAGATATCTATTTCCCCTGAGGCAAACTAAAACGCCTCAAATTGTTTGGACGGACAATTTCCACACGTCCAAAGGGTATAGTCGAATAAGGTGGTGAAAACTGCCCTCAAACCAAACCGCTAATCGCGATGCTTCATTTATTTGAAAATAATGTGAATAATAAAATAAAATGAAAGATAATAAAAAATGTCGTATATTCCAAAAAAACTCAGCCTCCTAGGGCAATCTGCTGCAGAGATACGATAAAACGTGGTTTTACATACATAATTGTTGCTCAGCTTCTGTTGCATATATCTGGCTGAAAAAATTGGAGACACGGGTAAAAATAGTTGACTTTTAAGGTATTTTTGTCATCCAATTCTGACGCCAAATTCAAATAGAAAATAAATACATTTTTGAAATGGATTTTCGACGTGATAACGGAGTACTGTCTCAGTTCTTCTCTTACAATGTGTCTTATAACATTCTTATAACATTTTTTTCAGATTTTTAAACAATGTGGACAATAGTGAAAGAAAATTAAAACCAATTTTATCAGTTCAAAAATTTGAAATACGCGCCAAAATGTGATGGAGAAAAACGCTTTTACCAATATTTAAATATAGATTCAATTACGACATATGAACGTACGAAATCTAATGTGTTACATAATTTATGAACCAAACTCAATCTTACTATCCATGGTGGAATGAGATGGGTGGGCTCTCGCGCATCCGACTTCAGACAATGAGCTTAAATAACCAGTTGGCGCCATAATATTAGCGTGTATTTTAAATGCCAAAATTATTACAGATGTTAAGTCATTGAAACAGAAACAGATAAGCATTTTTATTTTGGAAATATTGCATCTTTTATTTCAACTACACCTTCATCCTGTTATTTTTGGTTGATCACCCTTGAAAATTATCATTTTAGGACACTTTCTAAATGGTTCTCAACACTTCTTGCTCTCCATGTAACATTGCAGCCAACGTCCGGTCACGATTTTCAAAAAGTGCGTCACGCTGTTCATCCATGTCGTGGTTACGTAGTTCATGACGCAAACTGGTGCTGCGCAGAACGAGCAAACATCGGTGTATCGGAGGAGCCCACCTATCTTTTTCCACCATAGGAATATAGGTGAAACGATATTATTGTGAACGTGCGAACGGAAGTTGCAGTCTGGGATGCTGCTCCTATATAGCTACGATCATTTGTTATGTGGCACACGCTCGTTACTTGGCGAAAATTGTTAAACCGTCAGAAATTTTGAGTAGACTATTTATACATAAAAGTACGCACGATCCCAGTTATTGAAGAAGTCAGAATGATTGTCTAATTGTCAATAATTAATAAATGTACAACTGACTAATTTCATTTATATTATAAACATACCTAAAATCGAGTAATTTAATTTATATTAGAAACATTACATAAATCTAAAAACAAAAGGGGTTTGATTTTATTTCGATAACGTAAATACTTTCCACATAAAGACAAACATTTGTCAGCAAAAAGTTGTAAATCAGACTCTCATTTGCATTGTAAGACTTTTCAATAATTTAAATATTGGTGAAAAAAATTCGTATCACATATGGCGCGAATTTTCAAATTTTTGAACTGATAAAATTGATTTCAATTTTTTTTTTCACTATCGTCCATATTGTTTAAAAACACATTGTATGGGGAAACTGAAACAATACTCCAGCGTTACCACGTCGAAAATTCATTTCAATTTTTTTTTCTTCTATTTGAATTTGGCGTCAGAATTGGTTAACAAAAATATATTAAAAATCAACAATTTTTACCCGTCTCTCCAATTTTTTTCAGCCTGATACATGCAGTGGCTGAGAAAAAATAAAACATGAAAAACACATTTCTCGTATCTTTGCAACGAATTGCCCTAGGAGGCTGATTTTTTGAGAATCTACGGCATTTTTTATTCTTTCATATGAGCGTCGCGGTTATTGATTTGGTTTGGGGCAGTTTTCACCACCTTATTCGGCTACACCCTTTCCGCTTGATCGTGGTCGGTTCCTGTATTGTTCATTCAGAATTGCGATATCTGCTTCGTACTCCCACAGAGATTCTGCCTGAACATTCAGAGAAACTTCAAAACTCTCAATGATAATTTTCGTTGTCACCATGTCCCACTTGCATTGCTTTTAGCACTCTTTAGGAAGGACGGTAACTATTGCAGCCTTCATTATGTTTGCTCGTTGCCTCTTTCCCTATAAACGCTTCTTCAAATTTTCGAACACAAAATGTCTCCAATGAGACCTTAACATGGATTCGGAGAGGCTGAAAAACGTTCTACTACTTTAGAAATAGACACCGGTATTAAGTATAAAATATGTACGTAGAATATACAAAGTTTACGAGAATGTACTCTTATTTGCATGTCTTCTGTGACAGATCGGAAGGGCCAATAAGGCGACCATGTTTCCTCTCAAGTCCAACATTGTTTTCGTTGCACCATCGTTGACCATGAGGTCCTAACGTTCGTTATCACAATGGTGATTTTCGACATTAGCTCGATAAAATTAAATTAGTCAAGAGGAGAGTTCTAGCGGCCGACTGCCCTGATCGATAGTTTTCCGTGTCCATCAATAGCAGGTGAATGCCGGATCATTATCCTAATACTCCAAAGACCATGCGCGAACTTGCCTTCCTCATCCTTGTCCCTCCTGTCTTCTTACACACAGTCACACATACATTGTCTATGCTTCAACACGTTGAAAGACCAGTATGGATGTGAGACCTTATCCTGATCGGGGCGGTTCCCATTACGGGAAATACTTGGTAGAGAAATAAACCCGCAATCTGACGCGATTTCTAGCAGGGAGAAACACCGCCGCCAACCGCGACATAGCATGCTCTTCATTTACCGAAAGAATGATTTAAGTAACAGTTGACGTCAGTAAAATGAAAGCAGTTCATGTAAATTAATTAAAATTAGGTTTAATAAGTCTATATTGAAATACTAAATTATTTTATGCGTAGTGTTCGTGTTGGGCTTATTCATCTCCCGCAAACGTGGTTCTGGCTTTGAATTCCAATGGTTACTTCAGTATTTGTATCAGTAATGCATTGATATAATTGTCGATAATAGAATTCATACAAAACAAATCTTGGTTTCGAAAATACGGTGATCGCACTTCAGAACTTTACAACAAGAACTTTTGTGTGGACACATTTTACACAAATAAAATTATATTTCGAAACTTTCACAGCCCTGGTATATATTGTAATAATGAAAGATCCTTTCACACGCATTCGTATTCACTACAGCGCTCGGAAACAGTACCTCAGCTGTAACTGCAACTAGAAATATGCAGTGTAAGACAGAAAGGACCTCCTTCCAGAATGGCCAACTTTACACAAGGAAGTCATCAAACGTATATTTTAAATTAACACACTAATATCAAATGAAAACACGATCCAAACATCATAAATAATGCATTCAATACCGTCAATAATTGATTGAAATTGTCTACTTTCAGTAATACGCAAAATCCACAAAATTAAGTTACAGCTAGTGTCTGACGAAAACGGGAAGCTGATATCCTAGGACGCTGCGCAGCGCTCGGAGACAAGACCCCCACCCACCCACTGGTTGCGCAAGCGAAGGCCAAATTGAGCCCCGTGTTGAAGCACAGAACCAAAGAGTAAATGCTGTAATACCAGCCAAGAGCATGACATGGTGCAAGGCCTGGGAGAGCACCAGACGCCGGAGAGAGCGCTCTTTGGTTCATAGTGATTACACATACATCGATAATGGTCTAATATCTTGAGCAATGAATTAAAACGGATTCATATTCCTAATTTATTATATAATATTTTTGATTATCTAGGGGTTGTGCAACAGTGCAACCTAAGCACGAGCTGCCACACTGGTAGATGCACCCAGAAACAGCAAAGATAGTAACCCATTCACTCAATCAACGTAATTGTGCTGAGTTTAATGCAAATAAGTACCATATATTGATCATATCACATTCCAAATGAGTATTCCAGATGGTGGGATTTCACGAGTACGTTCTGAATTTTGCTTTCCCTGGTGGGCTCTCATTTGGGTTCAGGAGCGCAATAAGGCAATCCCCTTAAGGTATGTTTTGCCAGATTTTGATTGATGGGCTCTACGAAACATTAGAAGCATGTGGTTGTAATTACCCCTGCTTTACAGATTTCTATTTGTCCTTCATTCCGAGTATGCAATTTCCAACAAGCAAGGGTTAGGCACAGTATTATTTTCCTTTGTTTCACAGAAATACGATTCCCAGAATATTTATTTACAAATTTGTATCTGAAATATTCCATTTCAATGCATAAATACATTAAAATGTAAAAAATATGTAAAAATATGCATTAATAGGCAAAATGTGTAAAATAAAAATGGATTTAATTAATTCAGTCATGGAAAGTAAAAAAATTACTGAATATAGGTATCGTGCACCTACAAACAATGTATATTGACATTAAAATCCATTCCCTTGTAATGCAGTATGATATAAAAATTTGCATTGTATGCATTCACAATACTTTCCTACAATGTACCCCCAATTAACATAAATAATGAAAATGAACAATTTGCAATTAGCTAATGTTAAGGTAACAAAATTTCTAGGTCTCTCAATTCAATCAAACCTCAAATGGAATGTACATATAACAGAATAAAACACTAAATTAAGCTCATTATGTTATGCATTCAGAATACTTTCTAATTCTGTCAGCCTTCATGCAGCTCATTGCGAGTATTTTGCAAATGTACATTCCCGCCTGAGATATGGCATAACATTCTGAGGAAGCTCATCCTTTAGTGCCCAGACATTTAGATTGCAAAATAAAATTATCCGAATAATGAAAAAATGTCATCCACATGATCCCTGCAAGCCTCTTTTCATTGAGCTTGGAATCTTACCATTGCCTTGCCTATTTATTTACGAATCTGTAGTATTTGTCAAAACTGACTTACTTAATGGTGAGAACATATTTTCATGTAATACTAATATTTATAGTTACAATACTCGACATAGAAATCATATTCATCAAGTGTCAGTATCAACAGCTCACTACAAGAAATCCACATACAATACATGTACGTTACTTTACAATGCATTGCCAGATACAATTAAACAATTAAAATTAGTACACAAATTTAAGTTAAAAGTAAAATCTTTTCTGCTGCAAAACTGTTTCTATACAATTAGAGACTATACTGATCATCAAAAAGAAAAATAATGTTTACTTTAACAAAACCAAGATATAGCATAATGAATTAGTTTACATTTGCATTGTATAATTTAAAAAAAAAAAAGACTTAAATGCCTGTAACAAGTAATGTACTTTAACTTCCGGGTCAATGACCCCCATTTTGATCGGGTTTTTTTCCAGTTTCCCTGATCCATAGAGCAAATGCTGAGAAGGCTCCTTGATTTGCTTCTGGACGTAAATATAGTTTCACTATGCACACGTTTTGTTGAGCTTTCCTTTTGCTTGTAGTGGTAGTAGAGCTTAGGGTGAGTTTCTATTTTGTTAGCAATATAGAAAAATCAAATCTGTTCATTCGTTTTCCCTTACAAATAAGTTTTCTATAATTCGGTAATAAAAATATCTAGTTTTTGAAATGTTAATCTCTTGCTTTTTTAAATTTATCATTATTATTACTATTATTTTCTCATCTTTCAAGTACTAATAGTTAAATTGTTGGGAAGGGATTCTGAAACTCAAGAAAGCGTGCGCAGATGATTTACTCCCCCATACATCACATACAGTTTTTGACTAAATAAATAAATTTTTAATAAATGCAACTGCAACCAATGATGCGAAGTGCACAAATGAAACTGAAATTTGGAAAGTTATAATGGACTTTTTGCACAGTGTGAAGCACGATAGCATAAACCACTTTTGGGCATCTGCAAATAAATAATTGTTCTCAACTTTCAGCAGAGACTTTCGAAACAGTATAATCAGAGAGCTTTAAAATATAACAACCAATTAAAATTAAAATTGTGTATAAACATAGAAATTTCTAATTCAACAAAAACACAAGGGCATTTTTAAAATAAAATTGAAGCTTACCTTGGACAATATTCCATACCCAAAGCACTCAAATAACCACTTGTAAAGGCCATTAGTACAACACCACCCCAAAAAACATATTCATTATATATGAGAATAGTTAAAATTCTCTTCTCATGTGGAACATAGTTGCAAAAGACAAAAAACGGAATGAATAACACTCTCAATGTAACAGGAATGGCCAGATATTTTGGCGATGGCTGCAAAATAAGAGAAAATAACTGCATGAAATTCAAATGTACAGAAGGCAATGAAATTGAAAATGCAACACTTTTATGAAACTCCTACCCAAGAAATCCAAGTAGCTACAAGACTTCCCAGCATAGCACACACGTTGAAAGTTAAAAAACAAGTAACATCAGAAAAAATGTCTTTAGGAACAAAGAAGTTCTCATTGCTTGGTTTTATAGCTGAAAACAAACATAACATAACACACAACTTAGTAACATTCTTAATTTCACCGATGATTAGCGTTACTTCAAAGTCATGCAGCAACTTTCCATGAAGAGAAAAATCAACTTAATTACCTGCAATAAGAGAAGGAAAAACAGCAAGCGTTACAAAGAAAATAAAGAACACATTGTACAACTGTGGCCAGCATTGCTTGATAATGGTTCCATATGGGATTCGAGGTTTATGTGCTCTACCACCCACTTCTTGCCTGTGTTGGGCCTTCTTTCCCAGAAGTTCATGATAACGATAATATCTCTGGAAAGAAAAAATTACTACTGATTTATAGAGCACTCACTGTTCAATAAAAATACTTTTAATTCTTTTATTCATATAATATCTGTTTGAAATGCTGATTAAAGTTAAATACCCTTACATTTAGTGGTAAAGCGAAGTAGGTATCAAAGCACACCAACAAAACAAATAAGGCTGTAATAAAATAGTAGATAGCAGCTGTGCGAAGATTAGGTGCTGACAATCTTGCAGCCAAATTCAGTATTGATGTGAATGTTCCGCTAATATTCTGTTGGAAAATACCCAGTGTCATAAAAAAATTTACAAATTTCTTCCAACCACAGTTTTTAAATGATTGCAAGTCAAATTATATTTCTCTAGTTTCTTCATTATATCAGTAGGTAATTTAATGACATTGGAAAGCACACATGTATACATACTGTTCCAAGTATCACTGCACCAGTGTACTTAAATGGTAATTTTGCTGCCATACCAAACACTGTATTCTGGTAAATTCCATTTGCCACTGCAAAATACAGATTACAGTTTTTAATATTTTAAATATGTAATCAAAAGAATTGTTCATGACCGGTTAGTTACTTACTATTCAATAAAATAACGGTAATAATAGTGCACCAGAAGAATGTACCGCGCCATTCTGTTGAATCAGTCATTGCCAATGCCACTGTGAATATAAACAAGACCACTTCCACCATAATACTCCACACTATTCTTGTGGTTAGGTTCCCTCTAAGTAAAACAGAAAAATTAAATATTATTTGGGATTCAACAAAGTTAATGTGAATTTAAGGTAAAAAATTACAAGAACCATATTTCATTAAATTTTATTCACAGACTTCCCTTTTAACAATTTTATACAACAATAAAAAGGATTTCTCAGCATTTCCAACTGCCAATATTGCAGGCACAACAACCTTGTATAAGTAATTGAACAGTGCAAGGAAAGCGAGAATAATGGATAACTAATTATACACATTTTCCCATCATCAAGGACCTTATTGCCATTCCCTTATTTACACTTTTTTTGAAACACCACAATGCACTGATGTTCCGTGACGATTACATTTCGTAAAGAAAGTAAGAAAGTAATAAAACTCAACAAAAGTTATGGTATTCTACAGATGGTAAAGGGAAAGTATTTGTTGGTGATTCGCAGTGCGAGTAGCAGTTGTCAATGCTTGTGTCGCTATATATATAATCTCCGTCCTCACGAGAAACTCCCTGCCCTGGCCTGTGTGCGCCTCACCAGTTAGTCCGCAGCGGTCGCTCGTGCAGCGAGCATTGTGTTACTTAACGTCCTTTTTATATGTATTTATCTTTGTGTTCCCAATATACGTTTGTGTTCAGTATCTGTGTCTGCTCTTTATATTGCTCATTCTCGAGCTGAAGTCCTAATCCTAACAGAATTATTAGAGGATGTGGGAATAAATTAAAAGAACATTGCAAATAAAAAAAGTCAATAAAGAATTAATAATTTGTTGTTAGTGAAATATCTGTACATTTTATTTGTGTCCAGTTATTTGATGAGACACTTAAACGACCTAACAATCCACTGTTCCATATCATAGCATTAGTTTACAAGCATTTGAATTTAGAAAATGATAACGTAAAGTTCAAAATAAAATAAAAAGTTGTTTTCTGCAAATCTCTTCAAGCTGTGAGACTGGTGGAAATGAAACACTTGATAACTCAGCAAAAAGGGGCGTAAATAATATTAACACAGAAAAAAAATTTACTCCATGCGGTATGCACTGAATCTCTCGAACAAAAGAAGTGAAACACTTTATTTAAACGATAGCATAGCATTTCCATCAACTAGGCAGAAATCTTTTGATTTCTTCCATATCCTGACCAGTCAAAACAAATTTCCTGCAGATTAGCGTAGGAAAATTTGATCTTCTATGGTGTGTGTGACCTTCATTTGTGTAAATGCACTAATGTGAGCAACAATATATTCGGAACTTTTAGTAGCACAAGCATGCCCGAGGCAGGACTCGGACACCCTTGACTCATCAGTCCGAGTATGACACTACTGCCTTAGCAATCTCGGCCACTGGGCCAGCGCAATCTTATTGATATTGAAAATACTCTAAGTGAGTGCTATGTCCCTTGACTTTGCAAAGACACCACATGGTGCAGCATTGTGACAACTGACATTTTTTAAACATATTTAGGAATAAGACTGGAGTACTGTCAGGTAAAATGAAAATGTAACACGTTACCAAGATATAATTCCTTAGATATAATTCCGTTGTAACAGGAAGGTTTCTTATAAAAGCCTTAAGACAAAAACTTACTTAGAACACTTAGATTATTATGACTGCTTTTTTTTCTGCATGGTCTCAATCATTCTAGAGTATGAAATCCATTTTACCAATAAAGAGTTTTTCTTTTGAGATATTGTCATTTTTCCCACAGCATATATTTTCTCTATTAGTATTTTCTACGCATAGTATTATAAGAAAAAAGTAAAATCCTTTAACATAAAGACTTTGATAATGTCAATAAAACATTTTCCTGAATTTGACACCAACTCTGACTCACAGAATGACACACCACCACTCACAGAATGAATACAGAATAACATTTTCACAATTCAGAATTTATTTTTTCCTGATACACACATAAGACACAGAACACTTACCCAATGTGAACAAACACATTCAGCCAATTGAAAATAACATTTGGAATTTGAGCAGCAAATGTTAAATAGTTCATAAAATTTGATCTTATTAGCTCCATTTCATCTGTACCATTATTAATGGGCTTTAATTTAAAATCTATGAAGTACTGGAAGAGAAACAAAATGAAATATATAAATTTCAATATCATTACAGAGATAACAGTAAAACTACAACTGAATGTAAATAAACAATTCTAAATAATTTATTACCAACATCCACCCTTACCTACATCACTCTCCTACCATTACCATCACATCCTAACCCACCATTACCAACATCATTAAGTCATTATCATAATTATTTTTAAAAAAAAAACAGAAAATACTCGCAAACTATACATTAATATATTCACGATCTTACAAACCAAGACAATCAATAATAGGTCATTTATATTATACAGTTGTATTTAGTTCTTAAATAAATTTTATTTTTATTTAGGTATAGGAAATTTATTACCAGGAATTTGCAATATGGATGTCTTTCTGAATATAACCTTTAGCACATCTTGTAAATAGCCTCTTTAGTAAGACAGATGCACAAAGAGACAGACTGGTTTGGGAGAATAAAAATAAAAATCCAACACTTGTTATGTATAATGGATCACAACATTATTAATTTCTGTCAATATATCAGCATCGATTTTTAGCAGAATAATGTTCTCTATACCTGTCTTAAACAATCATCACAACGCCCAGCAAAAAATGGCAATTAAAAGAGGTGGCCTCTTAATCAAGGTTACAAGGTTATTGGAAACTTGGTTCAGGTCTAATTGTGTTAATTGCTATGAAATAAAATGTGTTTTTTGTAAAATCATTTTATCTAATGCTATGTTTACGCATGAGCCCCAAGAATCCAGCTTAGGGCCACCAATAACTAAAAAAAATTATTTAATACTACATTTTAAAAAATAAAACAAAGAACCATAGAAAAAGTGATTTATGATTAAACTATATGCAAAAACTTGCAATACACAAACAAAATTTATCTCTTCATGCAACAGAAATAACTTATTGCAGTTAACTTGAATAAGAAGTATTTGTATTTTTATGTTTCGAATGAAAAAAAAATTTGGGACCTCAATTAAGTCAGAGTCAGCCGACCCTCTCTGGATGCCCCTGGTGTCATATGGAGTGTGTGAATGTCTAAAGTGGCAAGGTAGTCATGCTATAAGTGGAGGTAACTTGTGTTCTTACTTATTTACATCATTGACTAATCGGTCCTGTGTAAGCATTCCACATTTAGTTAAACATTGTTTGAAAAAGTGAATAGCTTCTTAGTAAATCACAACTTTGAATGGTCAGCCCCTGTACTGCATGTTAAAGCATTATAAACTGTATAAACCACCATGTGGTCCTATAGATGCATCATAATTCATTTTACACAGACTTCACGGTTCTCCTATATTCTAAAACCCATGCTTGCTATACAGTGGAGGTAGCCAGAAGTGATAAATCTCCAAAATCGAAAGTTCAAAAGGGTCTCATTTTGAAGCTTAAAGGAATATAACTTGGGCTCTACTTGCACGCTGCATGTTCCCCTACAAATTTCCTGCACGTTCTCCACATGTAGCTCCCCACCCCCTATGTTCCTGGCTCGTTCCCACAATGTTCCCTCCAAGTTTCTCACATGTTTTCTGAATGTTTCTTATGGCACCCCACAAGTTCCCTGCAAATTCCTCACATTGTTCACAAGTTTATCAGACATTTCCCGCAAATTCCTCGCATGTTTCTTCCCATTCTCCCAACATTCGTCTCAATGTTTCCCCATAAGATCCTCTTAGATGTTAACAACATGTTCCCTACTTGTTCTCCACATTTCTTGTAATAGTCCCTATATGCTCCTCACATGTTCACCACACATGGTAATCTGGAAATTAAACTAAGTTCAAAAATTTAATTTCAGTGTTTCTTATTACATAACACTTAAATCACATGTTAAGGCATTGGGTAGCTCCCATGCTGGATGAAACAAAACATTTTAAGTAGCCAGACTACCCAGAAGTGCAGAAAACAAAAAAATTAATAGGAGGACCAAAAGATTTTTTTCAAAAATAAAATACAATGTTAAACCTCCAAAATGCATAACTTTTTAAACTATTGTTTTAAAAGTGAAAATACTTCCACACTGGGACAGTATCTATCATTTCTGGCCATAAAACACGGCAAGGGTACCTTTCAAAAACCAGTATTGAATGTCCATAAAGGTCCCATTAGTCCATAGACCACAGTGTAAAAAAAACTTGGGTGTTTAAACTCTATGATTAATCTGAGTTATGCACGATGGTTAAGTGTGTTGCCGTTCAATACGTGTTGCAGTTTGTGTGCACCCAATTTCCCAAATAGACCATAATCTGCAAACTTCTAGGTTTTTCATCTTAAATCTCTTTGATTAGTGGCAATTCCCTATACTGCACTAATACACTTACAGGGTTTTGTGACAATGGTTTCTTGTAAATGGCCAAATACTGTCATATTTCTTATACTATACTATATAGTGTATACTTAATATTGTATACATAGTATGGAGGGGAGTGTATGCTCACACTAATTTCTTTAAGGTGATTATATAAATCATGAGAATACCCATCAATAGTGCTGAAAATCTGTCCAAATTGTACACTACCTCCAGTTCCAATTACAAGACATTTCAATACCTTTGGATGTAGCAGATAGTACAATAATAATAATAATAATAATAATGCACAAAACTGAAAGCAAAACATTATAAACAAAATAAAGATTCCCTTGCATGTACACTCAAACAGAACATGTCTTTTATTGTTTTGATAAGAGTAGAAGAGATGAAAACAAATTAACCAATTGTGTTATGCATCAATTATATTAGCAGTGAAACACATTTTTCATTGCAGTTTAAAATTAACCTCATATGCTCAGCATTACTCACAAGATCAAGATAAATTCACACCTCACATATGGAAATAACTTATTATTCATGCTTTTGATTGGAATGAAGAACTCCATAATGCTACAAATTCTTCAAATACATTACCCTCATCTTTTCTATACAGTCAGGGAAAAAAAGTACATACTCATTTTAAGAAATTTGCCCATTTCCAGATAAATGTAAGAAAATAATGATTTTTTATAGGTAATCATATTTTGAAGTAAATATAATTTTTTTTAGCATATTCATTGTTATTTAATATATGCAACTTGTCAGCAAAAAAAACAAAAATTAATCACTTTAACATAAATAATACTTACTGCACGTGCATTTATAAACATGTTCCAAGGTAATAAAACTCCAATTCCATGCAATAGCAATGTGAAATACACCAACTTGCACCTGAAAAATTCAATCATAAAATGTGTGATTTAACGAACTAAAAACGGAAAGCGTAAAAAGTTCAAAGAGAGTCACTGAACTTGCCTATATCCTTCTATTAGGTAAAAGATAGACAAATTCACCAACTCTGAACTTTTCATTCAATAAAAGGACAATCATAGAAGTGACAAATGTCATCCTGAGAAATGGACTGACTTTCATTTTCCATCTGGTGCCCAAGTTAGACAAGATTTCCTGCTGTTGCTACAGATCAAGCAATTCAACCTTTTATATGACAGGCAACCCAATGTGTTCCCGAAATGGTTGTTCAGCTTGTTAATGTTAAAGCCTATGGCAATGGTAACCTAATCACCTTTGAAGAACGTGCTTGCTCACCCATGCACTAACTCTAACATTCCTGCCATCGTTGGAATCAGGTGTAGAAGGCTTCTTTCGGTACCTGTTGGAGCTGAGTAGTCACATTCAATTTCATGTTCTCTATGGTTGCAAAAAGTCTCCTTTTGAAGCCCATTTTCAGAGCAGGGAACAGCCAATAATCTCTGGGAATGAGATCCAGAGAGAACGGTGGTTGAGTGTGTGTTGTGAACGGGAATGTTCTCGGCCAGGAATTTCTGTACAAGCGAAATGTGTGGCTTGGCGCATTATCATGATGCAGACCCTCACTCGTCCCTTTCCTTGCCACCTGGCCTGTCACATCCTTTGAACCACATCATATAAACTCTTCATACCTTGTACATAAAAATTTTCAGTTACAGACTGTCCAGGTGACAATATCAGAGGCAATAATAGCGTCTTTGAAGCTGTTTTTCCCAGTTAGCTCTTAAAATTCATGTTTGAACTGCAACTTTACGCAGACAGACTACCACTCACGTAGAGACGTGACAGAACAGTGTCACCACTGCACACTGAAACATGTCCAGACCAATTTTGCCCATGTGCGAACAAGCTTAGCCCCCTACCGCAAGAATGTGAAAACTGATGAACCATCTGGAGTCAGTGAGGTATCTACCACAATTGTGGTAGATACCTCACTGACCCCAGATAGTTTATCATGGAGTACCACAAAATCTCTGCTGCCACCACAGAATGTGAACCCTGTTTTATAGTTAGTTTGACGATGGCATGGCAATTCCTGGAACTTTTCGAATGCCCATCATAAAGTCCCAAACTGCTCAATGGACCAACGGGGGTTATTGCTGATCAGGTTAGATGACATATACATTGGACAACACATTGGATGGCACAAGCTGCATTTGAACTAGTTGGAATAGCAATTCTTGTTGTTGTATGAATGATAACAGGGCAGATTGAATGACTCTGCAGATCTACATGCCAAGTGCAGAAGTTGGTGCTCTCGCTGCATAACATCACACATGCATACAACAATCATTGGCACCACAGCAGAATCGGCTCTCACCACTGAAGACAAGTTGCCATTCGTCCTTCCAAGTGCATCTTTTGCGACACCATTGGAGGCAGGCTGTATGGTGATTTTTAATTTTTTAAATTGTAATGTATGAGGGAAAATAATAATCTGAGCATGTTTATTTGAAACCTAGAAGCACTATCCCACTATTTTACTTTTCATACTTTAGTAATGCATAACTGCACCGTTAAAGGGTGGTATTCAACATCTGAAAACTAGAAATTTACCCACCCACAAAATACAAAATTTATTTACATTGGTAAACAAACTACAGTGAAACCTCTTGTATGTGATCACTGTTGGGTCCATTAAAAAGTGGGATGGTTGCTTAACAGGGGTAATCTCACAGGGGAAAGAGAGAGAGAGAGAGAAAAAAAAAGAAAGAGAGAGAAAAAGAAAGAAAGAAACAGAGGGAAAAAAGAGAGAGAAAGAGAGAGAGAGAGAGAAAGAGAGAGAAAGAGAAAGAGAGAAAAAGAGAGAGAAAGAGAGAGAAAGAAAGAGAGAAAGAGAGAGAGAAAGAGTGAGAGAGAAAGAGAAGGAGAGTGAGAGAGAAAGAGAGAAAAGGAGAGTGAGAGAGAAAGAGAGAGGAGAGTGAGAGAAAGAGAGTGAGAGAGAAAAGAGAGAGAAAGAGAAGAGAGAGAGAAAGAGAGAGAAAGAAAGAGAGAGAAAGAGAGAGAAAGAAAGAGAGAGAGAAAGAGAGAGAGAGAAAGAGAGAGAGAGAAAGAGAGAGAGAGAAAGAGAAAGAGAGAGAAAGAGAGAGAAAGAGAGAGAGAGAAAGAGAGAGAGAAAAGTGCTTTTTTTCTGAAGACATACTTAACCCTTAACTACTTTGGTGAAATTTACTTGCGCCTAAGCTCTGGCGGGGTCCTCAGGTGCTCCTGCAGGTACATTACTATTTATCTCCATGAAAAGTTTTGTTTCAAATTTTGTTCTTTGAATCAGTTCACAGTGTTTATAATAATAAGAAAAACGTAGATTACAAGCAATTTTTACACACTGAATTTCTGTGATCTGTGCATAAATGTTTCCAGAACTTTTTACAAACTGTCTTTGTCTTTCTGTCCGCATTTCCCGCACACATGTAGCATCTTGCTTTTCTAGTTGATTCTGACACAAAGGATGTTGAAGGTTAATATGATTGCTTAGTGATTTTACTGTAATACAAATTGTAAAGTCGAAATATACATAAAACATGAATCGAAGGAATGAAAAAGAACTCACGTTAACACTACGGTGGGGTATTCTGAGACTTTTCTTTTCTAATTCCAAAAATAAACCTCAAATCACTTCGTACAAGCAGTCAAAACAATGCATGACACATTATATATCTTAAACACCCAAAAACTCACTTTTCTCACACATCATCTTGCAATTTAAAAAAATCAAATGGTGAGTCTGGGCTGAGCACTGGGTTAAGATTTAGGGTGCAATCCAAACACATGTGATAGGGCAAGTCAATAAGCCTTACTTACAATATTGATATTATACTACACCAGATGTTCTTTCAGGAAGGGGAGGAAAGGAGGACTCTTTTAATTCAAAGAACTGAAAGTTCAGACACTTTCATATCAGTATATCAGAAGAAAAGAAACAGAAATGGAGTTAACAGCCATGGTACAATGGCCATTTTATGTATGCCAATGGCCCATTTCCTTGAGAATTAAAGCCCAGGCACAGGACATATCTTGCAAATCCACTGTACAATGCTAATTTACGGCGGTGATGGTGTAACGGTTAGCGTATCGGACTGTTATACCCAAGTTTGCGGGTTCAAACCCGATCAAAGCCGTGGATTTTTAAGGGCGAAAAAATCCTTCGTACACCTTCCTTCTGAGGGGAAGTAAAGCTGGCTGTCCCATGTTAGTAGATTTACTGCATGTAAAAGATCAAGCCTAAATGACGCCTCTGAGCTAAATTCAAATCGCCTGTTTCGTCGCCCAAGAAATACCTTCTTTCTCCCATGGTTGGTGAAAGGAGCGTAGCGGAATTTGCGTGGTCAGGCGGAAGAGCAGGCCTCATGGCCTGAGCCTCGCCACGTAAAATAAGGCAAATTCAATTCAATTTTCACTATACTTGCAGAAGTTTTTGTGTATTATATTCTCATAATTTTCCTGAAGAGGATTTTCCTCTAAAGAAGGGTAAAATAAGAAAACAGCTATTAAGGGGCTTGCCAGTGATTGTGGAAAAGTACTAATAACAGGGTACAATTATATAGGTTCCAATATACATGATTGGAAGATAAAACGGTCATTGAGAGGTGTGGTCTTTCAGAGGTTTCACTTTACAGATTTCACTTTATAGTACTGCTAAGAAAATGGTCACCCATACCTCTTGCTCTACACTTATTGCAATTGGTAAAAGGAGAACTCAACAACACATGTACATAGTGAAGCTACGTTGATGTCCAGAAGCAAAACAAGGGGAGAAATCTCAACATTTGGGGGGAGATCGTGGGTGCTGTTAACCAGTTTTCCCCAGATATCTCAACACGACCCATCCTGCTCTGTGTTTTTAGTTCAGTTACCCTTTGAGTAAATGCTGAAATTACAAAGAAAATGATCAAATCTCATCTATAATAAATTCTAGAATCCAATGAAATTAGATATGATTGCATAGGTTTCCGCGGCCGGATTATGTCTGTTGGCTATCCGGTACAAGCCACGTTGATGTGCTCGTAGCTGACGATTTGGCCAACATGTTATGGCCTTCGTCTGAGGAAGGTCTGAGTACACTCTGTCAAAACATCAGCTACACCAACACGTCTGCTACGAGCACATCAACGCAGCTTGTCCCGGATAGCCAACAGACAATGAAATTAGAGCTGTAGACTCCTGCACATGCACCTTCTACTGCGTGTGTGCCTAGTTTGTCAAAAATTTTCTTGCAAATCTGGCCGGCTTTCACTCCAAATTTGTCCCCACTCTGGTTGTCACAGGCAGTCAGGGCTGTCACTGACATTAATTATCATAAATTTTAATATTCAACACAAATGCAATTAATACAAATTGTTTATTACTGTTATATGATTAATTTTTACGTCTTACAAATGGAGAGGTGTGACACAAGTGTAACATAATTATTAAGGGGGTCAAGTGTATGTTAAGGAGACTCCACACACATCAGCCAACAAGCGCTCACCAAATTCCGAGTATTGTGAATGGGTTTACTTGCTAACATTTGTTAAGTGATGAACATTCGGTTCTCGCCCTATGAGTTGATCTTGTGGACGCATCAAAGGAAGCAATCATTTAACAAGCACATCAGCTGCTCGGGATAGGGGAATTCACTCCTCTATGAATGCCAAATGTGTAGAGCCACCTTTACATGTGTGTTATGGGGGAGTATTCAAAATTCTCCAAATCTGCATTACGTAATTTATGTAGAACCTCTAAGAAATCATAAAAATTAACTGTGACAGTGTTTTTTTAGTGATCAAGCTTCACAGGAAAAAAAGAATGAAAGAATAAAAACAAAACTTCGGAAAACCCTGAAAAAAAGTTCTAAACACGTGCATTGTTTTTGCAACATGATGTCTCAACTCATAAATTCCTTCTCACAAAAGAGAAATTTAAGGCTATTGTATGTGATTTAACTGAACACCTTCCCTACTAATATGACTTTTAAAGGAAAGAAATTACCAATGAAAATAGAAAAGCAGTGGAGGTGAGATATGCAGAGCAATGAAATTTTTGAAGAAACATGTGGTAATAATGTGTCTTACACAGAATGTTAGATATTGTGTATTAGATTTGAAATATATTGTCCATGCTAGCCTGAGATCAAGACTTATTGTGCAGAAAGAGGCTTAATGTAATTTTTTTCAATTTCCAGATTTTGAAAAATTAATTAAGCTACTGATAATTTTTTTTAAAAGTTCAAGCTTCTTGGAACAGAACTTCAGAAGGTATTAAATATTGAATGATGTTTAAAAAAGTTGATGTGAGAAAAATGTGATTGAAGTTTTCACTAATAAGATTCACTCAAAAAAATTTTATCAGATGATGTAATATGTTAAGAATTAAACTATTTATTAACTTTTTATTGTTAAGAAGATCCAAGAAATCAAAATTGAAAAATTCAAATTTCACACCCCAGCCACAGTTTAACTCTCCTACAAAATTTCCTTTGCAGACCAGGTCCCCTTCAGTTTCCAGTGAACAGGTCACACATGAAATTTGCCTCCATATTTTTCTCCATTAAAAGAAGCATTACAAAAGATCAATAGCATAATATAGCATATTCTTTAATATAAAGCTGCTCTTCTACTGGCAAAACATTTTAACTACAATAATATGCAAACAAACTCCAAGACAAATTAAAAGATTTCTTAAAAAAAAAGTTATCTCTTCAAAATTACACATGAATACTTACCAATCTCTTGGAGGATTAATTTCTAAGTCAGCTTGTTCCATTGTAACTCCTTTGAAATTCAGTTCATCATTGGGAAGATTAGTCTCCTCCCAAGCCGGTGTCAGTTTAACAGGTTCCGCTAAAGGTCTATCAAAAAGAGGTTGCTTCTCATGAAAATCTGCTCCTACAAAATTGGAAAAACATTAAAATTACATACTTGTTGAGCATTGGCATCAATTCTATGAATACAGAAGTCACTAAGTACAAACTTTAAAGTCTTCAATTAAACCTAAAACAAGATTTCAAAAATTATGCATTTCTAAAGCCAACACTCAGTAAAATCATCATTATCAAACATTTAGATTTTAAAATTTCATAATTGAAAACCTAAATAATTAGTAACTGTCAATTTTAAGAAAAAGAAACCAAGTAGAAAAATTATTAAAAATTAGCAAGTTTTCTTAAGCTGGAAGTACCAAAATTCTCATGTTTATTCTAAATAATGACATATCATTGAAACTTTCAATTCCTTTTTAATCAAACTTGGTTAGTGTACTTGGTGTCTTCCGCAGTCAAGGGGTCAATAAGCGCCAACATAATCGCCTCAAAAATATTCTGAATATGAAAGAAGATCTGAAATGAAAATACTTTAAGGTGCTAAAAGATGTTCTATACTAATTTGAGTTTAAAAAATATTTTTAAGTTAACCCCCCAGTAACAAGTTGGTAAACTTTATAGTTTACAAATTCAATCACATATACAGGCAGCAAAAAAAAAAAAACACAATTAAAAGATTATCTACCATATCAAAAAAGTGTTGGGATGCAGAATAGAAAATGGAGATTTGACCATACACTTATCTATTTGAACAAAATATGAATATGTCATTAACAATTACAAAATATCCGTTTACAAGAAAACAGGGACAATGATGAGAATTCAACAGCAAAAAATATATTAATATAACAACCTCAAAAAAATTTAATCAGATACTTACATGCTGACAAAGTAATTCTCATCACCACCTGATGTTAAAACCAACAATCAACGCCAAAACGGAAGAAAGTGACTGAAAATGTTACTTCCACAGTAATATTCTTTTATTAAAAAGGAAGATAAAATATTGCTCCAAATTTTGATGTTTCAGCCTACTTCCACATAAGACATATACTAAAAGTCAGCCTGTAGAGGCCAAAGGCACTCAAATTTCAACCAATACAGTACAGTATTTCTTTCAAAGTTACACTCTAGATAATTCTGAACAAAACACCATGTTCACAAACCACCAGCTTTCTGTAAGTTTACAACTTACAGAATAAAATGTGCATTTGCATAGCAATGAATACACAAATATATATATATTGGGCTTCTTGCAATATATACTTCGTTACAAGTACCTTATAACCCAAAACTAAGGAATGGCCTATTACATAATTGGGGAGAAAAATATATGAACAGATGTGTTGATAATATTTTAGTTACATGTAGTTGATAATATTTTAGTATCAAATTACAATAGTCTAATAGCACAATTAATTTTTTTTTTTAATTAAAAAATTTATTTGTGGAAGGAATCAATGGTTCAATGCACAATCAATACCTTTTTGAAATAATACACATAAAGAATAATGATTTACATTTTCATTAGTTTCCAAAATAATATATGAATGAAAATAATATATATGTTTCACCACATACATACATTGTTTGGTATATAGTGGCAAATTTCGAAAATATGTACATGTGAAATGTTCTAATTCTTTAGGATGATAAGTTTTGTAGACATTTTCCAATTAAAGTAATAATGCTACCACATACATCATGGATTTTCATAAACCTTAAGAATTTATTGTTGTAAAATGCTTAACATTATACATTATTTTGTCTATTTATCTCATATTATCACCAACATAAATTAAATTTTCATGATATTACGAGTTTATTCTAAGTTCCGGGTATGCTTTTAAAATAATTTAAAACTTACAAGAAAAAAATTATAGTTAATTTTAATTAAAACAAAGATCAGGGTGGTTACAACAAATTATTGCAAGAATGTTCAGAACATGTGTGTTCACTGACATACTTATAGGGATACTGAATTATTTAGAATTGAATATTATTTTTCTAATAAAAAAAATTTAAAACTTTTAACACACACACACAAGAAATTGTGTCTATTGGAAGTAATGAAATATTAAATCAATCTACTCTCTAGTAAGAAGTGTCAAGCAGAAGTGAATTCTCTCCCCCTCTTTTCTACATGAAAAAAAAATGAGCAAAAAAGGAACATTTCACAGGACATTCTTTCTCCCTTGCAAAAAATTGCAATTTACCTCAAGATTCTCGATTAACAGATTCTCTACAGTATTGTCAAGAACGTGTCAACTGAACACGGTAACGTGTCTGTTGTTAGATATATTACACATACATATTTAAAAATTAAACCACACTTTTCCAGTCCCCATTTGCAAAAGAACTATAAAAACACAGAATATGAACATCAGTAGCACCACTAAAACAAGGCAAGATACCTAAAGAAAGGAGTATCAAAAATTGGTCTGGGAAAGATGCGATCATGTAACTGCTTCAAATTATAAACGAAATAACCCCTCACTAAACTCAATACAACTCAAAGAACTTTTCACTCAACACAAGCTTCAGAAGAACATATTTTTGTTTTATTGCAGATAACACTTATTTAACACAAGTAAAATATAAATATAACAATAGAAATGCTTCAATTACTCCAGAATATTGTACTTTGTATCTATTTCAACAATGATAGAAATAAAAGAGAAACTAAAAACCAAAGCCATATATAAAAACAATTTATTTGGAAAATTAAGGTTATGTAATAATTCTCTCGATTCGAGGACTCAAAGTATGATTGGTCATTATAAGTCAATGCCAGTGCAGATTTAACAATTACCTTCCTAAAACTATATTAAAATGATTAAACGTAAGTATCCATTTCTCATTCTGCACCAAATTCCTTATGCCTTTCATACTTTAATAAGTACTTATTTTTATGTGACCTTCACTCTTACTAACCATTTGACCCATATGAATTACATAAATTATATAATGAATTAAATTGAAGATATGACATTACTATAGTGTAATGTAATATATTTTCAATTATTAATAAATAAACATCTTATGTCAAACGCAACAGACATATACATTAATTTTCATATTTTTCCATTTTTTTCCCATCTCTTTTCATTCCCCTTCAACTACTTTTTAAAGCTAGTCAAGAACTCTTTGGACAGAATTCAAATCTGTTATATTTTATTTTCAAAATTCATCCTGTCAACTTAAAACATGTTCAAAGTTATTCAGACCGTAGCTATGCAATGCAGTGAGATGTATTTGGCCCCAAACCATCATACACAATATTCCAATAAGCCAAGATAAAAGAATAATTTTATTCCTCTAAATGCTTAAGTTGAATGGCATTGGAATAATTTTCAAATAATTTCTTTTCAAGGTAAATTAATTGTTCAATATTCCTTGGACTGGTCAAAAAATTCCTTGGCTTTTCAATTTCTATCTTATCTTGTAAAGTTCTTTTCAAAATATGATTTTCCTACTAAAAGATCTAAATTTGAAACAACACTTAACAATATGACAACTACTTGTTCATATTAATTCTAGCTTAATTTTTCCTACCAAAACTTTCTCAGACTGCTCTTAGGTTACTGGCACTGTCAGTACCAAAAAGGAGCTTCAAGATCTGGCATATAGATACATCATACTAATTAAAATTAGCTACTGAATATATTGAAAAATTCCATACTCAACAAAATAATGAATAAAGATGATTTCTTTCTGCTTCCACAAGCATTAAGTTACATATTGTTAGTTGTGTTTTGAATTATATCTCAGCCTTTCTAAAGCATAGAAAATGCCTCAACATCTACAAATACAAGAAACACGCACCACAATCAATACTACCTTATGAAGCTCGAATGAGGGCAAACTGGCCAATTGAAAATTAGGGGACTTAGTCATTGTGTAATACGATACACAAAGGATGTCACGTGCAGTAATATAACACTTCCAAGGATCATAACTTCCGTTACATCAAGTATGTAATAGATGGAAAATAAGGTGTCTCGTTACTAGCGATACCAATTAATAAAAATTTTCCCTTCTATTTCAATACATCACGCGGAAGTAAGAATCACATCAGTTTTAAGTTGGGATGTTTGTATGGTGAAAAACAATAATTTATTTCTACTTCAAAATCCAATTATCTAATATTCTTCCTGAACACATGATAATCCAACAGATTATCATGCCAACCAGACAATTTCATAAATAACAAAAATAATGTACATCAATTTCACACTTTTTCGATTTCCCAGCAACTTTTTTACATTTTCTGCCAAAGATATTCTAATTACACAGGTACACCAAAAAAGCGTTGTCAGACCTAAAGACTTGACACAGACGTCTCTATGTATTTTGACACCCTGAATCTGAAGCCAGAATTGCACCACTACCCTCTAATTCTTTTTAAAATGCAAAAAACCATTCTGAAATTGTATTTTTTGATTTCAGAGGTTCTCAGACTCAATGACTTGACACATGTTTCTCTGTCGACGCACTGAATCTGAAGCCAGAGTTGTGTCACCACCCTCCGATTTTTTTTACTCGTGTAAAGCTACCTTGATATTGTATTTTTTGTTTTCAGGGATCTTTGTCAGACTCAAAGACTTGAAACATGTTTCTCTATGTATCTATTATTCTCTTGTTTATCTTAATTAAAATAAAAATTTTAAAAAATTGTTAAAAGTGAAATTGTATTTTTTGTTTTTGGAGATTCAGCGCGTCAACATACATTGAGAAACGTGTCAAGTATTTGGGTCTAACAACTCCGAAAACAGAAAACAAAAATTAAAAAATACAATTTCACGATGGTTTTTTGCAAAAAAAAGAAGAAAAAGAAGAAGAAGAAGAAAAGCGGTGGGGCTGGCTCCTGATTCAGCGCAACATACAGAGAACTAAGTGTCGAGTCTTTGACAACCTCTGAAAACAAAAAATACAATTTCACAGTGGTTTTTCACGATTTAAAAAAAATATTGGAGGGTGGATTCGGATTCAGCAAGTCAAAATACAGAGAGAAACATGTCTCACGTCCTTGGTTCTGACATTTTTTTCTTTGTGTGCCTGCATCATTAACAAATGATTTCAGGAAGAATTACTTGGAAACAGTACTTTGTACACTGATCAATTGTATTTTTCAAGTTGTTGATGCTCTTTAATAGGCTGGACAACCTATAAAATTCAAGATAAATGTAAAATTCAGTCTTGTGTACTGCATAAACATTTTAAAAATTTCTTCCAGTCACATTGCTTGGAAACTTTTAAAATTATTATTATTATTATTATTATTATTATTTTAAAATCATGGTACAAAGTATCACTTTTGATTATCAATATTAAAGAAACTATACAAAATTAATGAAGAGACTTAACTCTCGTTCAGAAAGTCAGTAATTCAATAAATTTTTAATTTGATAAATATTTGCTTTTTAACACATTTATAATGACATAATTTATGAATACTGATGATGTTTCACAATAAAAATTGTATACATCCTGTCCCAGCTGAATTTGTTTTATTTTATCACACATTTCAAAATATTGAGATTTTGAGAAGAGAAAAGAGAAACTAGTTAGTCAGGGCTGAGTTTTCTTCTCACTTCAACCTGCAATGAGGTATTAACATGAATGACCAAAAGACATTAAATACTTAATAGGGATATGATAGGATAATGGGCCATTATTCAATCAAGAATAGCTATGAACTAATGTCTTCACAATAACTTATTGAAATACACTTCAGAATACACATATCAAGCCTGATATGTGTTAATAAAATTAACCCACAGAAGAGGCTAAGAATGTTTAAGCAAGTTTTAACCATACAAGAACACAATAGGATCCAAAAACAAGAAATACTTTAAAATGTTTATAAGAAAAAGATTTCGCTAGAATAACATTCCCAAAATCGAAATTTGGGTGGACGCTACTGATGGTACAAATCCTCATTAAATAACAAAACTACATCTGAAATTGCTAAGTCAATTGAGTGGATCAGTGCCAGAATTGCCTAACCCACTAGGTTGTGAAAGCACTTTTTCTCTACAGCATGGCTCAGAACTATCAATTGTATAAGTTTCAAACTTTTTAATCCTTGTGAATGAAAGAATGGTTTCTTGGCTCAAACTGTCTTTCTGGGCCAATTCATTCATTCACAAGGATTAAGAATATTCGTACTAACACTGCATCATTCAGAGCCACAACTCTTTAAGAATAAGGGACTTCACAACTTCGTGTGTTTTCCAGCTCTGGTACTGAACCACTCAATTATGCTGACTTGTTGCATTAACTCTAATTTCAAACATTATGACCAGTTCAAAAATAAATGGCATTATCATCATTTCTTCCACAATTCAGTGACAATGAGTTTAAAGACATCCCTTTACATTATTTTCAACAATGGCATGCAATTTTTTTTGTCTTAAACTTACAAATCACCTTCTTCAACTCTTAAATTGGGATTACTATTTAATTCTAAGGTAACTCATTATTTCTTGGAAGCAACGCCTTGATTTGGTAAATCAATGCTTAAAATTCCGTATTCCTAGTTTAAGAAATATGATGAACAGCATTATTCTACTTCCATTTCAAAAACCATTGGAACAAAATAAGGAAAACTTAGAAGGTCAAACCAAAAATTTAAATTCCATGTCCAAACACATATATAATTTAATACACAACATTAAATCACGAACTGGCAATACAATATACAAAACTATACCTTTTCTGGCTCCTCGTGGAGTTGAGCCATTTTTTGAAACAGATTCCCTTAAGAGAAACTGGTTGTCTGGAGTCTCCGGTCTATTCTTGTTTGAACTTTGATGCATATTTTACCACTGATATGAAACTAAAAAGAATTATCTTACGTAAAAAACAATCCGTTCACATTAACAAAATCACGAAACCATGACGAGCACTATCTCTCAATTAGCACAAGCAATGCTCTAAACACAGCTAACGACTAAAAACTCGGTTCTTAATACCTTTTTCTAATTAGAACACAAGTGTAAATTTTTACACTACTTTTCGCAGTATATTTATCTTCATAACACTCAAAAATTGCATTCCAAGTCACAATATCACGTCCACCATAACCTCCGCCTAGAACTTTTATCAACTCAGATTACATTCATTCGTACAATCTACAACATCCACTCCCAGCACCGCCTTCCGCCATACGAACTTACAAACACAGTCACATTCACACAAACGTATTCAGCGGGTCACACACACTGCCACCGACTGCGACCGGCTGCGACCATCGCTTGATATGGTTGCGATGAGATCGCAGAGCATTGTGTGAAGTCGCAAGCAGGCATTGCAACCTTTTGTTGTTCAATGATTGGCTATCATGGTTAAACGTTGCCGACTTACGGATGGCACATTCACCAACCGCGGACAGCGCGAACTGCAACTGGGGTGAAAAATTCTGCCAATCGTATATACTGCGGTTTTTATAACATGCAAGCAGTACTTGATACGGTCGCGATCATGCGACATCTAGCGGCTTGACTGAGAAAAACGAGAAATAGTATGACATATTCCAACGGTAAGACGTGCCACGTAAAAAAAAAACGAAGTATAATCGCAGCCAATGCCAATCATCGCCATTCTTTAAAAATATAAAGACCAAAAAAGAAACCAAATTTATAAGACAGAAGAATACATATATATATATATATATATATATATATATATATATATATATATATATATATATATATATATATATATATATATTGTAACCGACAGACGTTTTCTCGAACGTTCGGCGGGCCCGGCAGAGCTCGATCGGTTGGGCGCCATCCAGTTCTATAAGTTGAGAATGCGTGGAGGAGGAAGGATGTTGCAATAATAATTCAGAATTTAACGACAGGTTTATTTCTGGTCCAAAACCAGGGAAGTTACATGACAAAAAAAAGAAACTGGGTGAAGAAATGACTATCACCCTACCCGTTGCGCTCAACTTGTTAAATGAAATTCTTAAAATAAAACATAATGTGGGCCATGCGCGGCCTCGCTGGCATTAACACCAATAAAAAATTAAAAAATGTTACAAGTCTGCTTGAAGAGCAATTTCTTGGTTGTGTACCCAATTGCGTGGGTCTAGGGCATACACAATATAGTGATTGCGAGTTGATCTCTCGCAGGCTGCTGGGAAGGGCCGGCAGGCAGGTCAATGGCCCCTCTCTAGGGCGTCTGGAGACAGCTGATGGGGGCGAAGTTTCCTGGGCAGGCTGGCAGGTCAATGGCAGCCCCGCCGTCTTGAGTCGACCGTCTCCTCAGCTCGTTCACAAGATACCTCGCGTGACGTATTGGCCCGGCCCAGACAGAAGCAGAGGGCCGCAAACACATGTGGGTGACTGACCCCGATACACAAATGTGTGACGCTTCGCGATTACGTCGGATTAATGTTCGTGAACGCTCACAATTGTTCACCGCGATTGGATAAGATCTGCTACTGTCCCTTGAGCAACCTTACGCGCAGCAATCGCCTCGGCGGTCAGCCTCATTCCCAGAACACCGGTCCACTTCGCGACCCGTGGTGCTCTTTTCTATCACAAAATCTACGTCCTAACACTTTGACGTCTTTTTCCAATCTCCTTGTTCGCGTCTTCGCGTAGCGCCGCAGAGCTCGCCTCCCCCCTCCCCGAGTTACCCCTTCTTAAGAAAAACGCTCCCTCCCAACGTTCCTATAATTCTAATTGGCCAAAGTATACTACGTTCTAAATTTCTCTCGCCCAATCACCAGGCGAGGATCTCTGGAAATTTCCACAAGATTAAAATGTTCTGTCTCTCTCTCACGTTGGGTGTGTGCACGTGTGAGGAATCTGTCAAAGTTCGTAATTTTGAAAGTTATTCTTAATGATAAACATTGGCTAAAGTCACCCTCTCGCTGGGGCGAGCGCAGGTCAGCGGGTTTTGTTTATAGGAAGCCTGTGACGCCGGGGTGGCGAGGGTGCACCGAAGGCCAGGCAGACAGCTGCCGGTCGTAAATCTTTCGCGGGTCGCTGAGAAGGGAAGTCCCCCGGACGAGTGGCGTCTTACGAAGGCTGCATTCAGTGACCGTTGTTTCTCAAAATGTTATAATCTCATTACAATAATTCCGTCGATTCGAAAGTGCCGCCACAAAATATATATATATATATATATATATATATATATATATATATATATATATATATATATATATAATACTACATACATATAAATCAATACTAATATATAAAGACAGAAGTGCAGCGCGGTAATCTCTGAATCTACTGGACCAATGCCGATGAAACTTTTGTGCTAGAATCCTTTAAAGGACTGGAGTACTATAGGCTATGATTTACAAACATAAACAGTAATATTTTCAAAATAATTACTTTTCTGGACATTTTTCGCCTAGCCTTACATCACAAATTGCACACAAGAGTGCATCAATGCCAATAGTTAAGCTACGCGCCACCAGAGGATGACGGCTGAGATCTACTACTGATTTCATCAATGTCCAGAATTATTACGAAATTCATTGGTGTTTGAATAAGGCTATGTAATGTCCCTGTGTGACCATTCGAAAGAAACTCGTAACTGAAGTGATAAAGAATGTAAATGTTCATGTATTGCTCTTTGTCCGTGTTGTATACAAAGTGGCAAGAAATCATTGTGAGTTTGAAAGTGTTTAATAATTGAGGTAGGTTGAGAGAATAAAAAGTAAATATACAGTACAGAATATACAGTAATGTAATGTACAATATATATATATATATATATATATATATATATATATATATATATATATATATATATATATATATATATATATATCGTGTACAATCTAAACAACGTCTTCTTTAACAGAAATTTGTGACAACTGAAATTGTTTGACGAAACTAGTATCACAATTGTCAAAACAAATTACAAATGCCAAGATATGGGCAGTCGAATAAATGTTTGAATCGGCTACTCAGAGGCAAGATCGACTTGCTGAAATACTCACTCGCACCATTGAAAATAATACTGCAAGACGGGGAGAAATGTAAATAATTCTCTAAGTAGTAGGGCAGTTGTTCATTAGGACTATCAATTTGACTATTTACACAGTTCTTAGGTTCAAAGTGGTAAAATGGAAAATGTGAATATGTTTTCAATACATTCAGTAAAGTTTGTTCTTCAATATGCGAAGGAATTTTGAACAGTGGTGTGTAATTTAGAAATGATCATTTACATATTAAGACTAATCTGTACAGTTGTTTGCCATATTAATTGCAGTTGTACTTTATTCTTCTGTATGGGAAGAAGTTTAGTGCAGTGGATGATAATTAAAGAATGATCAATTATTTATTAAGACTAATCTGTGCTGTAATTTTGGCATATCAATTGCTCCCAATAATTGAATTCATCCATATCTTTCTATACAAAAAATTCAGAAATTAATTTATCTAACAAAAAGTTTGTCTGAACAAATAAATAAATCTGGGAGTTCTTGGTTTCTATTACTCATCTCTCCTGTACAAAATGGAAAAATGGAAAGTAATTTATGTTTTTGTAAACCCAGAAAAAATTTTTCTTCAATATGTGGTGGATTTCTGTGCAGTGGTATGTAATTTAGGAATGATCATTTACATATTAAGACCAATCTGTAAAGTTGTTTTGTATATCAATGAATGCTCCAAATGAATGAGTTCATTCATATTTTTTCTAAAAAGAAATAAGCAAAAATTAATTTGTCTAAAAATATTTTTGTCTAGGGAAGTAATATCTGGGAGTCCTTGGTTTCTATTATTCAAATTTCAGGATCCATAATGTCTATCACTTGAAATAAAAAATTGATGCTAATATTGTTTTGTTATGTGGCTCAGTGCATTGTTAATTTATTATTTACACATAATGTACTGTTGGTGAATCATTAGTTTTCTAATCTATTAGTCGTATGATGAATTGATTTACCTGTTGAAATCAGTTTTATACTACATGTTACTAGCACGAAGTACATTAAACATATATATTTTTGTCTTTAAAATTATAAAAACTGGTAATTATGTTTCAGAATAGATACAAGTATTTTCATTTATTTTTATGATTATGATTCAATTACGTTATGACATATATAACTATTACTCCGGATCTACCTACTACCGTATCCGTGCATGAACTTCCGCATGTTATACTCAGCTTAAAACAGTAAGTCAAGGCCACGAGTTGACAGATCAATTTCAAAACTTTCTTTATGAATACAATAGAAGAAAAAATATAAAAATAGGATAAGTTTTACAACGTGAGAATTTATTGATTGTGTTGGAATATTAAATAAAACTCCACAAAAATTATATGTGAGTCTACAAGTATTTTACTTTGTAGTTTAGATTTGTTTATTGCTTTTAGTTATAAAGTGAATGTTAAGAAGCTGGGACTTCAAATAAGAAAAATGTAATTATTTGTGGAAAAGTGAGCGAGGTAAGCCTGAAATTTTCAAATGGGCGTCAAGAGAAGACAGCTATCGTGGCGTGGCCGGGCAGAGCATGGCCGGGCGGAGAGGGATTCAATGGAAGAGATAGAGGTAGGTACAGCCGCAGGGCATGAAAAGATTGAATTCCTCTTCCTGTATAATAATTTACTGTAATAAATGCCCGAGCAACGCCGGGTACTTCAGCAAGTATATATAGTGGACCAACTACCGTGGCAGTCGTCGGAAAGAATGCTCTTTCGAGCTTTAAATATCCCAGGGGGCAGGATCTTTAGGGTGTGAGAAAGACGTACACTCAGACACAGAATTAGGTAAAAACAGTAATATATTCTTAGAAAGTATTGCACAAATCAAACCCTTTACACTGTCACAGAAAAGAGGAGAACAAAAAAATACCAAATTGTTAACTGGGCGCTAGGACGCATGCAAATCCACTAGTGGTAATATCTCTTAGAAAATTGCAAAAAAAAAAGTTTGCTTAATGATTTCACTCTTCACCTAGCTAGCGATCATTTGCCTTATATCACCCGTGCATGGAGTTCTTGTTTGTCCAATATTAATTAATGAAATTTAACTTTTCCTACACTTCCTGGACTGATTTTCCAGTACACATTATCACAGATCTTACTGCTACTCGCATACAAAATTTTCCTCATCAATAATTACATAGACAAAATGGGGAACACAATTAACTATCTTTACTACAGCTACGGAATGAAATGTACCACCGGCGTACGAGGTTATCTCAAATACTTTGCCGTTACTTAGTTTTAAGGCGAACATGCAAACTTTAGTATTCTGGTTTCTGGTGCTAACACTAACTTTCTAGTTCCTGTCTCCCACTTCAGTTTTATGCAAATTTGGAAATCCAGCCATGCCGCCACTCGCGTTCCTGCAACGTAGCCCGCTTCGATGCCGCTCCGAAGGCCACTCGGTCTCCTTTGCGCCCGCCACCAGATCCAGGGACCGGTCTTCTTTGCGCCCATCACCAGATCCAGGGACCAGTCTTCTTTGCGCCCACCACCAGATCCAAGGACCAGTCTTCTTTGCGCCCACCACCAGATCCACGGACCAGTCTTCTTAACGCCCGCCACCAGATCCACGTCTCGTCTCAATTTTGCCCGCCTATCTTGCGACACGAGTACGCGTATTGCCCAGTCTCTCTGCGTGTGCTAGCTGGCGTGTCGTTTCACTAATGCTTTATAAAACTCGCACAATTCCGCAGTCACGGCCACTATTCTGCTCCGTCCTAAATTTTCACAGTTCTTACAACCGTCTCATAGTGTTCTACTTAAATCACGTAGCCTCGTTACTATATCACTTCTCCCAATTCCTAACGCATCTACTACTACGGCTTCTCTCCAACAACTACCCCCTATCTTACTCGACTTCTCACCTCGGCGTCTCACACAAGAAGGGCCCTTTTTCTCATTGCTCCGCCGTTTAAATGGTGACGTGACGGTCACGGTACAACCCTGCCGCGCTGCCCATAATGCGGAAGTACACCGCCGCCGCGCTTCAGGCCGCAACTAATAGGTAGCGCCTTTTGCGATCTGTAATTGGCTTTCTGGTATTCCTTTTACGCAATTAATTATATAATAAAATTGTTAAAATGTACAATTAAAAAACAGGTCTGAAGATGGCTAAAAGGTATAGCCGAAACGTCATCAGAAAATACTATATGTAATAATACATGCAAAATACATTTATTCTAGAATGTCAAAAATAAGTGGAACTGTTTGATTAATAAAATTAAAAATTACTTATATTTCACGCAAAATTAGGCGAAAAGTGCTCAATTTTTTAAAAAATTGTACATGACCTAGTTTTAAAATCCATTTTTATGAAACAGATTTTATTAAGGAAAAAATCTCAATCTTCATAATGTAGGTGCAGGAAGACGCCGAAAAATGTTCAACTTCTGCAATTTTCGAAAAATGGGGGTTTTCAACGAACATGAGACCTGCACCATTACTAACAACCACCTCTTAAGCGTCATTCACTCTATCAAACAACAAAATTTAATAAAAAATGTAGGATTTTTTTTAAATTTAGAAAATGTTTCAGGGACTTCATGTAAAGGACCCCCAAAATTGAAATATGGGTTCAAATTCAAGGGTCCGCGACATCAACCAGATTGATTGAGGGACATCAATTCTGGAGAATATTTAAGGTTTAGCCGCTAGCTTTGTTCACAAACGGACAGACGTTTTGTCGTCAATCAATTTTTCGGTATCTAGGACACAAAACATGGATTCTGGCTGCACTAGCTGTTAGAAGATTATTTTCTAAATTTAGCAACTGGATTTATCCTATTTTTCGTTACCAGGGCCCGGTAATAAGAGTTTTCTACCAAAACTTCGCCGCTTTTTCCAGTAGCATTACATAACTTCCTTTCTACACCGTAAGCGGTAGCGACAAAGTAAAAATTGGAAGAGTTTCTTCAATACAATGAATATACAATAAATTTTCTTACATGGACACGTAATTCAAAGAAGGTAATCGATCAAATAATAATAATAATAATAATAATAATAATAATAATAATAATAATAAACAAAACCGTCATCATCATCATGTCTTGAGCCGATTGGTCCGTTCTATCTTCAAGAGTATCCTTCCATCGCCTTATTGGTCTGCCTCCGCTTCTTTTCCCGTTCGGGTAGTTGTGGAGGCAGTGACGACTTTGTTGAACTTCAATATCAAGGCACACGTTTAAAATATTACTTGTGTTATCCCAATAGTTTTAATGTTAGCATTTTTCATCAAACGTATTTTCAATATCTTTTACTTGATAAATTCTAATGAATATTTCATGGCATTTCTTGCGATACAATTAGCACCGATTACTTGATAACCTTTGTGGCAGAAGTAAACAGTTGATTCGGTGATCTGTCATATTTGAGCTTATTTTTTAAACAAAGAGTCTTGAATATCCACAAAACTTTAGAGGCTCATACGTATTATGATGCTGTGTTTATTCAACACATTCAGGTAATGCATGTAAATGACAACATTTTGTGAGAGCTATGTCCTTTTAAGTGGGTTGTTTATATTGTTGCAAAAGTGAGGAAAAATCTACATATGTTTACAGGGGTAAGTACCTGAGAATGACAGAAAAACGTTCTGTCGTTTGAACTGCGAATTATGAATATGTGAATGTGTCCACTTTTGACATGAAATAACCATATAGTTTTACCTTCCTGATTTCTGGGAACGTTAGGAAATCAAAAAGCTTACTCTATCTCTTCCACCCCTTTTTGCCTCAGTTCACTACCGCAACTTGGTTATCGTGATAATACAACTTTATTTTCGACGGAAAAAGAATATCTCACTGCAAGAAAGTGTACCCGCATATAACAGAAACGATTTTAAACCAGTATATACTTGGGTTTTTGTAACGTGGCTACTGAGAGAATCATCTTCAAGATGGAATACGGCACGTACTTTTGCATCTTTTTCGATCATGCCGCTAGAGTTGCTTGATCTGCAGCACTGCAGCTTGATAAGGTCGCGATCACGCAACATCTTGCGGCAGAACCGAGACAGACGCAAAACGTCATGCCATATTCCATGAAGATAATACCACAGTTATTAGACTGTGGTATGATCTCGACGTACTAAAAGAAAATCCATATGTATACCGTATTTTAACCATTAGTTTGCAGCATGCCGGCACGTCACTTGTCACCCAAGAGCGACGGTACTGCCCCGAACAACAAAAAGTCACATATTCTGGACCTTCCAACATAGGAGTTTTTACTTATTCTGAAATAATATTACTACTATTGGTAAAACTGCAATTGCAGGGATCTCGTACCAACTCAAGCATTCTCTGCTCGGCAGTCAGGGCAACTGCATGGTGAAAATATGATTTCCACCTTTGGCAACTGTATCCTGCGAAAGTCGCAGTGGCAGAAAGCAGTTCATCAAAGTGCATGTTCTGTGACAGTGTTGGATTGGACCAAGAGATCACAATTGAGTGATGATGCTTAGAGTGCGAGTAATTTAAATGTGGTTATGGCATTTTTCAGTGAAATTGATGAACTTCAAGAACACTTCAAGAGCCACAATAAAACACGGGAATACCAGGCTCACACTTCAAAAGTACATTCAGTTGGCTGGAGTTGTGATGGACGCCGGTTGGCTTCGGGTTCATTTGATAAATCGGTTTCCATTTTCACACTGGATAGAGACCGGCTGGTTAGTATTTATTTGTAAGTTTTAAACAAAATATGTCTTAATTTTTATTTTTGCTGTATGTTATTCTTCAGAATAAAGAATTTACGTTTCGCGGTCATGGGGGAAGTGTCGATCAACTCTGCTGGCATTCGTTCAATACAGACTTGCTTAGTACTGCAAGTGGCGACAAAAGTGTGCGCATCTGGGACACAAGATCACAAAAATGTGCTGCAACTATTGTGACGAAAGGTTACAGTTATTTACTTTCATGTTTGCGTTGTAGAAATAAATAAAAACATTTAGACTGTTAGTTTACTTAACAAACTTGTTTCAGGTGAGAATATCAATATTGCGTGGACACCCGATGGTAACACCATAGCTGTAGGCAATAAAGAAGATTTGGTTACATTTATAGACACTAGAACACACAAAATAAAAGCTGAAGAGCAATTTAATTTTGAAGTTAATGAAATTGCTTGGAATAAACAGAGTAACTTATTTTTTCTAACTAATGGACAAGGATGCATTCATATATTGAGGTGTGTAATATTAATGTATTCACATATTCCTTCCATTACTTTGATTTTGAGAAATTTTGTTAAGGTAATTGTTCCTTTCGTTTGTAGCTATCCGGACTTGGAGTTACAACAAGTGCTGAAAGCTCATCCTGGTACCTGTATTTGTATTGAATTGGACCCCACGGGCCGTTATTTTGCAACAGGATCTGCAGATGCTTTGGTGTCATTATGGGATGTAGAAGAATTGGCATGCTTGCGTACATTTTCAAGGCAAATAAGGATACCACTATTTCTTTGTAGCACCAAATCTGAGAAGTTAAATTTATATTGAGCTTTATAAGTCTTAGCTACCTGACCCCCCATTTAATTTGTATAATACTTTTTCTGTTTCTTCAGATTGGATTGGCCAGTAAGAACTATCAGTTTCAGCCATGATGGGCGATTACTAGCATCAGCATCTGAAGACTTGGTTATTGATGTTGGTGAAGTTGAGACTGGAGAAAAGGTTGTTGACATACCAGTGGAAGCAGCTACTTTTACTGTGGCATGGCATCCTAGCCAGTACTTACTTGCATTTGCTTGTGACGATAAAGATACATATGATCGAAAGCGTGATGCAGGGACATTAAAAGTGTATGGGTTCCCATCAGACTAGGGCTGGGACTTGGCAATGAACTGAAAAATCCGTTTACTTTTATCCATGAAAAGAGTTGGAATTTCAAGTGGTTGCAAATTTCCAGGATAAATTTGTTTTCTTTGTTTACCTCAACTTTATAATGAAATAAAATTATAAAATTTGTGAGTACAATCTAATATTTTTATTGAATTCTATTTCTTATACAATATTTTATGACCATGTTTCTACCTGATATCTTCCACTAGCTTCTAATCTTCCTAACCACTGACTGGCTTCCTCAGAAGACATATGTCCATATGTACAAGCCACGTCATTAACAAGTACATCTTTTACTGCAGCTGGCATGCCATCTGATCTTCCAGCCAAATATAAATAAGCTTGCTGTGACGAAAACAGAGACCACAACAAAGCAGATTGCTCTTTCATGATGTGTTGCACATACCTGTAATTTTATATGGTGTCAGATGAAAGTATAACTCGATGTTCACACACACTAATATGGAAGACTCAAACATTTTGGTTCTGATTGAATTAGTCACATTTCTCGAGAGTATATGAAATTGTGCATACCACTATGTAGTCTTGAAAGACATTACAATCTTTGAAATTGACCACTAATAGCACATTAAGTGTTCTAAAAAGGTTTATGCCAATGAATTTTTTTTTTAATATCGGTTACAATACTTGGGGGCCAAAGACTTCTTTCAATCTTCCATACTTTATTTTATATACCTACACTTTATTCTCTTGATCTCTAGAGAAAGCACAAAACATTGTCAGTTTTTTATTTTCTTGCAACATTAACCATTCATCTCTACAATGGAAGTCTCCTTCGTAATTTCGGCAACCAAAGAAGAGATACAGTAAATCAGCTCTTGCTTGGTTCAAAGCAACTTTCTCTTGAATAAAACTACGAAATGGAGCAACACCAGTTCCTGGACCAACCATTATTACAGGAGTGTCCTAAAATACACAATTGAAATAAAACATTAACCATTACAGGAAATAAAAAGCAGCAAAACAATGTGAGCTTGCAAATTACCAATGTAGAAGGGAAGCTAAATGTCCCTTTTTTAACCCATGCTGGAACTGAATAATGTTCATTTAGAGAGGCAAACCAATTAGAGCACAAACCAAGCCGAGGAAGGAAAAGTTTTGTTTTATATTTGACCACTGCAACCAGTAAATGCAATTCTCCTTCATGTTTCTGAAAATCAGGAGGAGGATTAATTCAAACACAAATAAGTCAAATTCTTGAAAAATTACTGAATAAAAATACAATTTAAATCCTTACTTTAGGAGATGATGCTATAGAAAATGCTCTAGGTTTAATTGGTCTCAATAATTCAAACAGATATTTCAAAGGAATGTTTGCAGCGGCGTTAGGAAAATCTGCTAAAACTTCCAGAATGGTTCGCCTTGGCCTATTACAATAGTTAAATAATTCCTGTTGTCCTTCTGCAGATGCAAACTCTTCTAATTTTTCCTTTTCCAGTTCATTTGTTGTAAAGTGTGATAAGAGTTTGAAGAAATATCGGTGAGGCACCATCTGAAGGTAAAGATATAAAAATGTGAATGTTTATCATTTTGTTTCTTTCCACAGTCAAATCCGTCTAGAAACTCCTAAAATGTTCTTACATTGAGATCCCAATACTGTTTCACACACGCTTTTAAAGTCAGTGGATGTTGCAAAACTTCAGGTACAGGAGCATCAGAACTTGTTTCACAAACACTAATGATGCTATAAGGATTCAGTTTGGCATTTGGATTTTCTGACACTATGTCAAAAAACTTCGTAATGCTGCTTTCTGAATTTTGTGGTCGAACGTACAGAACATCTCCAGGTTCATAAATCAGTTTTGTGTTTGAGAACTGCAGCAATCTGACATCCTAAAACGAAATGCACCAACTTTCCTCACTAAACATTAAGTGATAACCAAAGGACTGTAGTAATTTGACTGAAGAATTGCTTAAATGTCTGCACCTCAAAACTCACAAATACAATGCTATAATAAAAAATTACTGTATATAGTTATTAAATAAAAAAATTAATAAGTAATATAAATGATTGCAGTTGTTTTGTCTTGTCAGAGCCACAAATAATAAAGTAAGGGAACAAATTATTACTGAATTGAAATGTGTCATTGTTTCTTGAAATAACACAAATTCCAAAACTTTGAAAGGTTTCAAAGACACATTAAAAAGTCAAAAGGTTCATTCAAAATAGGACTACTGATGAAATGATAGGAACTCAAGCAAATAATGATATAAACAAAAAAGATGCACTACTGAATATAATACTTATTCATGATACTTTGAAGAATTTTAAAATATAATTTTTTCTCACCTGAAAATGACTTTCTGCTGTGGTTCTAATATTCTTCTTTATGGTCAGTAAACATGAGCTTTCTTCCAATGACACAGTGCGTTTTTCACAATTTTGTATCCAAATGATGTCACTTACTTCTTTATCAGTATTTTTTAATGCTGTATTCAGTATTTTAATGTTCCACCTTTCAACAGTTACATATTTAATTACACAACAGTTACACATTTCTAATTTAAAAGAACTTTGGATATAAAATTTGATTTCTTTTTCTTACCTTGCTGAAAATAAATTGTTTTCACTAAGTGGCTCAGTTCCATTAGGTAGTGGGTAAATTTCACCCAATGTTTTCCATAACTGTTCAGACCATTTGTCAATAACTGCATCAGGACCTAGGTCATGTTGATCATCCGCCAGGCCAATGTCCAATAACGCTATCCCGCCTAATTGCAACAAGCGACGATTCAGCTTTTTTGCCGTATAGTTAAATTTTGCATATGATGAATCACCTAAGCCCAGAACAGCAAACCTACAACACATGTTTACTACACCTTTCCATCTAATCAATTGTGATTCCCTGTACAAATTTTAAATGTCACTATTTAAATCACATACAGCTATAAACCATTTTAAAACTTAATAACTTTCTGAGCACTTCAGTCATTCAACTTTTCCCAGATAATACATACAAAACACATTTTCATATTAATTACTTTCGATGCATGGTCATTACTAGAAAACGTAGCCTTTCAGTTCAATTAATACTTTTACGATTAACTATTGTCATTAACAGAAGGTGAGGAAAAATTGTCTATTGTCTGTGAGGCAAAATGCACCTGAAATAAAACCATTAACTGATTCTGTAACTTTGTCTTTGTAGACACTTTATATGAGTCTTTTTTAATTATCCAATGTGAAATATATTTGTTCCAAATGCATTTTTTAGTAACAAGAATATTACACATACCTGAATCCTTTTAAAGAATCAAGAGGAAGATTTTTTCGCAGCAAAAATTTCCAAAACTTTTTCATATTATCAGGTTCCTTTCCATCTCCAGTAGTTGAACAAACAAATATAATTAGCGTCTCAAAAATTAACTGAGTAACTGGATAGTCATCCATAGCCAGAACAGGTCCTTGAAAGTAATATCTAAATATAACCAGAAAAAAATATTTAAGTTTAATTTGAAGTATATTACTGTGTTATTAAATAGTGAAAAGACAGAGAAATTATCGAGGTTACCTTTTATATTCATATAATGTGGATGTGTTTTAATTTATTTAAATTTGTAATTGAAATACTTAATATTTCTCAAAAAGATATTTTTGTATCCCATTACTGCAAGAAAATACATACCATTTGGACAACTTACACGTTAACATCTACTACACTTCTACTTAAAGCGCTCTTTAGTTGAACATTTTTGTATGTCACAGACACGAATGATCATAGATACTCAATGGAAAATATTGAAATCCATTAAAAAGGTTGTCAAACCTTTTAGAATCTCTCCAGAATCTTTCTGCCACCTCTTGAGATGTTCCAGTCTGACTGCCATACAAAATTTTGAGTTTTCTGGATTCCATTTCTGCTGATCAAGCAAAAAATAAAAAAAGGCAAATTGAATTTAACACTATTTCTTTAATTTTGATAATGTGCATACACCACTCACCTATCAATTCCTCAAAAAATGTATATCAAAAGTAAAACAAAAAGGATTCTCATTCTTGAAATCACTTGTTGGCTAGGCACTCACTTTTTCTCTAAAAATTAAAATATTTTATAATGTAAAATTCGATCGGCTAAAAGAGGGTGAGGAAATTTTGAAGAAATAAATGTTTTATCTACACGATATGACATTTAAGCTTTAGGTGAGATAAACTCCTTTGGTGTAACCCGTCGATGATAATTAATCGTTCTGGGCATCCCGAAAGTCATAACGTGCAAATAGTTTATGAGCGTGCTGACATATTAACGTTTTTCATTCATGCAGTGGGAATCATAGAAACTCCCCAGTGAGATATGCAAAAGACATGAATCTAATGGCATAAATGTTTCTAATAAATTCAATCTGGATTCAATGTACTTCGATTGATCAATTTATTGCATTTTGGGCACGTACTTCAAAAACATGAAAATCCTATTTTGCAAATGGTTAATCTTTCCTGGCACGTAAGTTATTACTCCTGCATCCACTCTACACTTGGGCATGTTATCATTTTCTATATCATAGCTACTGTGTAAGAACTATTTCTTACGTTTCTTACATCATAATTCGTGATCACAGCCAGCCAAAGCGCATTCTGTGCAGTGAGCGGACACGGCCGTGATAACGGCACGTCGTGTAACGATCTTCTTCCAAGTAGTTGCAGTGACGTTCGTATGTGTCGCGGTAGTCGCATACGGAAAGCGTATTACTCTTTGCACTTAGAACATTCCATGCATGGTGGAAATAACAAGGTGTAGCGGTGTGCATGCCGCCGACTGTGGACCAATAATATTATGCCCCACCAAATGTGCGCCAAATTCAAATTATCTACGCAGGCGCGGACATTTTAAAATTATTTAAAAGAACGATATTTGTTTTTAAAATAACTCAATTTAGTCAAGAACTTAACTATTAGTATATTGGTGTTATTTATGAAATGTTCGCAGTTTAAGTATTTCAGTTATATACAAAAAATGTGAACAAATACAATGACCTGATCTAACGTACAGTATTTGGCCACATTATTATAATTATTTTCAATTTCATTTCTTTTAAATTTAATTTTTCTATTATTTTGGGGAATGTGTTCCATATGTTTGTCACTTCTATTAATGTTGTTTTTTTGAAAATATTTGCCTCTGAATAAGTACTGAGCAAATAATGTGTTTGTGGTTTTCGAGTAAGAGAATATGAGGCCAGGTACTGTAAACACTCAATTCCACTTTTATTTGTATTTTTATTATTTCTGTTCATAGTTTCATATTCTCTTTGAATGCAAAGATATCTGAAGAATGAAAACTGTTGAATTTTAAAGGATAGGAATTACTCTATAAAAAATATTAATAGAAAAACAAGCCCATTATATAGTAACGTTAAATTTAATTCTATATTTATTAATAATATAATTCTATATTTATTAATTTAGAAAATAGTTGAAATATATTAAGTGTCTACAAAGAACATACAGGGGAAGAAAAAATATAATGGAATTGAAATTAAAAAAGGTTTTATATGTCATGAAACGAACAGAAATCAGGCTTTACAGCCTGTTTCCATTTGCTTAATTAATCAACATAGTATTTGTAATAAAATATAATTTTAATGACAATAAAAATTAGCAATCGCTTACAAGAAGTCAATAACGGTATTCTATTGATATTTATGAATTTCACAAAGTTCAATGATATTTATTATATTATATGTATAATATTATATTTTATAATATTAAATTATATTAATATTTTATTATATTTATAATATTGATATTTATGAAGTTCACAAATTTTTATAAATATTTGAACCATCTAGAGAAAATGTATACAAATGTAAAAATTTAATCCATTGGGTAATTATGTATGATCAACTACACATAAAATTTCACCACCTTTTAACTCACCTATAAAGCATTAGGACCAAAAATGAAAGTGAACCTTAGTGGGTTAAGAGGAATGAATCAAATACAAATAATTTTATAACCATAAAAAAATGTTTATTTTAAAAATGTAAGTTACATTTACAAAATACAAGTCATATTTAAATATTTCATTGGGTGCACATAATGTATACACGAAATATCAAATACAAAAGATTCCTTTTACTGCAATAATTTTGTAATTTTCTGGAATCTTTTTTTCTAATAATTCATTAGCCCTTTCTACCTCCATTATTTTATTATGGAGGCAATTCACGATATCTCTACATATTTTGCTTTCATAGATCTCGTCTTCTTCCCTAAAATAAAATGTCATTTATCATGTCTTAGATTGTACATTAAGTCATGTTTGTTATTAAGGCTGTCATATTGGTGAATGTCTCAAAAAGAAAAAACACAATAAGTGTTAATAATAATAGTAAATTTAAAAAAAAATTACACTTACTTGCTGACTGATGAAATATCGGAATTACTGCGTTAAGATGATTGAGCTCTTTGTATGCATAAAGAGGTATCCTCTCACAGCAATATAATAAAATTAAGTTATCTATTATCGTAACTTCTCTATTACATAAGCTCTTTAATATTTAAATTATTATGTATAATAATCACAAGAAGTTTCATCACATAATAAACTAATACTCTTCACTTACCCAGGTTTTTCAATGGATTTTCTCTTCAACATTAACCATTTCGTAGATATAGATCCAGGAACAAGATTCAATATTTTCTTGTCAGATGTGTTTGGTGAATCCTTTGATTGAAAGCACACATTCTCAAAGCGCTGTTGGCACACACTACCTGCAAAGTTTATATTGCATATTTTTGAGTTGATTAATTACATACATACATAATTACATTATATACACATATTAAAAATATACATCTTACATTATTACATACATACTATAATATTATAATGTACTTGATACATTTCAGTTCATTAAAATATGAAATTTAAAATATGTTTTTATAACTGAAATTCTTTTCTTTTTTACTCGTAAATTGCTTTATGGATTACTTTGGTGTTTTTAAGAGACAATCAAATATCAAATTATTGAATGGCTAAGATTTAGCAAAATAAAAAGGTTAATGTAAAATAATTTAAAACAATAAAAATGTCCAGCAGTTTTGCTAATTGAACCTATGTAAGTTATGTAAAATAGTTTGGAAGCTTCTATACAAGTTACAACAATTTATTTCTGTTAATAATCTTCATTCCCTAAGGCCATTTACAAGTAAATATTTCACATACTTATTTTCTTCATAAACCATAAAAATTTATCTCCAACACACAAAGTATAAAAGAATATACAGTCCCTGCCTAGATTATATTCACAAGTATATTCAATATATTTAATAGCTTATAGTAAAAATCCACAACATACCTTTGCCACGCCAGCAATATCACAAAAAAAGCCTCCACCGCTGTCGCACTGCCTTAAGCCCGGTTTACACGATACTATAAAACATAACGATTTGCCTGCATCGACAAAACGTTGCATGCAAGACGGAACGTGTAAACCAGAGGTCGTTACGTTTTGTCGGAATTGGAGCCTGGTTGAAGGTTGGTGCGAATTTCAATAAATTTCTCTAGATCGTAGCGACAAGTCCGTGCGTGTAAACGGTGACTCCATTTTATCGTTGCAATCTAACCTCACTTTTGTAGTTTTACGGTCTACTTTTTATTTTTTTCATTAACCCAGATATGCCTGAAATTTTTTTTTGTTCGTTTTTGGCTACTTTTTTATTTTATTATATTAAGCGCATTATATATATATATATATATATATATATATATATATATATATATATATATATATATATATATATATATAATACGCTAATATAATAAAAATAAAAAAGTCGCCCAAAAACGAACAAAATTGGAGGAACTATTTCTATATATTTATTTTACGTCCAAACAGTTAAAACTGCGTATGACGTGCCAGAAAAGTGAATTATGTGCACATTTTCAAAATTCTGTGATCCCTATTAATTAAGTCATATACTACTTAAATTGAAAGGGGGAAAACTCCCATGTAATAAAATCTATTTTCAAGGATAAAAGGCAAATATATTTTGCCTATCCATGTTGTCCTTCGAATAATACTTCCTGCCGCGACAACATGGAAACGATAATTTGAATAAACTGTATTTCCCACCGAATTCTAGAAGACATGCACAGAAATGGTTACATTTATTTATTACACTATTTGAGGATGGAAGCAAGATACGCAAGAGTTACATATATATAACTTTTGTACATATCTTCATCCATCCTCAAATAGTTCCTCCATCCAGTCGCGGCTCGTGGTTTTCTAAATGGGGTAGGCTGCAACTGTTTAATTGCTTGGGGGGGGGGGAGTGCACCGCAGCACAACTATGTTAACGTTACATACTTATAATATTTGGCTTACCTTAGTTTATTTGTTTGTAAATGAAGTCAGCTCTCCTCTCTTTCTGTTCTGCAAAGTAGTATATAACGAGTTCATTGAAGTTCGGTGATGACAATAACTCCTTTTCAATGGAACACATTGCCAACGCACACAGTCGATCTTCTTTCATTGTGTTTCGAATGAAGGTCTTTACCCTTTTGAGAGTAGAAAAGCAACGGTCTGCTTCACCAGTGGTCATCGGGATGGTCACAATAATCTTAAGGAGCTTGACACTTTCTGGAAAAACTTTTGTTAAATTGTTCTCATAAATAAAGTTCAGCAAAATTAACGCTACCGATGCCCCTACAAAATCTGCTCGACTGTACAGTACTTTTAATTTGTGGCGTAAATCGATAGTTTAAATGATACAAGTCAACAGCAGTTTTAAATTCTTTTTCTGGAAATGCTTTGCTGTGTTGTGTAAATAATGATGGCTCAAACAACTTTGCCACCGAAAGATCGCTGAAAAGAAAACGGTCCTTGATTTGCGTTATTATGATGTCGCAAACTTCTCTCGCACACACTTTTCTTGGCTCTGTAAAACGCACGCGTTTTGCCGATGGTTCTTCTTCTCCCCAGTGTCGAGTGAAACTCTAATTTCTTGTATGGAACAAACAAATTCAGAAACGTACTTCAGCGTTTTCACTGAATCTATGTTCTTCTGCTGAAGTTCATTGAATAAAATATCGCAATGAGGCATGACTTTGTTAAAGGAATTGTAGCCAGAAAAGGAAATCGTCGTCCTGCAAGAAACATTTAAGCCCCATGGCCTTATTAATTGTCTTGTAGTCGCTACTTTCACATTCAATAATTGTGTTTAAACACACTAAAATTTCTTCTCTGTATTTGTATACAGTGGTAACGCACCGCGACTTGAAATTCCACCTGATGGACTGGGGACAATTGGGAATGCGTTTCTTCACCACTTCGTCAAGGACTGCAGTTCGTTTAGGAGACTGAGAAAAAAATGTTGAGACTCTTTCCAAGTTACTAATAAAAATTTCACTTGCTTATTTCCGGTAACGCAACGTTCAACAACCAAATTTAATTGGTGGGCGTAGCAGTGAATAAAGAGGGCTTTCTGATATTTTTCTTTTATTTTCACTTGCACCCCATTGTTATGACCACTCGTGACGGGAGCACCGTCATAACTTTGAGCAATAAGTTTTTCAGGTATCTCATGTATCTTCATTTTCTCAAGAATTGTGAAGATGGCATCACTTTTGCCTTCTGCGTTGTGTCTCTGAGGTTGAACGAAGCTTACGAATCTTTCCTCTGTTTTCCCCATTATCTCATATCTCAAAATAAAAACCAGTTGTGATAATGTGGCACTATCAGTGGTTTCATCAGCTTCAGTTTTGTCTACGTTTTTCATTAGGACTTGGTTTTTAAATTAAGTATTTGTATACACATTCCGATAAGGGAGTAGCGCTCCTACCGCGTATTTGAACAACTAGTTAATGCTCAGTGCTTCTCACTGAGCTGCATAGTATTGCTATCTGGTGAGCACGCCGTTCTTCAGACCCTACGCCCACCCAGGCTTCGGCCGCGCCCGAGATATACTCTTTGGCCGCGCCCAGGTCCTGACCCTTGAAGGCTGCCAGGCCGCAGCCTTCGTCCGCCCGTAAGCCTGTGCAGCGAATGCATGACGTCACGCCCTCCTCGTTTTACACAGGGGCTTATGGCAGAATGAAGTGGGAGCCTAACGCTTTTCTCTTCCCTGTCAACAGCTTCAAATGCGTTACGAATGAGCGTTGTAGCACTATCATATAAAAATTTTGATATGATTATTACATAATATAACTCACAAATCCATTATTAACAAATAAATACATTTATAAATATTTTTTACATTCTTTTGGGCGGCGATTTTTGTAGGGAAGGCTCCGCCTTACAGCCTTTAATGACGAGCCGCGCCTGCTCCAGTCAGAAGGTTCATTCCTTATTTCTTTTAACAATTCCACATGAGAAGACTTCTTTTTGAGTAGCCAACTTCTACACCACTTTGTTCTAGGTTTTCTTTTCTTTTTTACTCTTGTTGCAAGGCAAAAAGCATAAAAAGACCACAAAAGTATCTCCTCCATTGCGTGATACAACACACAAAAGACAACGCTACAAAACACAAAGCTAGACTACTGATGTTGGAGAAGCCGGGTTGGAGTGAAAAGACGAACGGTGTGAACGGCACTTCCGATTGTCGACAAAACGTTGCATCTTGTTGCAGACAAATCGTTACGTTTTATTGTATCGTCTAAACCCGGATTTACAAAACAGGTCTTCACTCCTTCGCAAACGGGAAAGCAAATGAACACGTGCGCCAGCAGTTTTCGCTTCATCTCTGGGTTCAAACGTGATTGGCTGCTACTGCGCATCCTCCGGAGCGCTAACACCTTGTTATTTCCACCATGGTTCCATGCATATGCTTCGTAAGAAATGAAGAATTATTGGCGATCTCGGGAAATGCCTTGACGTGTCTCCGAGATATAACACTCGAGTTGCGCAAGTTTTTAATACAAGTGACATTGGACGAAGAGTGTGAGATACTACCTCTCCACTTAAATTAGCTTCCGCACTAGCGCGCGAAACGCGAACGCATTGCTGTGCAGTGCTGCCTTTATACAAATTTTAATTGTATATAATATGTGTATTCTCGTGTGTTTTAAAGTGAGTTGCAATTACAAAACCATTCCGAAGTATTCAAACCCCAAGTGTATTTTGTAAACGTACGTAGTAGGTTACATTTCAATGTGTTTTGAGAAACCGAAATAAGAGAGTTCGTTTTTCTGTCAAGGGTGTTTGTGCAACTAACAATGTATAGCGTTGAAAATACGAAACGTAAGAAATCGAATGATTTCAATGAAAAAGCCACAGAATAAAATTGCTGAAAAGAAACAATGGAATGGAATTGTTCAGCATGCTATCAGACATCATAAGATGATTTGTGTTTAATTGTCATTATTAATGTTAATGTGTGTAAATGATTGTCAGAGAGAGAGAGAGAGAGAGAGAGAGAGAGAGAGAGAGAGAGTGTGGGTGGAAGGGAGAAAGAGATGTTGCACACCCTCATGGCGGCATGACCACGAGCCGTCACTGGGCATGCGGTAACCAAGTATTCACCAGGGTGAAGTTTTTGAACTTGTCAAAGCTAATATATAAAGGAATGAAAAATATATATATATATAAAAGTTACAAAAAAATGAACTGTACAAATAATGAATTTATTGCACACAATATCAACAAAATGAAATTAATTCAAATTCTGAATTACTTGCATTCAGACAAGTAATATCAACATTCTAAAACAGCTTGGAAAACAATTACAAAATACATCTCTACTGAAGGAAACCTACATCACACTTAATGCAAAGAAACAAAATTAGAGAAAAAGTAGCTTTCTAACATGTACTTCTAAAACTATCAATGGATACATTACAATTCATTGACCCTGAACAACTAGTGTAAACATTCTTACAATCAAATTCTCAGAATTTCATGCCTTCTTTAATCCAAGTTAACACAAAAAGTTCACCACTCCTGCATTCTTGATTTACAGTAATATAGAGAAATAATCATGGAATGTACAATTTCAGCAAATTGGATGATGGTTTTGAACTGAATGCATTGAATCCCAATCCTAGTAAAAAAAATTCATAACAAAATCTAAAATTCATTCAGAAACACATACATTGAAATGCACCACTCTAATCAGAAATGCATCTGGTAAATCTTTTTTATTAAAAATGTTTATTGTATTCATTACAATCAGATTACTTCTTTATGTACACATTTTAACTGAATAAAGAATAATTGTTTTCTTTGAGGGCATTTCATAGGTTTCGTTAATATTTCATATTGATTTTTAAAGTAAGATTGACACTGCAATACACTTTCCACATACATATATAAAACTAAATTACACAGAGACCATATATACAAATTATTTTCCTGCGCTCTTACTGATTTTCTTTTTATCACAAGCTTAAACTAAAATTTGTTTCTTAATAAATTAAACTAAAAATTACATGCTCATCATTCAGGCTCTTCTTTGAATGATACTAATTGTACTATCATCAGGGACATATACAAAAAATCATTACAGAATCACAAATAATGATTCATTTGACAGTATAAAGAATTTGTCACAACTCTACTGAAGTACATAGTCCCAAAAGACTTAAACATTCAATTTACTGATTGCTCAATTCAAAAGTTTATGACAGCAATGAAAAAAAGGAAAGGAATCATGTCAATTGGCAAAAACATTAGTTGCTACTCATTCACTTCCAGTGATGAAGATACCAGAATAATTTCCATGATCTCAAACAATGAATAAAGGTAAACACATTCTGAAAATAAACTTTAAACAGAGGCATTTCCATCCAAATGCTGGAAGAAGTAAATACAAAAAAGTAATGAAACAAATCAACATAAAAAATTGAACATTCAGGATAACTATTTTGAACAGTTAATTTCATGATTAATTACACCATTAATAGAATTAATTTACTTAATAAAAACAATATTTGTAACAAGTTCATTCATTAGAAGATGAGATCAAGTTAAATGATAACTTTTGGTCCAATTATCAACTGGAAAATGCTGTTGGATTAAATAGAAGTCCCTTTCCTTATGATAAAATACTGTTTTCCACACTTGAAAAAGGAACTACAGATTTTAGCTTTCATTACAACTAGCTTGATCTACCAATGTGTGGGAGAAGTTCTCTTCAAATCTATACTTAAATCTTTTTTTCCCCCACAATACATATACGAAACTTATCCCTCAAAACAGTACAAAGTCTAGTTAATTGTATCTGAATTTCTGCACAATAATAAAACTAAAGCTCTGTTCATGGGCTGCAACAGCTTTATCAATATTATTCAGCAGAACTTATTTATAAAAATCAAGTCAACTTTCCACTCCCATTATAACTGAACCTGGTTTCTCTATATCAAGTGAATCTGGGCGCATATTCGTCAATATTTGGTATTTACCATCTTCTGACAATTTTTCAGTAGTTTCTTCACTGTGAGGACTAATAAACTCCGAGTCCAAATTTGTACGAGTTTCAATCAATTCTTCACTTGTTGATTGGTTTTCAATAACAAATTCATCATTAATTTGGTCAAATTCTGAAAACTTGATAGGTATTGTTGTGATATTTTCACTGAAGTACTGAGTTTCATTATCATCAAAAGACTCTAGTAGAGTATTATTCACAGCAATTTCACCCATCCCATTTATTCCATTCTTCTGATACAAATGTCTTTGTTCATCACTGACCTTTTTTGATGCACTTGATATTGTTGCAAGGACATTTTCTCTTGGTAGAAATCTGTTCTCTGTGAAATTAACAGCCAATAACTTTTGGTTACAATCTAAAGGAAATTTACCAAGATCAGGCTTATGATCTACTCTTTGCAGAATAGTTTTCTTTGGCATCTTTTTCATATAAGACTTCAGAACAGGCTGAATATCTTTCCCTGCTTTGGGAATTGAATAGACTTTTGTTTTACTAGCATTTCTCTTGTCTGAAAAAGCTGAGTTTTTGTCAGATTTGGCTGCAAAAATCTTATCCATATTTGCTGTGTACATTTTGTTAGTCTTTTTAGGAGGTTTTGTAGGCTTGGTGTCTTTAATTGACTTTGTTACATTATATTTTTCTGGGATGTCAGCAATTTTTTTATTTGATTTGAATTCTGCATTCTCATTTGATTTAAAAACAATTATTTTCTCTGGCTTATTCATCAATATCTTCTTTGGTCTGCCTCGACCTTTCTTAATTGGAGTGCTACAAGATGCCTCATTCAAGTCATTATCAGATCTTATAAATTTCCTACCAGATTCGATCACCTCAGGACTGCTGTTATATTTATTGAAATCACTCCTCTCCATATCAGTTGTCGGGTTAGTTTCTAATTTGATAACATAATTGTCAAGTGTTTTATTTTTCCGTTTTTTAGCAGACTTAGTTTGACTTTTCATATAAGCAGCAAGTTTTTCAGAAGGCTGCCTCTTCCTATTAGATGTTCTAGGAAATACCAGATTTGATGCATTTGGGGTTGTTTCATTTGAAAGTTTCAGGGGAGAATGAAGCCTGTTTTCAGGCTGGGGCTCAGCTTCAACAGGTTTTTGATTTTCTGTACATGTTTGCACACCTGTATTTAATTGTACTGCATCCTTCAATTCAGAATCCGGTAAAAGATTCTTCTTCTTTCTCCCTCTTTTCTTCTTTAATACGCTATTATCTCCTAGGTTTGAAATAGAATCAGGTGTTTTAATTTCACTCTTTCCAGGGAATTTAGGAGCAATATACCGAGCAAGTGTAGGTGGTGACAAAGGATATTTCTTTGGTCTCCCTCTCTTCTTTTTTATTGACATATTGCTGTTGGAAAGCAATGAAGTGGACTCTTGAGGTTTGTCACCAATTTCCAGGTATGTTGCCTGGTGATCTGGTGAGCTCAAAGCTGAATCATGAGATTGATTATGTGAATTGACAATTAATTCATTGGAATGTGGATTGTCTTTGATGTTTGTACATTCTTCCACAAGTTCATCAACACTATCATTTGTTTTGGACTCTGTTTCATCTTGCAACATATCTTTACTTTCATTACTATTATTAATTCCTTTTAAACAAATGTGCACGTCCTCCAAAATTTCATTATAGGGGTTTGAGACTGCTTTCTGTTCCAAATCCTGGAATATTCCAAACAAGGATATTCATTAAGACTTTATTTTCTCTTATATCAAACAAAACAAAGGAAATGGTATCAAGGAAATTGAGCTAAGACTCAAAACCTAACTTACTTCATCATGTTTTTGACACACCATGCCCAGTGAGCTGTTTAATCTAATATTTCCCTCTGCATGCTGAATGCAATATGAACGAGGACAAAACCCACAACGTTTTCCTGTGTGGCGCTGGCATACATCACAATAATGCCAGGGGCACAACCACTTTCCTGTAAATTATAAATATTATTATTTGCAGAATTAAAAACATTTTCTATGTAGCAAATGGAAATAATTTTTTGATATCTTCAAAATAATTATTTAAATAGAAAATTATTTCAGGCATTTTCAGAAGTTTCTTGGGAAAGGTATCAAAGATTTCAATTTTACCAAAATGTAAGTGACATTATCTGATATCAAAATTATTAAATTCATCATTAAACTTCTCATCAAAATTAGTCAATCTATACTAGTTTCTGATTTCATTTGTTCTGAAACATAAAACAAACTGAAAGTTTGAACATGCAATTGAGCACCCTGTATATTAAAGAAAAATTTGTAGTGAACTTTTGCCTAAATATGTATTAAGTGTAAAGTTAACTATCCCTTGTATACTGTAATTTCTTCCAAATATCTTTAGAAACTTTCCACAAGATAATTTAAAAGGACTTGGTGGTGTTAGAGAGTGAATCATCTTCATCTGCAATTAGTTAAACATTAGTTAACAAGAAACCTAGAATGATAACCAACAAGAGATTCTATTTTGTAGCAACAGATACATAAAATAAGGATTTATCGTAAGTATGTGTTGTAATAAATTTGTTTATTACTTCAACTCCAGTTAATGGGATTTTATATCACAGGGAATTAATGGGATCTTGAAACAAAACATACTAAGAATAAATACAGACCGTGCAAAGAATATTGCATATTCTGAGCAAATAATAATAATAATAATAATAATAATAATAATAATAATAATAATAAGCATAGAATAATAACACAGGGATAGAAACATCCATTAAGATAATAATTAATCACTAAAATAAAAATATATTCCCAAAATATAGTAAACAATAGTAAATAAAGGTAATCACTAGAGATGGACAAAACTGCATTCAGTCTCTCGCATCTCGTCCGACCTGTGAATCATTCTCGCTGGCCGAAGAAGGGAGAAGGGTCGTGGAGGGGGAAGCGCCCAGCCAAGGCCAAGGGCGGAGGAGATTCTCTTTCACTGAGGGAGGCAACGAGACAACGAGATTCTCGTATCTCGTAGGGACAGAGTGTTCTCCTAAACAGTCAAAGCCGGCCGAAGCTCGGAAGTGACTCATGATCAAAACTGCTTAGTGTAGAGTAATGATTTCTTCCTAATTAATTGATTTAAAATAAATACTGTCTAGCGTAATAATGAAACGTTTTCTTTTACTTTCATAATATTGAAGTATTACATATCATCGGACACAAGTAAAGTAATAAATAAATAAACAAATTAATTAATTAATAAAAAATAAAAGGATATGGCTCACAGCAACAACTGTATTAAAGTGTATTCTCATTATTGTAAATGTTGGATTGGATTCGTCTTTTTACGCTCTTCATAATAGTCTGAAAAAATATGTATAGTTCCATTTGAAAAAACAAAGTTACCTCAAATATCTCGTAAAATACAAGTGTTATAATAGAAATGAATACACGTATCAATTAGCCCTATTTTCTCATGCACTTTCATGAAAACTACATTTCAACATCTTCAACCGTTCAAAAGTTACGTGATTCATCCTGTATATAAACTTCAGTTTCAAAATTGCTTCGTGAAATACACGTTCTGCTTTGGCCCTGGATCTTGAAATATTTACAACAGTTTCTAAAACTTCTCAAAGGTCACTTGCAAAGAAACCTGAACTTTAATGCCATTTCATAAAAATAAAAGTGCAAATGAAAATGTGTAAATTAGCAGAACTGAGTAATTGTGCTTGGCATTTTATATTTTTGTTTTAATTATAATTATGTACTCCTTCTTAGAAATAATAATGCTTGTAAAAAGGAAGAGGAAATTGCTCACAAAATATTAATCATCTCTGACTTGTATCACTTTGACATGCTGAATAATGGGATGGATTGCATAGGCTGCTGTATACAAGCCTATGATAGAAAAAAGAAATTGTGAATAATCAAAACAAGACAAAGTTTAAACATTCTTTATGACAACTAATGCTTCTGGAGAATGTTTCTTCAGGAAGATAAAACATTTGCAGTGGGTGTTCTGTTATTTGACTTCATAAAATTGCTCTTACAAAATTTGAAAATTATATTTTGAAATAGACCAATTTTGATATTTTTGTCCTTTTGAAGAATATACAAAACTTTGTTGCAACTTCTCTTTCTGCAGGTAGATTAGACAGCAATTGCTACAATAAAAATGCAACAATGCAAAATCAAGTATTCATGAAAAGAAAAACTATTACAGAAAAAATAGCTACACTGCTCTACATCTCTTCGAAAATATTACCAGAGCATATAATCAGATAAAAATTTGATAAACAACTCATTTCCAATAACAACAACAATAATAATAATTATTATTATATAATACTATTATAATTATAATATTTATTATTTTTAACAGGTCTCCCAATACCTGTACAGTCCCTCAGGTCTTCTTAATCCAGGACTGACTGAAGGAAGAGAGACAGAGAGAGAGAGAAAGAGAGACAGAGAAAGAGAGAGAGAGAAAGAGAGAGCGTGAGCGACAGAGTGTGTGTGTGTGTGTGTGTGTGTGTGTGTGTGTGTGTGTGTGTGTGTGTGTGTGTGTGTGTGTGAGTATGTGTGAGTGTGAGAGTGTGTGTGAGTGTGTGTGAGTGTGAGAGAGTGTGAGAGAGTGTGTGAGTGTGTGTGTGTCTGCGTGTGCGTGCGTCTGTCTGTCTGCCCGTCTGCCCGCGTGTGCGTCTGTCTGCGCGTGCGTGCGTCTGTCTGCGCGTGCGTGCGTCTGTCTGCGCGTCTGCGTGCGACTGTCTGCGTGTTTGTGCGACTGTGCGTGCGCGTGCGACTGTCTGCGTGTGCGTGCGACTGTTTGCGTGTGCGTGCGACTGTTTGCGTGTGCGTGCGACTGTTTGCGTGTGCGTGCGACTGTTTGCGTGTGCGTGCGACTGTTTGCGTGTGCGTGCGACTGTTTGCGTGTGCGTGCGACTGTCTGCGTGTGCGTGCGACTGTCTGCGTGTGCGTGCGACTGTCTGCGTGTGCGTGCGACTGTCTGCGTGTGCGTGCGACTGTCTGCGTGTGTGTGCGACTGTCTGCGTGTGCGTGCGACTGTCTGGGTGTGCGTGCGACTGTCTGCGTGTGCGTGCGACTGTCTGGGTGTGCGTGCGACTGTCTGGGTGTGCGTGCGACTGTCTGGGTGTGCGTGCGACTGTCTGCGTGTGCGTGCGACTGTCTGCGTGTGCGTTCGACTGTCTGCGTGTGCGTGCGACTGTGCGTGCGCGTGCGACTGTGCGTGCGCGTGCGACTGTCTGTACATCTACGTGCGTCTGTCTACGTCTGTGTGCGTCTGCAGGGTGGCTAGCGAACCTGGAATTCTTGAAAACCGAGAATTTGAAAAAGCCTGGACGAACCGGGAAAAAACGGGAATTTGATTTTAAAACCGGAATTTTTCCTTATTTTCAGATTTTCCCTCAACATTTAGCACATTTGCATACGGCATCGTATTCAGTAAAGTGCAGAATTCCACTCTGTAGATGATAATGCCGAGAGTTAAAATCCAAGTATGGTCACAAGTTTTCTCGAGGACTGCAAAGTTCTTGACTCTCGCATAACACAAGTTCAAATAGTGCCGCTTGTATAGGTACAACATGAGTAGAGTACCGAGCACCCCATAGCACCTATATGGTTGCCTGTGGGTTGTACGTGCATGGATGATATGTTTGCGGAACAAACGTCTCACCGGAAACTCAATAGAAGAGTTTCGATTGTTTTTTGTTTTTTTTTCTTTTAATTCTTTATTAACACCACTACATGTAAATTTGTTTCAGTTTCGATTAGTGTCGCGCGCTTTCTCTGATGACGTCGGCGGTACCACTTTGTTATTTTTCCGGTCGAAACGACCGTGTTCTCACGTTCATGATATTGAAAAGGTATTTTAACTTCTTTTGTAGAAGAGCGCAGTTGAAGCTCTCTTTGCTTATAGCATATACGGAGATTAAGAGTGACCGTGTCCGAATTGACAGAGCACGAAGAAAATAAACATGCGGAGATCTTGACGGGGTTGCGCACCAGGAAATAGGAGTAAACCCTATTTCCATCGCTGCATCAAATTTAAAGGACCGCGTCATCGCCAGATCGATTACGGATTATCAATTTTCAAGAAAATTGAATGAATTGTTTAGCTGCTAGCGTTTACTGCCGGACGGACGTTTTGCCGTCAATCGTGTTTTCGATATCAAGCACCCCACAAAACATGGATTCTGGCTACACCACGTGTTAGAAGATTTCTTTTCTACATTTGGCAACCGGATTTATCAACATTTTCGTTACCAGAGACCGGCAATCAAGAGTTTTTCTGACGAAAATTCGCCGCTTTTTCTCGCAGAATTACGTAGCTTTCACTCTACTACGTAAGCGGTAGAGGGCAAAAATATGATGTAATGTGCGAAAAAGAACCTGGGAAATTTATATTCTCGGACCTGGAAAAAACATTGAAATCCAAAAAGCTAGATGACTGGTCACCCTGGTCTGTCTGTACGTCTGCGTGCGTCCATCTATTTGTCTTCGTGCGTGCGTGCGTCCGTCCGTCCGCCTGTCTTCGTGCGTGCGTCCGTCCGTCCGCCTGTCTTCGTGCGTGCGTGCGTCAGTATATCTGCCTGCATGCAAGAGTGAGTGAGAGTGAGAGTGAGAGTGAGAGTGAGTATGTGTGTGTGTATAAACATACTTAACTATTATAAACATTGACCACCTTTGAAAACTTAATTGGACATCATTATATGATAGTTTACAAGATAATCACAAAGAATACATTGAATACCTATAATGAATTTCATAATAATAATATTCCAAAAATAACCTACACAATTTACTTTTGGTATTTTCTTACACTGTTTTGTCAATTATCCTACCACTGCATACTGACCTTCGGGCCAATCCTTACGTTTGGCACAACTTAAATGAAATCCTTTTGGGCAGGTTTTATTATCACACAACAATAGTTCTCCGCCACCACCACATTCAAAACACTCTGCTTCTGTCAATTTTGTATATTGGCGCTTCTTTTTTCTTTTTGCGGACTTTTGATTATCTTGCCTTCCTAATTTAGCCTTTCTTTCTTCTTCAACTAGCTGAAATACAAAACAATTCTTCAGATTTTGTATCACCAAAAATACAATCTTTTAGAATGGATTTACTACTATTTAAAATTTGGCAAAACTCACCTTGGAGACTTTAACACCAATGTAACCACTGCAATTTGGAGCTCCACACATGCATGGTTTTTTATCAGGACCAACACATTCCAAATTATAATTGAAGGTTAGTTCTTCACCCTTAGGGATGTCTTGTAAAGCAAAAAGTCCTACTCGTGTGTCTCCATTCACTGTCCATTTTTGGGTCTCACAATTAGGTTGACATGAATGATTCATAAACCTTGGGAGAGGAAAAAAAAAAAAAAAGTAGCTAAGGAGAATTGAATTAAGAATGTAAAGAAGTCACAATAATGAATATTAGGTCATTTGCAAACTCCTCCCTCCAACACATTAGTACACATGCACAACAACAATCTACATTAGTACTTTCATAAATGCATTTCATTTCTAAAAAATCCTAATCCAAGTTCAACAGAATACTTAATTTATAAACTCAAGTCACTGTTCATGTTTAAAGTGGAGGATGTAAGTGTGATTTGTAAAATACTTCAGTAAAAGGTGTTCTTAATGGAAATTATAAATGATGTGTGGATTCAGTACAAATAATTCATGTGCATCACATCTGATTTCTTGGTTAGAGAACGTGAACACGTTAACTAGAATTTCCCAACTGCTTTACTGGAATCAGCGAATAGAATAAAAATCTAATAATCCATTCACACAAGAAAGGTGTTAGATCCAGTATTTCCTGAGTAAAATTATTCTGTTCAGTTTTTTAATAAGATCTCCTGTATCCTTTTCTTTTGTTAATTATTTTTTTAATTTCAGCTCGTGAGATACATCTCAAAAACTTGCAAATCTTGTGTATATTCTTCTAGATTGTTCATAACTAAAAACTAGGTCCATGCAATTAAATGTTTTTGTGAACGATTATATCTTTCAGAAATTTAAAATCTGTGATTCATGGCAATATACTGAATCTGAGATAGGAAATGTTTTTCCTATTATACATAAGTTAGAGATTTTTGGGATTTACTTATTTGCATATTTGCCAAATTTTTGTCTAAAAGAACATAAATATTTATTTCCAGTGAACAATTATGAATTAATGCAAAAAGTAAACTTTCTTGTAGCTTCAAAACTGATTACACAATAACTTTTGAATAACTATCAAAGCCAGTACTGTAAAATTTATTAAAGTATGGAGTAAATGTTTTAATGGGGGTATTTTCATAAGAGAAAGTTCCTTGAAACTCCTTTGAATGTGTTAAGCAAAAATACAACAACGCACTTATCATAAAATGCGATGTGAAAAAGTGTTTTTCGAAAAACAAGAGGACAGTCCAGTGCAAAATACTCAAGAGAACACTAACAAGAAAATTTTAAGAAAATTCTATGCAATGCAAAATAAAATGTGAAGTAATCACCAATTTGCAAATTTCATGTTGTGACAGGTGGTGTTGGGATTGTTTGGTTATGAGACAGGAGGCCCATGAAAAAATGTCCAATAAAAAATTGGACAAATTGACAATGTCCAATATAATTTAGTTCTTACCAGCATACAAAAAGTTATGAAATGTTGCAAGGCATTAATTAATTCATTAATTCCCAAAATTCACTGATTCAGACTGTACAAAAAAATTTGAATTTTGAGGAAGTGGGGGTGCTAGCTTTACCAACCTTTATTTTTTCTACCCCAATACCCCCCGAAATGAAGGTTTGAAAATAATGTTTTTGGTATCACTGAAGAACCCAAAACTATGGTGCAAGAATTTTTTAGTTTTGAGAATTTGGGGTGGTTTTAGTTTTTTTTATTTAGGGGTGAGTTTCGGAATTTCGAAGAGTGGCGCTCAGGAGCCCAAAATTCACTTGTTTCGAGCGTACAAAAATTTTTGAATTTTGAGTAAGTGGGGGTGCTAGCTTTACCAGCCTCAATTTGAAATTGTAATTTCGGGGTGTTGGGAGGAAGCCCCAAATTTTTGAATGAGGGCTGAAATTAGCCCAAAATTATGGCGTAAAATTTTTTCAGTTTTTCGAAAGTGGTGGTGCTAGCTTTACCGACGTCCAATCCTTTTCCTTTTCACTATCCAACAACAAAATGTAATGAAAAACGATGGAGCCATTTTTTTGAAAATTCGGAAAATAGCCTAGGGGCTTCAGGTAAAGTACCCCCAAAATCAAAATATGTTTCAAATTCAAGGGGGCCCGACATCAGCTAGATCGATTGGGGACTATCAATTTACTATACTTCCAATAAATCAAGAGATACCAAGAAACCACAAAATCAGTATATATACTCCGGTTTTCGTAACGTGGCGCCTGGGGGAGACCCGACATAATCCATCATGAAGACAGGCCCTCGCGCATGTTATAAAAACCGAAGTATAATGCTGCGGGAAAATTCCGAGATTCTGCTACAAAAATTCTTATTGCCAGGGCCTGAAAACGAAAAACGGGATAAATCTTGTTCCAAATTACTTCCTCTAACACGATGCCGCTCAGCGAACTGCTCCGAGAAGCCGCTACTTGCTTCCTGTTCTTTCTAGCAGATCCATCGGTAGATGGAGCAGATTACGTAATCTTTTATCGATCGGCGACTTTCCTCACAGTGGGTCGTGTTTTGCTTTTCCGGTATTTTCCATTGCTCGGTCTGAAAACGTCTCTGATCTAGGAAATGATATTACGGCAGAAAAAAGGTAAAATATTTTTATAACATTTATTGGAACATTTACTTTATATACACATTTTTGTAATTTGAAAATAAAAAAAGGCAAATTTCAATACAGCACGGAAAGAAAAGATTGGCAAAAGTTTAGTTGCAAAAGAGTGTTCAATCATATTAAGAAATTTAACTGCTGCGACATTATAGTTTATCCTACCGCTGATCATGAAAAGTATTCTAAAAGTTTCAAGTTTTTTTCATTCAAAATTCAAGTAGTATATGACTTGGTGTAGGGGTCACAGAATTTTGAAAATGTGCACAGAATCCACTTCTCCCTATAGCACGTCATACGCAGTTTTAACTGTTTTTTTTTTACGTAAAATAAATAAGTTACCAAAAAAGTTACTAAATAAACTAATAACGGAAATACAGTCAAGGAAATGAAAATTAAAAATCAAGCTAATTGCGAAATCAATTATTTTTAATGCATTTCCCAATGCGATTTGTGGTGGTACTTCTCACTCGAGATTTGCAAATTTTCACAGAAAAACCGCTAAGCCTACTGCTTACAATTGTATGTTTATCCAAACATGCTTAACATTCGAGCAGCATTCCGGTGCTGTTTCCGAAAATGTTTATGAGGAAGTTCTCATAAAATTCTAATAAATATTTCTATGTTTTTTAAAATGTTCCCTTAATTTAGTGTCGCACTGTAAATCAAGTCATTTCTAATTGAAAATCACAAGCAACAAAGAGAAAAAGGTGAAGCATATACATTAAATTCTAATTGTAAATGAAATCCTTAAATCAGCTTTCTAATTCCGAATACAATGTTCTGAATATTTATACTCTCACCAAATTTCGATGTTTCGTGAATGTTTGACACTGTGACAGAGGTTATTGCACGCTGCGCAATGCTCCGACACCGGTGTCGCGCTCTCGGTAGCCAACCTTCGTGCTCCCTAATCGCTCTGCTTAAGCAGCCCTGCTCTAACAGGTTCTGTAGTCAGAATCCACGTTTGGTGGTCCTTATAACCGAAAATCGATTACATCAAGCGGTAACAGCATGTTCTTACGCCCCGCTGTTTACGCTTGCTGCTGTTGCTGCTGCTGTCCCTCACATCAAAGAATTCCTTACTTGCTGTTTTGTTTTGCATTGTTGATGCCAAAATTTGAGCATTTTTTAAATATTCAATCGACTTGATCGGTATCGCGTTCTGACACAACGCTCCGGCAAGTTCGGTCTGCAATCGCTCGTGGCACATAGCGAAGTCACTAGCCTTTCACCACTGAGGTACGGGTTCGATTCCTCCCGAATCTCATGTGAAATTTGTTCCAACAAAACGAGTTTGGCCGCTTCACAGGGGCTAATCCAACTCCGGTGAAGTGTCCTAAACCCTACCCCTTTCCTAATTCCTTCCCAATTCTGGCCGCTGGGTAGTGACACAGGGGCGCGTGAAGTAAGAGGCGCGTACGCGGAGATGCTACCTGGCAGTCCTCTTTGACAATTGACTAGGCAACACAACAATAATATAGCGTCCTCTGGAATAGAGGGATAGATAAAGGAGGATTACTCCGCGCTCAACGCTCGACCAGGGGCGAAGAGACGCGTTGCGTCGATTAAGACCGCAAGTAAAAAAAATCGAATTTAGAACAATCAATCACTGTTACGACTTCATTTCCAGAGGCTCAGAACCTTCCTTGTTAATGTAGATCTTTAAACGAATAACTTCTCTAGGTTTCTTTTTAGAGTTAGTGTATGAGTATGTGTGTGTACAAGTATGAGCGCGTGGGCGTACGTGTTTATGTGAGCGTGTGCGAGTACGCGTGGGTGTGTTGTGCGGTACGAGACACCGCCGATATCAATTGCGAAAGTATTTTTTTTTCACATAGTGACACGAAAACTCTGAGATAACATGTTATTGAGATAATATAGTGTTTGTGCACCCTCGAACGTTAAAGCACTATCGATCTTCTACACATGCGCAGTATAAGTTTTGCATCGCTTTTGTGCATCTGCGCAAGCGCAAAAGATCGATAGTGCTGTCCACTATGGCGTGCTCCCTATGCTACGGCGTGGCAAACTTTCTATTAGGGAATTTGTGCACGTCTTAGCGGGCAGCAATTGACTGCAATCTCTATCTTATGCGCCTGCGCAGATGCACAAAAGTGATGCGAAACTTGAACTACGCATGCGCAGATCGATAGTACTTTCCATTGCTGACCGCTATGGCGTGCAAAAACTCCCTAATATTTCATCCGTAACGTTTTATAAGTGATTTGTAGAAGATCCGGTCCTTGCTCCATAAGACGTGTTGATGAGGTGTTTGAAAAGTTCGTAGTAGGTTTGTTGGAAGAACCTGAAGTGAACAGAGATGATTCGCATTATTTAGAAGAATCTGATCGTGATTCTGAAACCGACAGGAACAAGAGGATAAACATGAATATAATTCAAGTACTGTCAACAATGAGGGCATTTATGACGGGAAAAATGCTTCAAATGGTGTGCCAACTCTCCACCTGCCAACATGCGGACCACGCAACATACTCCTTTTGTGAAATTGCCAGTTCTCAGAGGAACTGCAAAGCATCTACTGTATGTGACACTGCTGAACCCAATAAGGTGTGGAATTTGCTATTCACCAATAATATGATTGCAGATATAATGGAAATGACAAATCTAAAACTCGAGAAAGTTCGTAGTTCTAAATGACAGGCGTCCAGACTTTCATATTGATGAATTGGAAATGAGGAGACTTTTAGGTTTACTCATGAATACTTTCTATATTGAAGTCATCTCACGAAAGAGTATGAAGTGATTTTGTTCGCAACAGATGGAACAGATTGTGATATATCTCGGGCTAAAATGTCTATGAAATTGTATCGGTCGCTTCTTGGCTGCCTTCGTTTTTATCTCACCGAAACGAGACAGGAAAGGCTATAAGAAAATCGAGCAACCGCCGCTAGAAAATTATTTTCAACAGCTGTTGAAAATTCACGTTTGTTCAATCCCGGTCCTTATGTGACTGTAGATACCTTTTTTCGCGGTCGCTGAAAAGTTATAAGGTACATGACCAAAAAAACAGCACATTTTGGTAAGAAAGTAATGACAATGAAACGACTGTTTCAATAACAGTTACATCTACACAGGAAAGGAATCCGGTGGCGAAGGGCTAAGAGAAGATGACAGGAAACTAGCTGTCCCTAGTCAAGCAGTTATTAGATCGACTAAACCTATCAAAAGAACAAACAGAAACACAACCGCAGACAACTTTTCTTTGAATTGAATTGGTTCAAGAGCTTCAAAGGCGAGGTTTGATTCTGCGAGAACAATCAAAGTAAAACAGAAATATCAATTTCCTTTACTTCAAACAAATCGAATCCTGAAGGTAGTGATTTACATGCCTTCCACAGTGACATTACGCTTGTTTCATCTGTTCCTAAGTGTAACGAGAGTGACTGCATGTCTATTCTGATAGGTACATGAGAAAGAGCCAATGAGCCGAGCATAGGCTCTCGAGGAAACGCAGCAGAGAACACGCGGTGTCTCGTTACGCCCAAGATAGCTACTACTCGCGCAACTTTACTTGAACGATAGATTGAAGAAATGCGGGCGGAGTGGAGGTATGAGTTACAAAGGCGGACACTAGAGTATTTACAGTAATGACCTCTACAAAATCAAAGTCAAACCTGCTACGTGTGCAGCCAGGTCATCGCTCTGGGTAGGCAACAGTTAGGGACAGTAAATAGGAGTTTTAGGTACCTCCCTTGAAGGTCCTGGACCTGCCTGAGACATTTCTTTAGATAATGGTAATAAAGCTTAACAGAAGTTCTCAACAATGAAAGCAACTAGCTTTGACTAGCTTCTGTTTTGCGCCAACCACGTTTTAATGCTTGGAATGCTGTCATCAGTGCTCGCTGCAAGGTTTTGCCTTCAACTGTATTGCTCAAGGGAGGGGAAAAAAGGTCATCTTTCAAGAAAAGTTGCGCGAGTAGTATGGTCTTTGTATTCTCCTTTATCCAATATTCCCTAAACTCTAATAAATCGAAAACCGGCGTCGTTAAGCAACTCGAGACACCAAAGATTGAAGGATGACTGTCTGGGAACTCCTGTCACTAACGGCGCCGACCGCCTGGCCGAAGAGATATTATGCATTTGACTGATTGCGACCAGAGAAGACAAAAAATGATTTAATAAAAAAATTAGCTGATTCCATGGTGATTGATTAATTTTCGGCAAAAATACCTCCCTTAACTTACGTTCTTGCATGAAGTGTGCACTAGCAGCAAAAGAAAGACAGCCAACTGGCTATGTGGATGTTGGTTAAAATGCAGAATGCCTTGAAGTGAAACAAACCTGTTAGCTTTGCCTTCCTAAATTGAAAAGGAAAACTTTTTTTGTTCGTTTTACATGCCAAAAACTACTATCTGCAGTGTGCCAGGAAACTGTGTGACAATGTGCAAATTCTTTGAATAATAAACCTTGTGAAAACAATGATTTTTAGTCTTGTTCATCATATGCTTATAGTTTTCAATGAATTTTAATGTACCACGTAATTTCTTTATTTTTTCCAGCATCAAAATTAAGATGTAAATAATAAAAATAATTTCATACATTTTTATACGAAGGGATTCACTGATAATAAATTATTTATTCAGTTTTACAACATCTTAAACATTGTTAAAACAAATCTAATTTTTAGACCATTAAATAAGTAAAATGTTGTCAAATAACATGGTTAATTGTAGGAATTACCGGTGAACAGTTTCACAGACCACCCGTACCAATAAAAGGCGTTGAAAAGCAATTTTTTTAATGCGTGACAAATAATTTGTATTTTTTTTTTTTTTTTTTTTTCTTTTTCTTTTTTTTTTTTTCCTTCCCCTTTTCCTTTGCAATTCTCCTCAGTTTAAATTTAAGAGTTGCTACGAAAAAATTAGAACCAAATAATGCTACCAATCCTAGAAAGTGACAAATGAAACACAAGGTGATGCAGTTAGCAAAAAAAACCAAACACTCACCTGGCAACATTTCCTTTCGGTCCAGCATCTAACAACCTATGATTGTCAATTGTGAGAAAATAATAATTCTCATCCTTCTCTTTATGTTTGCAATCTAAACGTCGTCTGTATTCAGCCTCGTCAATCATTTCACCAACATACTCAATGACAAATTCACCTAAATAACAAACAAATCAAGTTTTAAAAGTCTGGGTACAAAAATCCTTTATGAGTAAATTGAGGCATCCCCTGGAACAAGGGCACATATTTTTGTAAAGTAAATTAAAAATTAATTTACTAATTTTCGTAAAGTAAATTAAAAAGTAATTTAAAAATTACTTTTTGCACAACTGAAGTCTAGGCAAACTAATATATACAAATCATTGTTTTCAAGATTAAATTATTGAGGAATAGATACACATGCTCTTCTTCCATAGACACCTCAATATGCATGTGTTGCGGGGTGGGGCGGGCGGGCTGGACTCGCACTCCATCACACACATCATGAGAATGAATTCATATTCTGTTGGAAAACATTCTTAACAAAAAGTAAAGCAAAATTTATCATCTGATCCCATGAAGATCTCAATTGCCAAAACAAATTAGCAAAAATGGATCCGTAATAATGAAAATAAGTAACTGAAATTTCGTACAAACCTTTGTTTTGGCTTTCTTTGGGGAAGGGTAATACTCTGCATAGTTTATGCAGAGGCAGTTGAGAGGTGAAATGTTCAGATCCAAAAACAATTTTTACATCTCACTCCCTACAAGTCATACTTGTCAAAAGTTCTTGTAAAACTTACAGAACACAAAACTTCAAAAATTATTTTTATTATAATTATAATTATTATTATAATTATAATTGTTATTATTATTATTGTTGTTATTATTATTATTATTATTATTATTATTATTATTATTATTATTATCACCATCATTTTGGGGAGGGGGTTGTGAATTGACCATCTATGGCCCTCGTGAATGTGCAGTTGTACCCACTGATGCCAAGTCATAACTTTCCTGGGGGAATGCACATTGTTTATTGGAGGGGGGATAGGCATTTCTATGCTGAGACCATTTTTACACACCAGGGTTGGTAGCCCAGGGGATAAGGTATGGAAATGATGAAGTTAGTCTTTTGTTAGAAATAAGTCCTTTGCATCAACTAACTCTTGAAGGGTTTCACTAACTTGCTGACACTCCTGTTGATATCTACTTAACTCAAACACATCTTGTAGGACTTACAGTTTTAAATTGACTAGGGGAACATGATCCAGAGTTATCAGTGATAGGTGGAAGAAAAATATGTTGATAAAGTCTTTCGTTTTGAGGATTCTAAACTACAGTTGGAGGTATATTTAACCAAACACAGCAAATTATGTAGTTAATCTGAATTCCAAGACACTACTTGATGCGATAAATCTGCAGCATGTATATCACAGTGAACAATAACGAATTTGGTTGTTTGATTTTCAACAACGTAACTCCCTTCCTGTACTCAGACATATTAGCTACACAATCAAAAATGCATTGGAAACTGTCAGGAATTCTCTTCCTGGAGGTAGTTTTCTTTCTTTTTGTCTTTCTGAGCTTCTACAATAATGAAATACCTAAGTTTGGCAGCATTGTGGGTACCCTATAAACTAAACCCAACATTTAGCTAAATGTCACTCGCACAGATCTCAAGACGAAGATCAAGTTGAAGTGTTTCAACATTTTGTGTTAGATAACCTTCATGGGTACAAATGTGACTGAATAACTATTGATTTCATCTTTCAGGTAGATTGTAACAACCCCACACAGTTACACTTTTTTACTTGCACGTGAGACCTACAGCAAACACATTTCACGAAAAACTAGGTGCTACAATAGCACATTCTTTTTTGCATTATTTGTAACTGCTAGGATAATTTCGCATATAAATTGAATATCCAGAACTAAAGGCCATCCAATATATCACATTATGAATGCATTCGAAATGACACTATCATTACCTTATGCATATCTGTTTATACATTCTTCCCAACTATAATAAAGTTGAATATATCATTTTATTGATCGTAGAGAACCCTGTAACACTAATGTTAAGTAAACAAAAATGCCTTTATCATATCTTTCCCATCATGTTATCATTCATCAATGAACTTCTAAAATATCCCTCACTGTATTGTTGCCCAATGCAACGTACAGTGGTAATATCAAATTAATATAACGAAAGTTTATACAAAATTATGATACTCAATTTTTTCACTTTTTCTTTCATAATACATTTAAATGGTATTTTTAAGAAAGAAAACATAATTGGGCTAATTTCAATTACGGTTTATGGATTGCTTGAAAGAAAATTCATCAATACATTGAGAATACAAATTATATAATACAGTAAAAATCGATTTAATACAGAGATTTTCAATAGTAAATTACAATTCAAATTAATTTTTTTTTATTTTTCATACTCTTTTGAACAATTCCTCTTCTCTGAGAATTTTTCTCGTGGACCCATAGTTGGTGGGACACCAGTTTATATTTCATTAATTTCAAGCGAAATTTCACGAAAAGAATTACTTTTTTCAAATAAATCTATATGACATTTTTAATGAGCTGATTTTTTGGAACAGATTTTGTATTGGACAAAAATCTCTATCTTCCATTTTGGAATTTCCAAATGTTCAGTTTTTGCAATTTTTGAAAATACAGTGAGTTCAACGAAAATGAGACTTTTTTAAGCATCCCTTCTTCTATTCATGCAAAAATATCTAAGTGAAAATTTGGAGAGGTTTTTGAGAAAATAATTGTTTTAGAAATTGCATAAATTTCATACTCAACACGAAAACCTGTTGTTTTTTTTAAAAAATTGTACACAACTTTTTCCCTCAATGTTGATCTTTTCCTTCAATCTTCAAAATCTTCAATTTCGTAGTTTTGAACTTTTGCAATTTTCGAAAACGCTAAAAGAGCAGGAAATGTGGCTAGCTTCATAATTCTTCACAGTCCCTTATATATGAGAGACAAGAAAGAAAGAAAGAAAAGAAAGAAAAGAAAGAAAGAAAAGAAAGAAAGAAGGAAAGAAAGAAGGAAAGAAAGAAGGAAAGAAGAAAGAAGGAAAGAAGAAAGAAGGAAAGAAGAAAGAAGGAAAGAAGAAAGAAGGAAAGAAGAAAGAAGGAAAGAAGAAAGAAGGAAAGAAGAAAGAAGGAAAGAAGAAAGAAGGAAAGAAGAAAGAAGGAAAGAAGAAAGAAGGAAAGAAAGAAAGAAGGAAAGAAGAAAGAAGGAAAGAAAGAAAGAAGGAAAGAAAGAAGGAAAGAAAGAAGGAAAGAAAGAAAGAAGGAAAGAAGGAAAGAAAGAAGGAAAGAAGGAAAGAAAGAAGGAAAGAAAGAAAGAAGGAAAGAAAGAAAGAAGGAAAGAAAGAAAGAAGGAAAGAAAGAAAGAAAGAAGGAAAGAAAGAAAGAAGGAAAGAAAGAAAGAAGGAAAGAAAGAAAGAAAGAAAAAGAAAGAAAGAAAGAAAGAAAGAAAGAAAAAGAAAGAAAGAAAAAGAAAGAAAAAGAAAGAAAGAAAAAGAAAGAAAAAGAAAGAAAGAAAAACTGTTTTGAAAATTCTCTACATTCTTCGCAAAATTACACGAAAGCTACAAAATTTTCGAAGAACGAAACCTTATTTCCCCTTTCGAACTGAACGTGACCTTATTTCAAGATGTCTTTAAGATTTCATTAAGGAAAAAATCTCCCATTACATTAAAGAAATAATCTTCAATATTTGAGTTGTAGGAAGATGCGGAAGAAATTTTGATTTTATGTTTAAAATCAGAAATTTCAACGAAAATGAGACCTGCACTATTCTCTGAAGCGTCCATGACGCTCTCTGACAAAATAAAATTTTTAAAAAATTGTGCTATTTTTTGAAAATATCTCAGGAGCTTAATGTAAAGTACTCCCCAAAATTAAAATTATTGGGTTCAAATTACGTGGACCGCGACATCAGCCAGATCGATTGGGGAATATCAGTTTTGAAGAAAATCGGCTGAACGGTATAGATGCCAACATTGACCACAGAAGAACGAACAGAAAAACTTTTTGGCGTCAACCAATTTTTCTTTATTAAGGACCTCAAAACATGGATTCTGACTAAACAACATGTTAGCGGCAGCAATAGTTAGGCAAACATTTATCCACTTTTTCGTGATCAGAGACCACGAGTTTTTCTGTCGAAAATTGCTGCTATTCCTTTCACATAATGATGTAAAGGGAAAGTAATACCGAGTTGTATCAACCGAACAATTTTTTTTCTAAACCAATTTGTCTACAAATACTTCGTAACAAATACTTCATCAACAAATCTGCAGGTTTGTACCGGCTGATCAGTATAAAACGCAACCCACGGCAGGCAGAGCGAAATGCACTGGCAACCATGCTATAGAACGATTTTCCTAAAGATGAGCCAAAGTGACAGCTAGTGCTGGCAACATAACTGAAGGTTTTGTGGTCGTTGTGCCCTCGAGCACATTAGACTCCTTTCCTGCATTCGTTCGTTTGCAGTTGGCTAACTTGTAAATGGCTTCGACGCTTCCTTTTGTGATGTCCTCGTCCGACGAAAATATAGTTCCCTTTGAGAAATAATTGAAATTAGGAAGTGCAGTGTTATGTGCTCTTCTGTAAAAATTCTTTTTTCTATTTACATTACATTGAATTTACTTTTTGTGTGATAAATATATTTATTTTAAAACCGAGATGCGTACTGGTTAACGTGTTTCCGTCTATTGTGCTGTTGTGTGGCGAGCTGTGATTGAGAGATTTCTATTTACATTCGTGGCAGTTTTCTTTTACTGATTGTGAGAGCATGTTAAGGGATTTTTCACATACGTAATTTAATTTAAATATTTCTCGGACTCCCGTACGTGCATACCTCAGCGAAACTCATATTTCTGCATAGGAATGTTTTCACAGGAGCCATAACCTAACACTTTACGAAGAGGCGTGGCTGAACAGCTGTCGCGGCGGAGGGATACTTCTCTGAATTACATGTCACGTTCACTTGTTACGCGAACTGTCACTTTGGCTCATCCTTAGGAAAATCTTTCTATAGAGCGGGTCGGATAGCGGCTGGTGGTTTCAAGCAGGTAAACTGGCGGGAAGCACTACTCGCGCAACTTTTCTTGAACAATGACCTTGCTCCCCCCTCCCTTGAGCAATAAACAGTTGTAGGCAAAAGCTCGCAGCGAGCACTGATGACAAAATTCCAAGCATTAAAACTGCGTTGGTGCGAAACAGAAGCCAGTCTAAGCTAGATGCTTTCATGGTAAAGAACATCTGTTCAGGTTTATTATCAATATCTAAAGAAATGGCAGAGGCAGGTCCAGGTCCCCCAAGGGAGGCACCTTAAAACTCCTATATAGTGTCCCTGCTGTTGCCTACCCAGAGCGATGACCTGGCCGCACACGTAACAGGTTGACTTCGATTTTTCAGTGACTGGCGTTTCTGTAAATACTCTTGTGGCCAACTTTGTAACTAACACCCCCACACCGCCCGCTTTTCCTCAATCCATCGTTCAAGAAAAGTTGCGCGAGTAGTACGCTTAATCCTCTCCCCCACTAACGTCACCCTGAGGCAGGTGACAGCAGGTGACCACCGAGTTCAAAGAGGAAGGCACGCGCCTGCTTGTTTGGCGTCGAAAGAAAAGTGGAGAACGACGATTCCTTGCTACACAAGTATTGTTTAAAAGTGAAATAAACTTGCCATGTAAAATATACATTGAGGTTAATTTAATAGTAAACTTTGCTTGTTTTAGTATCATGACATACGCTCCAGAACATATGCTCAAGAAATGTATGTTTTATAAAGGCTGTCCCAAAATTTACGCAAGATTTGAATTAAATATAAAACATTTATAGGGCGCTGCTGGCACATACGCACTCTTTTGTCGAAGTTTTCCATGACAATTGTGCATAAATGCGGCCCAATGCCGCGTTGAATTTCCCTCTTCAACGTACGGGTTGTTTTGGGCTTGTTGGCGTAAATCTTTGATTTCAAATAACCCCATAAAAAGAAATCCAACGGTGTTAAATAGCACGATCTAGGAGGCCAATTCTAAACACCGAAACGAGAGAGAACACAACTAGGATATGTCTAATTCAGTAACTGGATTGTTTCACGGGCTGTATGGCATGTGGCACCGTCTTGTTGAAACCACATGTTCTCCACATCAATATCATCCAATTGAGGGAGAAAGAACCCTCTTATCATGTCGCGATATCGAGTACCAGTAACAGTCACTGCTTAACCAGCCTCATTTTTGCAGAAGTGTGGTCCAATAATGCCTCCAGCCCAAAATCCACACGAAACAGTTACACGTTGTGGATGCATTTGTTTTTCGACAATCACATGTGAGTTCTCTGAACCCCAAATGCGGCAACTTTGACGATTAACAAAGCCATCAAGGTGAAAATGTGCTTCGTCGCTTAGGATGATTTTTTTTTTTTTTTTCGAAAAATCAGAGCCCACTTCATGTTTGATAATCCATTCAACAAACTCTCTTCGCTGGGCATGGTCATTAGGCTTAAGTTCTTGTGTTAATTGAACTTTGTAGGCATGGAGCCGCAGATCATCAGAGCTTCTTGGAATTTGCAGTTCTTGTCCATGTCGCCGAATTGATGTTCTTGGGTTTTCACCAACAATGTCACGCACTGCTTCGATATTGACATCTGAACGGCTTGTTTTTTGGACGACCAAAATGTTTAGCATCACCAGTAGATCCAGTCTTCCTGCATTTTTGAATTACTCTCTTCACAGTTGAAGTTAAATCAATATTCCGACCTATTTTGTACGAAATTTTCGAACTGTGGCCGCCAAACTTTCATTATTTTTTAGATATTCTTCAACAATGAAAACACCTTGCTCTGTCGTGTAACGCTCCATTTTTACTAACCCTAGACTGTCAGCTGTCAAATTGTTTATTTTTCAGGGTTGTCAACACTTTACTGCACAAATGGCGGCAAATTCAAATCTTGCGTTAATTTAGAGACACTTTACTTTTCTGTTCTAAATAAATATTAAGAAATTATTAATTCAGATTCGCAGAACAAATTGTTGTTGTTATTATTATTGAATAAGGTTACTTTAAAAATAATTAACTAATTAAAATATAATAAATATTAATTTCTCAATTTATTCTGATACGTATCCGTCACTAAAAAAAACACTTTACCAAGTGCATCAAGACCTTCGCTAACAATTCGCCATAGCCATAGCAATTCATGCGAGCAGCCCGATCGGGAACCTTAAGCTGTTGAGAAGTTCGCTGTTTGAATGCGCACATCTTTAATTTTTGTGGCACAGTGTGCACTTCCATACGAGAGATTACATTGCTGCTGGAGCTTCCTTAATCATTTTTTCGGGGAAGTTGAAAAACATCCCGAACTTCCCCTAGTTTTCGCTGCATGACCACTGTAATTTGGCGACTGCATTCCCGATCAAGCACACCTCCTGTCTCACGATAGCACTTCACTAACCGAAATATGGTACTTTGTTCGGAATAGATTCAGATAAATTTTTTTCTCTAAAAGGTACCCGGCACTCTTTGAAAGATTGCGTTCGGAAATACTCCTCCACCACAAAAGCGTTGCTCAACGCTGAGGCGCATCGTAAGTTAACTGTGAAAGAAGGAAACTATGAATGAGGACGTGACCCCGTTTTGTTTTGAGCAGGTATGACCATAGACTAAAGAGGTATACATCTTTACTCTATGGTATGACCCACACCACAGGAAGGGGGTGAGAGAAACGAAGGGGATGGTGCTGAATGGAGTGTCGCTGAAAAGCAGTCGAAGGAGCTGTCCCAGAAGCAGTGTTGCAAAACTTTCACTTTTCTCTCAGTGCCTTGAACAGCAGCTTGCGTTTTATACTGATCCGGTATTTTGCATTATCATTGTATACATTTGTCAGTTCATTTCGAATCTGCTCATTGGCAAAGAATGGATACTGTTTTATTAGGAAAGAAAAGTTCTGAAGGAAAGGCCGCTTTGTATAAATAAATAAACAAAAAATAACTTTCGGGCCACGTTCACGTTGACCGGAACAAATATGGGATTTCAACCAAATTTGGTAAATCGTTTGCCCACCCACAGAAAAAACCAAAAATTTTCGTTTGGCTACCGGACACAAAAAACTTACAGGAAAAAAATTTTCATGGCAAATCCAAGTTGACCAAAAAAATTAAGGTATTTTAAATATTCTGGTAAATCGTTTGCCCAGGTTACTATTTTCTAATAGAGTATTTGCGATTGCTCAGAGACAATTTTCGTTTGCCCAGGCACAGAAATGCAATTAAAGGCAGAAGTGTTTATTTATCGGGGCTCTGGCTTACGCTTCTGTTCATATAAACGGCCTGGCTACCACTTACGTTGAAGGAACAAAAATAATATTCAGTATACTATTTCTTAATGTATTTTCGTTTGCCCAGTGACAATTTTCATTTGAACAGGCACAGAAATGAAAATAAAGCACAAGCATTTATTTAACGGTGTCTCCGGGTCACGCTTTTGTTAATATAATTGACCCGGCTACCACTTACTTTGAAGGAACAATTATAATATTCAGTATGCTATTTCTCAATAGTGTATTTTCGTTTGCCCAGGCACAGAAATGAAATTAAAGGCAGAAGCATTTATTTAACGGTGTCACCGGGTTACGCTTTTGTTAATATAATCGAGCCGGCTTACACTTACACTTACGAGTGACCACTTGCCACTCGGGCTCTCCTCGTGCCACTTCGGGCTGTGCGTGTGTGTGTGTGTGATTGTGTGTGATTGGTGTGATTGTGTGTGTGGTGTGTGTGTGTGTGGTATGTGTGTGTGTGGTATGTGTGTGTGTGGTATGTGTGTGTGTGGTGTGTGTGTGTGTGGTATGTGTGTGTGTGTGTGGTGTGGTGTGTGTGTGTGTGTGTGTGTGGTGTGTGTGGTGTGTGTGTGTGTGTGTGGTGTGTGTGTGTGGTGTGTGTGTGTGGTGTGTGTGTGTGGTGTGTGTGTGGTGTGTGTGTGTGGTGTGTGTGTGTGGTGTGTGTGTGTGGTGTGTGTGTGTGGTGTGTGTGTGGTGTGTGTGTGGTGTGTGTGTGGTGTGTGTGTGGTGTGTGTGTGGTGTGTGTGTGGTGTGTGTGTGGTGTGTGTGTGGTGTGTGGGTGGTGTGTGTGTGGTGTGTGTGTGGTGTGTGTGTGGTGTGTGTGTGGTGTGTGTGTGGTGTGTGTGTGTGGTGTGTGTGGTGTGTGTGTGTGGTGTGTGGTGTGTGTGGTGTGTGTGGTGTGTGTGGTGTGTGTGGTGTGTGTGGTGTGTGTGGTGTGTGTGGTGTGTGGTGTGTGTGGTGTGTGTGGTGTGTGTGGTGTGTGTGGTGTGTGTGGTGTGTGTGGTGTGTGTGGTGTGTGTGGTGTGTGCGGTGTGTGCGGTGTGTGCGGTGTGTGTGGTGTGTGTGGTGTGTGTGGTGTGGGTGGTGTGTGTGGTGTGTGTGGTGTGTGTGTGTGGTGTGTGTGTGTGGTGTGTGGTGTGTGTGTGTGGTGTGTGTGTGTGTGTGGTGTGTGTGTGTGTGTGTGTGGTGTGTGTGTGTGTGTGTGTGTGTGGTGTGTGTGTGTGGTGTGTGTGTGTGTGCGTGTGTGTGTCAGTGTGTGTGTGTGTGTGTGTGGTGTGTGTGTGTGTGTGTGTGTGGTGTGTGTGTGGTGTGTGGTGTGTGTGGTGTGTGTGTGTGGTGTGTGTGTGTGGTGTGTGTGTGTGGTGTGGTGTGTGTGGTGTGGTGTGTGTGGTGTGTGTGTGTGTGTGTGTGTGTGTGTGTGGTGTGCGTGTGTGAGAGCGTGCGTGTGCATGTATATACATTCCACCTCGGCAAATATCCACGTCTTTATTATTTCTCAGGATATCAACAAGCTAAAGTTTGTGTATCTGTCAAAACCAACGTGATGGACTGAGGAATTAACATATTTTCCAGATCACACAGACTATTGAATCGTCTACGAGTTTGTGGCTTTATTCTTCCCTTTTCGTCAAAATGTGTTTCTGAGTGCCTTTGTGCACAGTTGTATGACTGTTTATCAAAATGGAGAGTGAGTGTTGTCTAGGAGTTTTTACTAATGAAGTTTGCCATAAATCTGTTTATTATGGTTAAATAATGTTACAATTTTTAAAAAAATACTTTGAGTTAAATCTAAAAGTTGAAATTTTTAATGAAGTTTGGTATCATAGCCATCTAGTAGGTGTGCAATTTTCGAAATTTTATATAGTCCTCGAACAGATATATTACAGTTGATACCTCAGGGGGAAAAAATCCAAAAGTCCAATTTTTAAGAGAATGTAATTTTTAAGTGCTATGTTATTTACCCTAGATATTTTACAAAAAGTAAGTAGACTATTATGTGTAAAAGCACAGGAAAAAGGAAGGCTGTGATTCTATTCCTTGTTTGAGAAATTACTCTCTGAAAATCGAATTTCGATCTTTCGCGTTCCATAGATTTAATCACAAATATTTCCCAAATAAATACACAGAAGATATGTGAATAACATTTCAATTTGTAGGTCAAAGTATACTGAATCCAACTCCTGTTGTTCTAGAATGCTAGAACAACCGACAGCTGAATAATTAAGAAAATAGTAAATGTCTAGAAACATGAACAATGGTGAATGGCATAAAACAAAAATGGTTGCCATTAGTAAACCACATACAAAAATAAAAAAATAAAAAATATTTAAGATGTTTTCGAACAGCCAAAACAGAAGGAAATTATGTAAAATGAATGAATGTTTTGAGATGATCAAGCAACAAATGTATGAAATTCTGGATCACTTAAAATGGACAGACTTCTTAAATATAACACTAAGTTTCTCCCTAAAAGTCTAATTTGAAAAATATGATCTTTGCAGATAAAGCCTAGTTGGTTGGGATCCATGTTTTTTATTACCTTTTCTTTTAAAGAATCCTGAATGCAGATGTAACGATAAACTGCATAGATGATAAAAATATTGAACCGCTGAAATCCTTGTATTGTATTCGCTGACCAATTCTGGGACCTGCTTGAATATGTTAAGCAAAGTCAGACCAATATTGGCAATGGCAATGTAAGAGAAAAGAATAAAAATCCAGCTGATATTTTGTTCGGTTCAGCAAGGCTGCGGATCTACATGGTCAAGCAAACTCTCATTTCGACATTCAGGAAGTGCAAACCTTGAGTTTTTCAAAAGATAGAAATGAAAAATTTCACTTTGATGGAAGCATGCATCCTACATGCAATTCTAGTAATGGAATGGTTAAAAAACATTTTTTTCTTAGCAAAAAACAACAACAACAACAACAACAAAGTGTTGGAATCTTGGGTACTGAGATGTACAAGTTCACAATTCACAACTCACAACTGTATCACGTAAAAACTAAACCAAACTACACATTAATGATTGTTTAAAAAAGCAAAGTCCATGAACAAGAGTGCCACAAAGAAAATCTGGAGACAGAGAAGGGAATATTCAAAGGTGACATCAGATGAAAGACTAAGAAAGCAAAGTCAATGCACAAATATTTCAGGGGGACTAATACATTTCTGGAAATTTGGAGGAATTGGAAGATGCAATCACATCGAATGGAAATGCATAATTTATTATACAACTTCATAGAGATACTTATCTACAAGAGGTAAGTATTACCTCATGAGTGACCATGAGTATTACCTCATGAGTGAAAGGAGCAAGTGGGATGTCTTTCCCCAGTAGTTAAAGCATCTTTATTGCCCTGTGCAATATATTATAATATTGCACAGGATAATGCAATACTGTAATAAATATAATTATTATATTTATTTCAGTAAAATGCAAAGTAACATGAGGGTAAGCATGACATACCAAAAACACAGTATACAAAAGGGAAAACATGCTGGCATGGCTAAAATGCATGGGACTCGCAGCATAGCTTTTGTGTAGCGATGGGCTTGTGTTTTTTAATAGTTGAATTGAACTGAATTGAATTGAAGCCTTATTTTATGTGACGAGACTCAGGCCATGAGGCCTGCTCTTCCGTCTGACCATGCAAATTTTGTTGCACTCCTTTCACCAACTGGGGGAGAAAGAAGGTATTACTTGGTCGACGAAACAGGCATATGAATTTAACTCGGGCTTCATTTAGGCTTGAGGATTTTTTACATGCAGTAAATCTACTAATGTGGGACAGCTGGCTTTACTTCCCCTCCGAAGGATTTTGCCGCCCTTAAAAATCCACGGCTTCAAGCGGGTTTGAACCCGCAAACTTGGGTATAACCTGTAATAAACTAACCGTTACACCATCGCCTCCATAAAGTTATCTTAGTAGTTATCTTGTAGAAGAAGAGTGTGTGGAATGTGAAATTTCTGTAATGTATCACAATAAACATTCTGAATCAAAAACTGCATCATCATCATTATGAAGTAATGTTTCAAGTTACTGCTAAACGTTCCAGGACTTTCTATCAGTTTGTATTACAAAATGATACAACCACATACATTTTCAATAACCTAATCTTAAGAATGTGCAATTTTATTAATGATTTTAATGTAGATGTACTTGATCTCAGAAAGAGCAGTATTATTGATTACGTATGTATAACTTTTTTGTAAGCTCACATATCACATTATCAATAATTTGTCTCAATGTAAATCTATTGTCGCCTACTTTTCCCGATATTTCTAATGTTATAATTGTTTTTAACTTTGATAATTCAATTGTCCACATAGTTTAAAAAAGTACATGGAAGGATCTGTAAGTTAAACACATTTACACTTCGATTTATTTGTAATGGCACTTGTCATAAGTCAGCTGTTATGGTGTCATCCAATTAGGAGCTTTAACATCACTACAGTGACATTCAAGCTCCCAATTGGATGACACCAAAACTGCTGATTAAATGTGAAGTGCAATTATAAATTAATTGAAGTACAGGCACGTCACTGTAAAGGTGACAAGGTGGTAAAATATTACATAAGTGATTGGGCACACGAATCTGTATGGGACATTGGGTCATCTTGGTATTTTAGTGGTAAAAACAAATGGGTAGGACTCTCAGGTTTGCTTTAATTGACAAGATTTGATCAATTTATTTATAAATCTAATATTAAGATAGATACAGTAAAACCCCACTTAAACATTCCCGCAATTCACATTTTCGCAGCATTTACATGTCTTGTCGGTCCCATCAGTTTTCATATATTCATAATGTTATAAATACCCCGCTTTTATGACAGCACAATGTCAATTTTCCTGCAATATACAACAGTCTGCATGCCACAACACCGTCTGGAAAGCACTTCACGTTGCACACAACAGGCACTGAAATTGCCCTTTACCACCACCTTGCTGTGTTAAAAATGGTCGTAACAGAAAGAATATTGAAATGGTGCGATATTATAAAAGGTTGTGAAACGTTACATGAAGACTAGAAGATTTAAATAGTGATAATTATTATTGAGCAGCTAGGCCTACACAAATTTTCATTTCAAGGAAATACAGAAGTATTTAAAAAAGTAGAAAAATGACCAACATGCATCGATTCATAGAAGAATCTAGTCTGTTTCACATGAGCATTGACGCGCATCATCTGACCGATGACACCAGCTGCGTTGATGCCATCGCATACTAGTCACTTAACAGGCATTATAGATTAATACTGTATCTTGTCATCAAATCATTGTTACCAATGCTTGTCACCCAGCGGGCTTTGCGCGTTGTTACCAATGCTCGTCGCCTAGCTGGCTTTGTGCACTGAAAGCTAGAAAAGATGCTTTATCTCCACTTCGGTTGTAGTGTCTTGCTTGGGCTGTTGGTACAACCCATATCACCCAGAGAGTGTGTGCGCCATTTCGCATAAGAGAATTAAAATGTGACACACGTTATGTGATGTGCACAGGCATCGATGCAGCTGACATCATCAGTGATAGGTGATATGCATCATCACAAGGCAATGCTCATGTGACACAGGCCTAAGAGAGGTAGCCTCACGATCATTCGTTTATTGTACATCATCCTCCTTCACAATCATCATCATCCAACACTTCCTCATTCTAAAATTAATGTAATTTTTCCTATCCTGTAATAGTTCAAACATCAAAGTATGGAATTCTCCGCGAGTTTTAAATTAGTTTCATGAACACTCTTTCAATTATATCATAAATAAATAAATTTTAAAAATTGCTAATTGAAATCATTATGAACGGCCGAAAACATGTTTTTATGGAGTATAGGAAAACGTAAAAATCTCCTTTTTCCTTACAATAGGAATCCCATTTCCCTCCCTTCATCCAACAAATGAGTACATTGTTGCATCGTCAAAAGCTACCTGCAGCGGATTGCGGGGACTTCTCTCTAGAAGTGTCATGACATTTAAAATCACTACGCTTTGGTGTTAATTATGCCTTCCAATTTCTGATGTCAATTTCTATTTGACCTTGTAATATGGTTTATTATGTATCTAATACTGCATATTAAAGTATATTATAATCCATATTAATTGTATGTACCTATATACATTATACTACACTCAGTTTTGAAAAAAAATATTGTTTCCCCTTATTTACACTTCCTGTAATTTACACAATTTTTGCTAGGGTCCCTTTGAAAGGGTAAAAGAGGGGTTTTAATGTAATTAAAATTTTCAACCGCAAGAAACTAGAACATGAATTCAACAAATGCCCATAGTATTACAAAATAAAATTTCTCTGCATTAATCTTGAGAATAAGATTAAATTTTAACTTTTAACTTCAATACTTGTTCAGAACACACAATAGGAATTCTAAAAACTATAAAAGCATTTTCTTAAAAATATTACCTTTATGAAGATTCTTCAAAGCTCTTAGACCCCAACCTCTGCTTTCGGTTCTGAAAGGTTCAAGTGGAGGATATTGTCTTTTCACAAAACACTGATTTCCACATCTATCTCCTGCTGCACATACACCAGGAGTACATTCCACCATTAAAATCCTACAAGAAAAGATAATAATAATAATAATAATAATAATAATAATAATAACAACAATAATAGCAATAACAATAATAACAACAAAATCATGTTATTAAATTTACCTGTTAAGACAATCAGAATCAATACCACAAGGGTTTTTTGAATCAGGATCACATTCACAAGGTGTCATGCTTGAAGGATCAGCTTCATACACACGTACATTTCCAACAGGTTTGTTGGCTTTTATTCGTACATATGATGGGGGTTTCTACAACAATTAAAACTAGTACTACGCAGGCACTCTTCAAATTATCCTCCACAATATTGGAAAACAAGCAAAAAAGAGCATATCTATTCAGCCACAAAGTTAAGCAAAAATGTATTTGAGGTCAACCAACATTAGAAGTAACTAAATGAGAAATTAATTTACTATTTAGATAACAAATTTGATGACAATCATCATGGAAAAGTGGCTTTTTTTAAAAAAAATTAATGCAAAAAATTTAATTTATTCAATAACAAGTTTAAGGACTGAATTCATAGTCAACAGAGTGTTCCCCTAAGTGAACAAATCATATTCATAAACACCCCTTGAGTGAAGTCTGAAGTGCGCACTCATTCGTATAAACGAGGCAGCTTGCTCCCTTAAGTGGCCCTCATGGTTGTCTTGTAGTCAGTCGTTACCAGTTTAGGTTATATTTCTACATAGCGTTCATCTACTGTTGAATTCGTTTTGTTGGTGTTTTAGTTAAAAATTTGTGTTATTAGTAGTCAATTAAAACATTCCATTTGTGAAGCGTTGTGTGATCCATTGGAATCCATTGGAAATGTATAATGGTGAACATTTCCGAAAGCAGTTTTGTTTTAATAAAACCTCAGTAGTGGATTTACTAGTGCCAATGATCGAGAAAGTCCCAACGATGAAAGGAGGACTGCTGATTTCACCTTTATTAAAAGTTCTTGTTGCATTAAGATTTTATGCAACTTTATTCTTTCAGTTACGTTTCCAAATTTTTAATTTTGCTACGCGCGTCAACTTGGAGTGTCCGCCCCCCTGTCAAACTGGATGGTCTTTGTACAAAAAGGAGTGTGTGTGAGTAAATTCAATTACCAAGAACTTCGAAACAGCTGCCGCCAATGCCATGTTGCCACATTTCCCTTTCGCTTAAGGGAACACTCATTCCACGATCGTAAGGAACGTCTATGAAATACAAGTGCCTATAAGTGAACACTTATTTTGAGAAAGCACTTATCACTTAAGGATTCTCTTATTCCTGAAGTGTCAACTATGAATTTGGCCCTAAGACTCACCATGCCAGGCCGAGCTTCTGCTTCACGTAGTGATCGATCTACTCTGATTTTCTTATGAACTTCGGCAGCTTCAGTCAATGCTTTTTGAAATAGACCATCAACAGAAGTCTTTTTAGCTGACTTGTGTCCAGTGTCCTGAGCAAAAGCAGACATAAAAGCAAACCACAATACAAGTCCCCAAACTCATTTCCTCTCTTTCCACCTCTTTTCAATCTACATATAATTTATCATCACTTACCCCTTCTTGATACAAAAATACCCGCCCACGATTAACCCAATAATGATCGTGTGATCCAAAAAATCTCACAGCAAATTCACCCCGTTTGTGAGGCAAATTGTCAATATTATCAGGTACTTGATTAGGAAACAATATTTGAGCAGGCCACCATCTGAAATAAACAATATAAAGTAAAAGTAATTGAACACATCAGTACTAAGCATTACTTAAGTATAGTGATTTCTAAATAAAAATATGTCATAACCTGTATGCTCCCAATTTAACCCAAACTACTTCTCCATACAAAGGATATCGTCCTGTATCGCAATCTTCACATATGTAACCGCCCTCAGGAGGGGCAATGTGCAGACATTCAGCATGAAAAGAAGTTGGACACAAATCACAGCAAATTAACGATCCACCTACGTTAGAAGGAAATTGCTATTAGAAAATCATTGAGTTCTATTATAATAACAATTAGTATACAAAATTGTTTAATGCTGTGACGAAGAGAAGTTGAGACTTACCCATTGCACAAATAAAACACCAAGCAGCGTTAACATGATGATTTCCTTTGACAGGGGCTTCATAATGTCTAGGGCAAATAATCTGAGAGCCAGTCAATATTTCTGAGCCAGCCGGAACACAGTAATTACCTAAAATACCACCCCAATAATTACTACTGATCCTATTTGACAACAAACTAACCAATAACAAAAAATTGAAGAAAAAAAAAATTGCAAACCTGTGTGATAAGTAGTTGGGCACAAAATACATCTCACTAAACGCTCATGGTTGAATCGCATTGTTGCATTTCGAGGGTCGTCAGATGCACATGTATGACATACATGCTGTGGGCATGTTAAAACTTGCGTTGCAGATCCTTCTGTGGCCATAACCTTCTTATTTCCGTTAATTTGTTTCTTAGATGAACCCACACATGAAGCTTGAGGCCAAGCTTTTACACATTCTAAGTGATAAAATTTGCCACAGTGACCTATAAATATTAAAATAACCTTTACAAATAGCGATTTAAAATATTGGACAGATTCTCTACCATAAAATTTGTAATTAGATAATCACAGATTTTGGCATGACAAATTTTCTTTACAATTTTTAACAATGGGCTAATTAGAAAAGGTCTTTACTGTATTTATCAGAAGTAAGATTATTGATTGGTAAAGAAATAAAAATTGCTTCTGCTCCACAGGTTAAGTTTTATCATATCAGCGCAAATACTTTTAGAAGTTAAATCACAATACATACTGTCACTGCCAATAAAGAGATCGTTATCAGTTGCAGGTCTTTACTGAGGTGTGGACTTCCTATAGTCTTATCACTGGTGTAATAATGGTATAGGAAGCGATATGGGCATTTATCTAGTCATGTATCAGCAGTGACATGTGAAACACCTTGGTATAATTGTTTGCAACCCACAAAATATATATTATTTTTTTCTAAATTAAAATAATTTTTAAAATTAGAAATGGTAACACCTAGCCTAGTAAACTTTTAGGACAATGCAGAATTTGCCTTTACCTGATCACAACACTGACCCTTGTTTCAAATGTGGTAAGTGAATGTAAACATTTCAAAAGGTTGCGTAGAGGAATATATGACCCAAATAAAGTATGTACAAAAGTGGAAATGAAATTTCATTCATCATAGGGAATCAGAGAATATTTCAATATTAAATTAGGTAAATTTTAATAGATGTCATGAATCACTTCCTAAGCAACTGAACTCCATTTTCATTAAAATTTGCTTGAAGATTACCTTTTTTGAGTTCACAGTAGCATTTAAACCAGGTTGTGGTATTAAATCATACATGAAAATACGTACTTACCATTAATGCAACGAATTCTGACATCTGAATCTGTCTTTGGATCTTTCTCAGAACCACACACGAAACACAATGGTGTACGATTCTCTGCGCAATCTCTGCATCGAAATTCTCCATTTTCATACTCTTCTGCTGATGGTTTATCACTAGTGTCCTCCTCTTTTGCTTCTTCACTAGTGGTTTTCTCAACCTTACTTTCCTTGTCAGTACTGTTATCACTTGTAATGTCTTCTCCATTCTCACTACCAACAGCATTCTCATTCTTCATATTTTTGGGTTTTCTGCCTCTCTTTTTAACTTCAATTTCAGGACATTCTGACTTCACTGATGGATACTTGTAACATTCTACATGAAATACACCTAGACAAGGACCTTTACATTTGATTGTATTACCCGGTTTCCAGCAGATTTGACACACCTTTTCTTGGCGTGTTCCCCGAAATAAACCACTACCTTTCTTCATGGGTGCACCTGCAAAAGTAAGGGAGGGAGTGGACTCCCTAGTACTATCAGAGGAATTATCATTATCATTTTCAACTCTATTATCACTGTCACTAGTGTCCTCTTCAGCAGATGAGGACTCATCAGAACTATCTCCTCTCTCTCGTTTGTATCTGTGCCAAAACAAAAAAAAATATGTCAGTTCATATATTCCAAAACACAATAATGCAAAAAAGTAAGAGAACACAATTTAAATTAAGAATAAAGTCTAAATGACTTACACTGCTTTTTCACTCTCATCCATTGCCGACCACATCCTAACCATTAACTTCTGAAGGTTTTCTCCACTCAGTCCTGGATGAATCTCTGAGGCATGTTTGGAATATTTATCAGCAAAGATACGAAAATCGTATGGTTCTTTCTTCTCATGTCTTTTTCGTTTTTTCCGTCTCTCATTTGAAACATTTTCAATATTTTCATTAATTACTTTTTCTTCTTTGACTTTAACTGCACTAACTTCAGGATCAACTTTTATCTACAAATAAAATTCTCATCAGTTTACAAAGCACACCATTCAACTATTATAGTAATACTACCCACAAATAAATTATTTGCACCTGTTTACGAGGCTTATCATCTCCACTAATGCTATTCCTCTTTCTTTTGAAAGTCTTCGGTTGTTTTTTCTCTCTTTCATCTGCTGTGTTACCATCATCTTTTGTACCCAGATCTTCATCACTTATTTCTGGGGGGAAGTTCTCCTCAAAAAACTTTATTCTTTCTTGACTAAATACACAAAGAATACATGAACATTTTCTAAACAAAATAAAAGGTCAAAAAGTTGACAAATCAGAAACATATTTAAAAGAAAAAAATCTAATTCCGAAAGATAGAATGCACAGTATAATTCTATTAAGGATAAAATTGAAAGTTTGTTACATTTGATCACCTTGATTGCCAGAAATTAATTGACCACAATTTCCAACAATATTTAATTGAGATTTTACTTTGTGTAGAGACAAATTAGAAAAACTCAAAAAAGAAGCAAAAAGAAAGATAAAGGAAGTGCTCACTTTGTTTTCAGTAATGCCTCTTCTGCTTCCTGGACTGCACAATCCCACTGAACCTTAGATGATGGTCTTATAGAAAATGCAGAAGAAAATTTTTTGTCCTTTTTCTTTATCTGAAATTATGCATTAGCACAAAATTAAGGGCACAAATACTACCTAAAATACATCGTAAAAATATGTTAGACCACAAACCTCAGTCAATACTTTTTCAGCAAAACTCTGAAGGCCACCTTTCCCTTCAAATTTGATAACACAATTGGTAGAAACCCAACTATGTCGTCCATTATCACCAAAAAACTGGACATGTAAATTCCTTTGCACAGACAAACCACGCCCCACTCCTAAGAAGATTTTGTAATGTCTTATTAAAAGATAATTAACATTATCAAAAAGTTCAAAGATTTGAATAAAAAAACTTACTTTTGATTTTTGTGTACACAGCACTTTGGGGATCAACTGCTACCATGCAAGGCCAGAATGGATGACCACCTACTCGGGCCCAAGCTAAGTCTCCAGGTACCCACCCACAATCTGAACCTTTTTTGATCTGAGAAAGAGAATCTCCCAGTCTTTCAGATAGAATATTATCATCAACTGATGAAGTGACATCTGGACTCATAATTTCATTTTCTACTTCATTTTCTCCCTTATTAACTACGTTGCTTTTCTCAACTTCCATCTGTGTCTGATGGTTATCTTTGGCTTTCTCACTTGTGGAGACTTCAGATTTAACCTCAAGTGTTTTTTCACAAAGCGATTCATTTTTCTTTTCCTCAAGTTTCTTTTCTAAATGTGAGGAATTGCTCAATTTCAATTTAGGTTTTCTACCCCTTGTTGATTTTCTTTCTTCCTTGAATAACTCGTGTATAATTCTTCCTTTCTCTACTGCTTTATTAGGAGAAGTTGAAGATCGAGATGTATCATGAGAAAGTAATAATCTTGATTTAGGGCTTAAACCAAGTATTGCTCCAACTTTTTTATCTGTAGGAAGAAAATCTTCTGATATTTTTGGCTTATGAGTTCGACCATACCGACTCACAGCAGGACTAGTTTCAGAACTTTTTTCAACTTTGTCAGTTACACATTCATTTCCATCTTGTATTGATGCAGTACAAGTGGATAACTCTGTGCTATCTTGATCTGATACCTTGCTAACATTTTTCATTTTTGCAGTTTTCTCACTGGTAACAAAATCAAATAAAATCATGTCTTAGGTCTCGTTTCCAAAAGATCTTAGAATTATGATACATTATTGACTGAACAGTAAAATTGAAAGACACTACTTTCATCTGCTATTCGTTCTTGCAATTCATTTAACTTAGCATTTAAGTTATATACCTCGATTACGTTTCTTGTTTCTATTAACTTTACCGATGTAGTTGAGGTTCAATAGACTTAAGTACACTAAAAAATTAAAGGTTATGGCAAAACGAACATACCGAGAAAAATTAAGGTCTTACAATTAATATGAACCGAGCAATAATAAACGGCGAAATAATACAATAAAAGTGTTTCCCAAAACGTATGTGAAAATATAAAACTACATTCACCTTGTTATTTCCCAACAGGTAATTCATGTCAACAAGAATCATAATTTTCTATGTAATATTAAATTCCATGAATTTTTTTAAAAACCGCACTTCATATCCTTTCTTAATCTACTTCAAAGGCTATTTGTATCTATTAATTTAAAAGTACAAACAAATGATCGGTACTTACCTATTTCTGCGCTCAAAACATTTACTTTCACTAAACTTCCCCTCACAACTTAGCAGCACACCTGAGTAAAGCCCCCCATACAACACACAACCCAAGCCAAGCCAAGCTGGGCGCGCTGGGCGGACCACGAGCTGGCCTCAAGGAGGCAACCTCGGGCCTGAAGCCACCACCATTACTTTCCCGCGTAATTTTGTTGTATTTTTATTGGAGAATTCAAAACAATTACAGTGTTCATTGAAGAATTGTTCGCACCATTCGAATACGTTTACGATAAAATGAAAATACTTCATTGATCAATTTATAGTAACTGTCGAAGAATGGACGTACAAATATTTCATTTCAAATATGCTCGATATACATCAGTAGCCTCTTAGTATACTCTCTGATATACATTTAATATTAGTTTATCGTTATAAAGTATCCCATGGCGTCCCATGTTTGGATGGTGCGTATGTACACGAAATACTTAGAATTTAATTTGGTGGATTGCATTCGCATCCCGTTCAGTTGGCGTTTGTAAATGATATTTCTCTACGTATTTTAAATAATTATTAATTAATAATTAAATTAATTATGTCTTACTTTCGACAAGGTAGGGAAATGAAGGATATGAAATACAAGAATAAAAATACAAATAATAAAATAACTTTATTCATTTCAGAGTATACATTAAAATTAGTGCTTCCATATATTATCATTACACTTTTCTTGAATTTCCATATCTTTTTTGTCACAAAATTTTATAATTGATAGGGGAAAATATTCAACCTAGCCATCAACAAGGAATAATAGAAAATGATTTTTTTTTCTGACAAATTATACAACCATAAGTCTTGGAGCAATGTTCATTGCCATTAATTCTTGAAACAGAAGTTTTGCAGCATATGGCAGTCTCACTTGTGATATCTGAAAATAATGAATTTACACTAGTTTTGAAATTTCTCAAATACAGGAAATTATTTCAATAAGCATTAATGTTGAAACTCATTTACCTGGGTTTTATTTTTACAACCTTTACATTCAAAAGTATTGTTACGTAAATTTGCAATTGCAATGAGGCCACAGAAATTACACACATGTATTCTATATGGATCTGAAACCTCAAAAAGTCTTTCTCGCAAGAACTGTGCTGCTCCATGAGCAATCTGACAGTCACGCTCCATTTCTCCAAAACGTAAACCTCCATCTCTAAAAAAGAAAGAAAGTTTGTCAAGATGAAACACTGGTCAACATGATTTCTGTCTCATAAGTACCAATAGTTGTACTTAATGCAATTTTTTATTGTGTTTTCAAATATGCATCCGGAATTTATCCATCACCCACAGTTTTTTTTAATTTCAAATTTTTCATTTCAATTAATGGTTTTAAATTTTTTTAATAAACGATCATTTTTCCATTGTAAATGTGATGGAACCAAATCTGCTAACTCAAATTGTACCATTGCTACTGTTGTGCAAGTTCAAACCTGCACAGACAAGCACAAACATGATCTAGGGTAGCACACATTAATTCGAACGATGTCAGTTGTGAGATAGCAGTGAACCAGTAAACACTTAATTGAGAGTGCTTTGTGTCTGGATTTTACTTTGTTGTAAGTTACGAAATGCCTAGAGTTTGTTTAAATCGTCATAACAACTTTTGTTACTTATGTGGTGAAGTGACGCTGAAGTCCCAAAGGCGAAACCTTACTCCATTAGTAAAAAAGTGTTATGAACTTTATTTTGGGTGTAAAGTGCGGGACCAAACAAGGACCTGGCCCCCACATATCTGTTGTTTATCATGTAGTAGGCTTCTAACAGCAAGGAAGAATGGCACACGCCACATGCCATTTGCTAACCCTATGATTTGGAGGGAACCCAAAGATCACACCTCTGACTGTTATTTCTGCTTAATGAACATTAAAGAGATTACGTCAAAATCAAAACATACAGTGGTGTACCCTGACTTGCAATCTGCAATGAGACCCGTTCCACACAGCGAAGAATTGCCCATACCAAAGCCTCCAGATCATGTGACATGAGATGAAGAGAGCTCAGATTCCCAGGGAAGTAAGGAGAAGGAAGTAGAAAAAACAGATTTTGATGATACAACTTTTGAATAAACCTGTTCATCTGAGCCTCAAGAAGATCTTAACGATCTCACACGAGACTTAAAGTTAACCAAAATCCAGTCTGAAATGCTTGGGTCCCCGCTAAAAGGATGGCATCTTCTCCAAAAGAATACAAAGATTTGTACTTATCGTAGTCATCATTCTCTATTTAAAGACAATTTTTCTGAAGAAAATGGCTTAGTGTTTTGCAATGACATTTCTTCTCTTATGGAGACATTTGGTATTGAGCATAACCCAACAGAATGGCGCTTGTTCATTGATTCCTCCAAAGCAAGTTTAAAAGCAGTGCTTCTGCATAATGGAAATAAATTTCCATCAATACCTCTGACTCACTCCATTAGTATGAAAGAAACAATTGGAAAACTTTCAATTTATATTGACAAAGCTTCAATATGCAGTGTATGAATGGAATATTTGTGGTGATTTGAAGGTAATTGCACTTATTCTTGGTCTGCAGCTTGGTTACACAAAGTACTGTTGTTGTTTTTTTTTGTCTTTGGGATAGTAGGGAAAGAAAAAACCATTACACCAGAAAAGAATGGCCTAAACGCGAATCATTCATTCCTGGACAGGAAAATGTGAAACATGACTCATTGTGCAATCCTAAAAATGTGTATCTACCTCCGTTACATATCAAACTAGGATTAATGAAGAATTTCGTGAAAGCCATGAGCAATACTCCTGGTTTCATGTACCTAAAACAGAAGTTGTCATAAATTAGTGAAGCAAAAATTAAAGAAGGGATATTTGTTGGTCCACAAATACGATCGCTAATGCATGATGAGAAATTTGAGGAACTACTGAATTCACTGGAGAAAGCAGCTTGGCAAGCATTCAAGAAAGTAACTCAGTTTTTTGGGAAATCGACGGGCAGAAAATTACCGTGATATTGTCAATGATCTTATAAAAATTTGGGCTGTAATATGTCCTTAAAAATACACTTCCTGCACTCACACCTAGATTTCTTCCTGGAAAATCTTGGCGCAGTGAGCGATAAGCACAGGGAACACTTTCATCAGGAGATTTCAGCTATAGGATAGAGATATCAAGGCAAACGGAATCCTAATATGCTGACCGATTATTGTTGGACCATCAAGAGGGATGCTCCACAAACAAAATACAGCAGAAAATCATCATTTCTGACTTTTTAGGTAAGTCCAAATGTTCGAATGTAGTGTACTCAAGAATGAAGAAAATATTAAAGTGTTTGAAATCATAAATGCCTGTCTCTTGGAAACCTTGCATGATGGAGAAAAACCGATATCATATTTGACTTCAGGAGCAAAAATGCTACCAGAATCAGATAATTTTCTTTCTGAGACAAAAAAATTTTTCTTTTTTGTCGACCAGTGTAATCATTCTCTTCCAAAGTATTGATGAATACATTCGTATCGTTTATTTTGTGAATGCTTATTTACAAGATTTTTTATTGTTTAAAAAGAAAGAAAACAAACAAACTATATGTGCTTATCTAAATGACCCTGGAAAGCACAACTGTTAAGATTTATATTTATAAGGGATCATAAACTCTACAACTATACATCATATCTCTTCTAAATACTTGCCTAGCTCTTCCTTCCATAGGCTGCCTCACCAATATCTGAACAGGCCCTCTGGCACGACTATGGATTTTGTCATCCACCATGTGTTTCAATCTTTGATAGTAAGTGGGTCCCAAAAATATTTGAGCGTTAATTTTGCGGCCAGTGTGTCCATTGTACATTACTTCATTGCCTCGAAGTTGATAACCATATTCTTGCAAAAGAGTAGATATTTTCTGCACATTTACAGCATCATTAAAAGGAGTTGCATCTCCTATTTCTCCTTTATTAGATGACACCTACGATAGGACAACCTGATTAGTTGTTTCTTTTCCAAATATGTATGATTAAAAATATGTAATAACAGAAAAACTGTAAAAATTATGTAAAAATATGTATTAATAGTATATTAAAATTATTTAAAAATATGTGAAAATAAATGTAACAATAATAACAGTACCTTGCCTTGAAGGCATTCAATTAAATGGCCAATTGTCATACGAGATGGAATAGCATGGGGGTTAATTATGATGTCTGGAGTAAGACCTTCACAGGTGAATGGCATATCCTTAAATATGAAATAATAGCAACATTAATTCATTAACTTTTGGTAACAAATGGAACATTAGTACCAATAAAAATGAAAATGACGTAAAACAAGCATGTTTGCAAAGTCTAATAACTCACTTCTTGCCTGTACTGAATTCCACATGTTCCTTTCTGGCCATGACGGGATGCAAATTTGTCTCCTATTTGAGGAATTCTGACTGACCGCACACGAATTTTACAGAATTTATAACCTTCTGAATTTAGGGTCAACATAACTTGATCTACAATACCAGTTTCACTGTTTCGGAGAAAAGTGCTAGCATCCCTTTTGGTATACCGTTTTGTTGTCCCTTCCAACTAAAATAAAAACAATTATTACATATTGGAGAAAATCAGATATATTATAATGGTTAAATAATTACAGAAATGTTCACTAGATATTCTTACATCTATTACTGACAATTTAATCTGAATATAACAAAAAATGGAATTGTAATTATTACCTCATCCTCATTGTCAGGAAGTGTAATTGTTTTACCTATTACTACATCATCACCAGAGACTCTAATACCAGGTGAAATAATTCCATCATCATCTAATTTATCATACAGGGCATTTCTCATACCCTAGAAACACACACATATGAGACAGCTGTAACAAAACTTCATAATTTACCATCATATTTTCTAAGCAAACAGGTGTATTATTTTCAATAAATACCTGACATGTTTGTCTTGTAGGTTTCTCAAATTGTTCCTCTTGGTCTCCAATTCTCTTAGACTCAGCATCTTTGTACGATCGGAAAAACACAGACCTAGATAAAACAATTCACATTAATGATGGAGAGCACTCAAATCAAAAAAACCTTTTCAAGATTATACTGAATTTACCCAAATATAAGATAAAGATATTTCTTTAATATTTCATTTGAAAATTCAGTTGCCTTATGTTTGAAGATTAAGCTTAGTCAGCTGGGATCTACGTTTTTATATGCCAGTGCCTTTCCATAACAAGAAAATCAAATGCTGATGTAACAAATATTTGCAAAGGTGATGATAAACCATTCTTATCTAAGTCTTAATTATATTCATGGACATATTCTTGCTATTCTCTGCAGATATGCGTGGTTATTCAGACCAACAGGCTGGTAAAGAGAGATGATTAAAGTGCATTGTAGTTAATGAAATGCAACATGAAAATGAATAAAATCATTGCTGAGATTTTGCTTCTTAATGAAGTTGTTTGATTTCTGATTGTTTCCAAGAATCTGTGATTTGCAAGAGAGTAAAATGAAAAAATTCCCTACATTCAGAAGTACACTTTCAAAATCCAACCCAGTGACGTAATAACTAAAACATTTGTTTCCAAAACGAAAAATATTCCCATATGTTGGAAACTTTGCTGCTTTCTCCCACAGAGTGGAAGTATGGAGATGGAAGTGTTCACATTTTAACTGAATTGAGCAAACATTAAATATTGAATTTAAAGCTCATTGTTGTTAAAGATACTCAAGGCCATGAATAAGAGCACATGAGGAAGAAAAACTAGTTATGCAGAAGAGAATGTTCTTCAGTGGCATCAGATGGAAAGGAAGAATGCAAATTCAATGCACAAAACTTTTAGTGGGGCCTAAAAAGACACAGGCTGACTTAGTAAAAGAGGAGGATCAGAAAGAAATAGTGATGCACAAGATGAAATGCAGAGTGACAAAGATGATTATGATGATGATGATTAGGGGGCGGATTTTGACAACCTAAAACATCGCCATAAATGATCAATAAAATGCTTTTAAAATGCCCTAAAACCAAAGGAAAATTAAGTAAAAAATCTTACTGAATCCAGTTTGGATGTACAAGTCAAGCTGTTTTGGTTTGGACTGTTCTTTACCAGGAAATCTCTGTCTTTAGTTATCTCAAAATCGGCCCAACCAGGAAGGACGCTGATAAACATCACAAGAATTACATACTCCCAATGGCTGACAAAATAATTTCTGAGTGAACAAATCAAATTTGTTCCCTACTTGAGTAATTCTGTGAAGAACGTTTGTTGCATCTCGAAAATATTATTTGAAGTACCATTAAAAATGACATAAAAATCAATTAAACCAGCAAAAAATGCATTAAAAATGACAAAAAAATAAAAAATGACTTGTTAGTTGAAATCAACAAAAAATGCAAAATAATGACCTATAAAAATGGGTAATTTCCTTTTGTCATAACACAAAACGAATTTCTTTACTAAACGGCACAGTTGTAAAGTGAAAAGAATAAAAAAAAACAAAAAACATTTCATTAAAATCTGCCCCCTATGATGATTAGGGTGATGACGATTATGAGGAACAAGAAAATAGAGATCAATCAGGCAAAACATTAAAACTTATCAAAAAGACAATTTTCTAGTCAATATGACAATTTGCAATATAATTTTGAATGAAATGTAAACTTAGTTAAAAATGAAAACAAATCCTCAGAAGAGTTCTTCAAAATTAGAGGTTGTCGGTTCAGAGTCTACTTATATTCGGGTAAATATGGAACCTACTAGAAGGACAGGAAAATCATTCGTACACCAAGGGTGTTGATGATGATGATTATGATTATGATAATGATGATGATGATAATGATTATGATGATGATGATGGTGATTATTATTATTATTATTATTATTATTATTATTATTATTATTATTATTATTATTATTATTATTATTATTATTATTATAAGTTTCTTTCTAATAACCATGGTCCCCAGGACGCCCTCTCCTCCCGGATCCACCACTGGCATGGCCTTATAAAAGTCATACCTGAAGAATCCTCTTTCTACTGCAGAAGCATTCATAATGACACTGTCTTCTTGGTTGTAACCAGTGTAGCAAAGAATTGCCACAATGGAATTAATGCCAGCTGGAAGTTCACGGAAACGTAAATATTCCATAGAACGCGTAGTTACCAAAGGTTTATGAGGATAGTATAAGACATGAGCCAACGTGTCCATCCGTACATGGAAATTGGTAATGTACACTCCCATAGCTTGTTTTCCCATAGCACTCTGTAAGAGAAATATTTAAATAAAAAATATTATTTTGGACAAAAAAAAAAGAAAAAACAACTTAATTTATCTGAAAAATGTAATTTTTCAGAATTGAGAAATTTGGTCTGGTTGGTTGGAACAAACAATGTGCAATAACGAAAAAATTAAACAAAATTATTAGAAATCTTCTTTGACCAAAATAATTCAATAAGTTGGATATTCATTTGATACTTCATCAGTGCCCAAGAAAAGTGACATCTCAAAAATTATAATTTTACAGGAGACAGGTTTTAATTTGTGTCACAGCCAAAGATACAGTTTTACTCTAAATATTGTCTATCTTCTGAACCATCATGTTGGAATTTTTACTAATACTAACTTTTACTATTAAAAATGAACTATTTCTTAATAATAATTCTTCACTAAACTAAAAAATTATGAAAATATTGATGCACTTTGTTATCTTCTGCACTAACAACACTTCTTATACATTTGATGCAGAAAGAAGCTCATTAGGTATGACATCAAACAAATATTCATGGTAAAACATGACAATTTAGTTAAAAATATGTAAGATTGCAAAACTTACAAGGAGTAATTTCATGAAAATCATATTGAAATGGGTGTAAGTACATTCAGTGCTGTGTCTGGTTACCTTGTATTAGAGGTAATTACATACTTATTATAATCATTGAATCGTACTGCTTCAGCAGGTAAGAAAGTAGCATGGAGGCAACAGAAGTAAATTTTGAGAATTCCAAAATAAGAGCTGTCATTAATTTTCCTTCTAGACAGAAAAATCACCCACCAAATCCACAAAATTAGGTTAGAGTGTAATCCATGATCAAGGAATTGAGTAGCCAACAAGTCTCATCAGCAACAACTCATAGTATGATTTGACAGGACTAATAAATTTTGTCAAACTGGCACTACGAAAGAAGTAAGTTCGGCATATACAGAATGTCCCATCAACTGGGGGCCACTCCCATAACTTCTAAACGGTTTGCAATATCAAAATGTAAATTTTGCTCAACAATGCAGGATCATGGTATATTCTATATAGACATTGTTTGTAATATTTTTAGTTTTTTTGCTCATCTTTGGTTTTTTAAATTGAATGATATATTTTTCTCGCTAGCAACAGAGAGATCATGAAAAGAGGAATCCAACAATGTATCATATATTAGTATTTTGTTAGAAATTTTGGTATAAAAATAATTTTCTTATGTTTGGTTTTAAATTAAACTGACAATATTTCCCCTTTAAACTGTTGCCTTTGGGGAAGGTAGTCTTTGCAGAACTAAGCCTGTTATGGACGGCGACAATGTGAAGTGAAGGCCACCTTCTCCAAATGTGACAGTTGCAAGGGTTACTAAAGGAAGTAATGTCCGTTTAATTTAAAATCAAATGTCAGAAAGCCTACTTTTACACTAAAAGTTCTATAACTATCACCTTTCCCATCACTTGTTTAGGTAGCTTAGGGGTTAGAGCAGCTGGGCGAAAACTAGAAGGCCCGGGTTTGAATCTGTCGGGGCGACCAATACTTTGAACAAATTTAATTACTAAGATTTCTATTAAAACACTAACATATGATACATTATTGGATTCCTCTTTTTATGATCTAACCACTGCTGATGAGAAAATTATAGTTCCATTTAAAAATTCAAAGGTGATTAAATTCTTGAAAACTAAAAATATTTCAAACAATATCTCGACAACACATTACTTGCCCTATGATTCCACATCGTTGAGAGAAAACTGCATGTCGATACTGTGAACCATTTAGAAGTAATGGGGTGGTCCATATTTGGTAGGGCACCCAGTATATTAAGGAAATTCCCTCTGCATAATGAGGGCCAAACCTTTTGACAAAAGTCAGCAATGGAATTCGACATGAGAGGGTAATATTTAATTTGAAGTGTGGGTATTAAAGTAGGTAAAATGAATTACAATTAGAAACATAAACGTATGTGCAAAGTGCAAAAATGATCTATTCAATGTATCTATGAGAGAAAATGTCTGCAATATCTATGCTGACTTATACATTTCCACATTGTCAACAGCTGATAATAAAATTTATCTCCAACTTAAAAGTTTATTTATATAGACAATTGAGAAACATTTAAAATTAAATTCAAACTCCAGTGACTTAAACAATAGTTCAAACATTGGTTGGGTTCTTAAAGAAATTTGGGAAAGTGGAAAACGTGACATTCCAACTTTTGGGGGTGTAATTTTGGTGAAGTCTCAAAAACTTGACAAAAAATTTTAACCATGAAAAATTTCATGTTTAAGAACAATTTTGAGATGTAAAAATAACAATCTAATAGGGAGTACTTGGAAACAAATTTTTGAAAAATATGTGCATTTTTTAATTTAACAGTGTTATTTTTGCAACGAAAAGGAAAACAGGCAAATTGAAAATAGCGAAACCTTTTTTTTGGTAAATTGAACCAAACTTTTTTCACTTGCTTACTCTCATCAAGTCAATGAGTTCCTTTCATTTATATCCTGCAGAAAAGTAATTTTTAACATTGTGGGAGCTATTAAATAAATTATTTTTGAAGGTTTCCTAGGTATGCAATTGATCATTATTTTAAAATATTTATACTTAAAAAATATTGTTTGAAGGTCGAAGTCAAACCAACTGATTGACTCACTGGACCAACTCAATGGAGTACAGAGCAGGCATTCTAAGAATTAAACTAATGATACAGAATTGAAGTAAGACATTTTTGAAAACCTACAAATTTTATAAACCTTTACTACTGACTTTCAAAATAATTTAAGCCAGAATTAAGGATTTTAATAAATAACTGGAATAACTTGACGCACAAATAAACAAGACCAAGGGAGTAAAAATTGCAAGAGCCACCTCTTTTTAATTATTTACATGTATTTACATATGTTCTTAAGCTGCATGAGCTATAAGACAAATTCTACAAAATTAATTTATTTACTGGGAAGGGGAGGAGAAAAAGTTGAAACAAATTAAATTATGAATACAAAATAATATTCACTCCCATGTAATAAAAGAGAAGCAATCCACTTACTGCCTTGAGAACATAGAGGAGAATAATTTGAGAAAGTATATTCCCCATTGAACTCTAGAAAACATGCAAAGATAGTGAAGATATATTAATGTTCAGAAGCAAAAGGAAGGGCCATCTCAGCACTTGGAGAATTGAAATTGGAGCCATTGACCCAGAAGCAGAGGTACAATACACATATATTTAGTCTTTTAGAATTATACTGTCAAATGGCAGCAATTACATTAAAATACCATAGTTAAAATCCATAGTACTTTTCTTTTCCATGCTTTCCTCTAAATGTATATAAACAGTTATGCAACAGGAAAGCTTTAACTAATCATTTGTCATCTGGCAACATATTGTATGTGAATTTTTTGTTGCGAGTTATTGATAGATACCTAATGAATATGTTATATGTTGAGTGTTATAGTCATAGTCAAAAATAATCATTAGTAATTTTTGAAAACATGTTCCCACCCTTGAGAAGCTATTTTTGAGAGAAAAACTGATTTGTAAATCATGAGGCTAGGTAATGGTAGAATTCCTAGCTAAATAAAGAGGCTTACAAGAATCACATGAGTGGAATTTGCTCGTTATTCATTCAATTTCTTCTTCAATCTAAAAGTCTGGGAGTTATAGGAAGTGATCCCCAGTAATTATGCCATGACTCCAATGGGAACGAACATTTATGAAATACACACAGTGAGCAGTAAAGCCAACAGAATTTAAAGAATTCTGAATGTTTAGTATAATGAACTTAGTAATTTTTTGTTCAATTCATTTAAATAGGTATTTCATTTGTCATTAGACTGAATTGAGACACTGAAATATTGTGTTACCTTAACATCAGTTAATTTCATTTCCTTAACATCATTTATTTTTAAAGGCGTATTCAGTTGATTATATGAAATGGGAAACTGCATTGAAACTGTTTTCCCTTCATTTACTATTAATTTGTTATTTATATTATTTGTTAATTTGTAAAACTTCCTACAATGAAACATACTACTATTCTGAACTATTCTCTGTTCCTTTATAGCAAAAAATTTGTATCATCCGCAAAGAGAACGGTTCTTCCATTTTGAATCATCTAGACCATTTCATTTACATATAGTAGGAAGGGATTAGGGTCTAAAATAGAACCCTCTGGAATCCTGTGCACAACTGGCAATGAATCGGAAAGGTGAGTAAATAATGCCCATCATTCCAGTGAGGTTTTTCTACTCTCTGATATTGATGTTTAAAATGCCCACAGCCAATCTAGAGCAATTCCATGAATTCCACACAAAGGTAATTTTGAAAGTAAAATGATATGATCAATGATATCGAAAGCTTTTGAAAGATCTAAAAATATTTCAATTATTTTTCAACAGGTGCTTCATTTTGATCTGTACATGAAGCAACATCGTAAAGAAAAGAAGACAGCCAGTCTGTAGACTTTGATTTTCTAAATCCTTGTAGGCAATCTGAAAATGCTTCATATTTACTGAGAAAAGATTTCATGCAAAAAAGTTAATATTTTTGAAAAAATTGACAAACAAGAAATAAGCTGATAATTTTGAATTTCATTTTTGTTGCTTTATTTTTTACGCAGAGCGTAAAAATCTTAGAAAATATCTGGAAAAGTTCCGATTCTCAAGGATGCATTAAATAAGCGAGTTCACTGTGAGTGAAGGCTCTCAAAACTTTAACAAACAATCTGAACATTCATCTAAATCAGCCAAATGTTTATATTTTAGTTTACTGATTGTTGTGAGAATTTCATAGGATGTTTCCGAAACTAACATTGTGTTGAAAATTTTTGTGGAAAAGAATGATGTTTAGTTTTGGAGCTTAAGATCTGTAGTGACAGCAGTAGCAATTATTCAAAAATATTGGTTGACGAGATTTGCCAGGTGCCATATTGTTCACTTCTCTATCATTACCTTTTCATCTTCTCGATATCCTCAACAAGGTTTCTAGTTGTTGTGGTCATATGTTATAATAAGTTCCATATTGCTTTTGTTTTGTTTACAGAGTTCCAAATATGCCAATCATGTTTCATGATTTTAGCCTGCCTTCTGACTTTTCTTAACATTTATTTGTATTTTTGGAAGTAGAAGTGAAAATCATAAGTTAAGTTATCATGCTTAGAAATTAAATAAAGAATTAGTTTATGATGTTCTAATGCCGTTCTAATGTTTCATATGACGATCTAATGCCTTATGTTATCTAGAAATTGCTTTTCCGTGAAATGTTTAATTTTCTTTTTTTTTTAAAAGAGGAAAGCAAATAATGAAGTGAAATTAAAGTATCGAAAAAATGAATTACAGTAAAACCCAGCTTTTACGTTTCCGTAATATACAACATTTTTTGTCAGTCCCATCAGCTTTCGTATATTCATGTTATGAATACCCCGATTTTATGGCAACATGATGTCAATTTTCCTGCAATTTACAACAGTCTGCTTGCCACAACACTGTCTGGAAAGCACTTTGTGTGGCGCACAATGGACACAGTAACTGCACTTTCCCACCACCTCACTGCATTAACAATGGCCATAACAGAAAGAATTTCGAAATGGTGCGATATTATAAAGAGTTAAGAAATATTACATCAAGAAAGAAAATTTAAATACAGTGAAAATTATTATTGAACAGCTAGGCCTATACAAATTTTCATTTCATGACATAACAGAGGTATTTATAAAGGTAGAAAAAATGCCCAACATGCTTTGGTAAAAGAATATAAAGTCTGTTTCACACGAGTATTGCGTTGACACATGACACCTGACACTGATGACACCAGCTGCGTTGATGCCTGCGCATACAAGTCACTAAATGGCTCTTTGCGATGTGCATCGTCGCCTAGTGAGTTTCACGCGTTGAAAGCTAGAAAACGCGCTTTATTTCAACTTATGTTGTAGCATTTTGCTTGGGCTGTGGGTACAACGCATGTTGCCAAGAGCGTTTGTGTGCCGTTTTGCATAAGTGTTAATATGCGACTCATGTTATGTAACATGTGCACAGGCATCGATGCAGCTGACATCATCAGTGTTAGGTAACGTGCGTCATTGCAACGTAATGCTCATGTGACGGGCCTAAGATAGGTAGCCTCACCATCATTTGTTTCTTTTACATCATCCTCCTTCACAATTTCACACTTTTTCATTCTAAAATAAACATAATTTTTTCCATCCTGTAATAGTACAAACAACAAAATATGGAATTCTCCATACGTTTTTAAGTGTAAATTCATTTCATGAACACACACTATTATTTCATAAATAAAAAAATTAAAAAATTACTAATTCGAAATCATTATGAACAGTTGAAAACAAACATTTTTATGAAGTTTGGGAAAATGTTAACATCTTTTTCCTTACAATAGAAATCCCATTTCCCTCCCTTCATCCAACAAATTAGTACATTGTTGCATCGTCAAAAGCTACCAGCATTGGATTACAGGGAATTCTCTCTAGAAGTGTCATGACATTTAAAATTCACAATGCTTTGTTGTTAATTATGCCTTTCGATTTCTCATGACATCAATTTCGGTCAGATTTCTATTTGACCTTGTAATATTGTTTATTATATATCTAATACTTACATATTAAAGCATTTTATAATCCTTATTGATTGTATGTACCTAAATACATTATACTGTACTCACAGTTTCAAAGAAAAAATCATTTTCCCTTTTTTTACACTTTCTGCAATTTATACCATTTTCTCTTGAGTCCCATTGAAAGAGTAAAAGAGGGGTTTTACTGTATATTTATTGCTTTTATCAACAGTATTGTAAACCACATCCATGATTTTTGCAGCATGAATACTGAATAATTTTATTTTACTTTTAGCAAACAATCTATACATACGTATATTATTTAATGTGGCATTTCTTGTAATAGTAAGAATTTGTAAAATGTGGTCACTGTATTCTAAGTCTTGCATTGCAATTTTGTATGTAGTGGTGGTTTGTTAATTATTTGATCGATTGTCTCCTTTGAATTAAGTGTTATCCATGTAGGTACATTTATTGTAATATCTAAACTGAAGAAATTAATTAAATTGAAACTGCTCTTTCTCACAAGATTCAACCAGAAAATCAATATTAAAATCTCTGCAATCAACAACGGATTTAAAAGAGCGAGTACTGATTTTGTTCAGTTATCTCTTGTTTTACTAAAAACATGGTGCAATCAATAATGCACTTTTTTGGAGGCCTGTAGATGCAAAGTAAGATCAGTTTGAGCATTGGAAGATGTACATTAGATATCTCAAAAACATTTTCAATCGAATAGATTTAATTCCGACAAGGAGATAGAATTGATATCATTTCCGATGTAAATACAAGAGCCTCCATATGCAGGACCCTTATTAAATTCCCTTTCTCTACAATGCCTGCAAGATAAAATTTTGAAATTTGGAATCATTACAAAATAAGCAATGTTCTGCAATGCAAAAGACATCTATTTGATTTAAATTACTCAATTGAACAGCTTCAATAAATTCAGTTTTATTAGAAAGAGTTTGAACATTATGGTGCAGTGCTTTGGTCCAAACATTACTGTGTGCCTGGTTACTTGGTTACTACATTACTTTCTGTGGGTCTATTATCTTATTATGCAAGTTCACTATTTTGTTCTTTTACACAATTCATTTTGCTTCTACTAATAATTTCTATTGAAATAGGAATATCACTTAATAAATTTAGTTCAAGTTAAAATTAGAAAGAGAGTGGTAAATAAGGTTAATAGAGCAACAGACTTTTTCTTGGTTCTATTCACCACCAATAAAATTTAAAATTTTAATGTACCTGATATGTGTTCCTGGGACTTTGATTATGATCAGGAAATGGAATAATTGAAGCACAAACTCCTAATATCATAGCTGGATGAATCTCACAATGAGTGTATGTCATACAATAAGCATATTCTTTCTCTTGTCTCAGGTCATCAGGAGACATTGCAATCATCACAGTTTCTTCTTCCAAAGTATCAATATACTCTACTACTCCACTGGCAACAAGTACTTGCCACCTGAAAAACATTCCCACGATTAATACTTTTTTTAAACATTATTTTATTTATATACATATCATTATTTGATATAATATGAACCGACTTCCATAATTTCATGTTTCTGTAAATATGTATGCAGTTTGTTTTTAACATTTTAATTTGAAATTCTCTAGTCATAATGTCTGTTATAATGCAAGACTTTAAACCTTTATGATGAGGATGATTTAATATAGAATTTGCAGCAATATTTACCCAAAATTATTGTATTCTCTTTCTTTCAACATATCTATGTGCCTTTTCTTAAGAAGCAAATTTCCATTTTCAACAATCAGCAAAGGTCGACAAATACGGCCAGCATCTGTGTAAATTCTGATTTCTCTGTCACGAATATCTCTTATCATGGACACTTCACTGACAATAATATCCATTTGACGTCTTAGTTTACGAAGAGTCGCCATAAGCTGCTCTGGATCACGGTGAATGCCAACCTAAAACACCATTTCTTTATTATCAAACAAAAATGACATGAGTATTTTTCAAAAAACTACAAATAGTAATAAAAGTACACATTTGGCTAAACTTAAGTTACCACACTTAATGGCATTTTCTCACTTTAAGTGTTTTATTTGCCATCATCCCAATTAGATAAAAAACAAGTCTTTCTGTCAATTTTCTTTCATTCAGTATTAATCACTCCTACAAGCTGTCATGTGCTCTTCTGTTTCTTGTAGGTTTTCATTTGCAGCAATATTTACCCAAAATTATTGTATTCTCTTTCTTTCAACATATCTATGTGCCTTTTCTTAAGAAGCAAATTTCCATTTTCAACAATCAGCAAAGGTCGACAAATACGGCCAGCATCTGTGTTCAGAGAGATACTCCAAGATCTTAACTCCAGAAAAGAGCTACCCACAGAATTTGACACCAGCATTTTGCAAGCCATACACCTGGGAAAGGTCAACCCTACTTAACATTGACAACTTAAGATTATGTTGAAATCGGCAAAACTTGTTGAGCTGCTATGAAGGAATAAGGAATTGCCTCAGAATACTGTATTAAATGAGGATTGAACCCCTTTACAGAGCCAGGAAATCACAGAGCTGGCAGAAAGATAGAAGGATGGCCCAAAAGCAACTATCAAATATAGGAAAGGTGTATAGAAAATCAACAGTGGTCATCATGCTTCTCAGCAGAAAAACTAGCAAAGGCCTGTATGTTACTGTTATTTTAATAATTATATAAGCACCAATGCCGGCTACATCAGAAATAAATATTGTTGCCTGTAAATTACTTAAATAAAATATAAAACATTGCTGATACTCGCACTGTTTTACAAGGCCACAACAGGATTTTCCAAGCAATGCAAGTGCGACACTGTATTTTGCAAAAGATGGAAATGAAAAAATTCTGATAGGATTCTACATCAAAACTTGAAAAGGGAGGATGAAAAATATTTTCTTCACTAAAACTTCCCAAAACTTGAAAACTTGCTATTATCTCCTACGTTACCCGTGAAATGGAGGAACAGAGATGTAAGAGTTTGCAGTTCACAACTCGATCACATGAACATTAAACAATGAGAACTTCAATTATACTCTGTCAAAGAATCAGAGGCCACAAACATGAGCGGGACAGGAGAATATCTGATGACCCAAAAGGGAGAGTACTTAGGTGGCATCTTATGAAAGACTAAGAATGCAAATATAATGCACAAAACTTTCAGAGGGGCCTAAAAAGGCAGAGGATGTTGTAGTACAGAAGGAGGGCCAAAAAGAAAATGATAGATGTGAAGATGAAGGGAGAGACAAAAATCATGATTATGATGATTTTAAGGATCAGGAAAATAATGATATCTGGCAATATGTTTTAACACTGCCAATCACAAGACAATTTACTAGTCACTTAGACAATTTGCAATTTTTTTTTCCATTAAATTAGAATTAGTTTAAAATTTTTTTAAATTTCTGGAGATCTCTTCAAAATCAAGGGATCATCTTATATTTGAGTTGACTTATATTCAGGTAAATATGCAATTGAGAGTCAGTGGTGTGTTTTATGCTATTCACTTGCTTGTAGAGGTACCTGGTTCACAGTTCAGAAATGTAGCTGTCTGAATATCTGTAGAGGAAAGATAGTACAAAGTTGTGTAGGAACACCATTTTCAATTCTTGAAGATGGGTGTTATGTAAGTTATACGATTGTGAAATTCAACCACATAAATTAAGCAGTGTTGTATCATATAAATAACATTCTGTCCAGCAATGTTTCAAATAAGTTCCTACCCCCTGCCTCCAGTTGAGGAAAGACAAATGAAATTCACAATCAAGTACAATAACCAAACAACATACACTGTTTTAATAACATTACGTAAAGATGACTCATACCCAACATCCATTTACAAAGATTTTTGTAGCATCAGCAATAGCTGATGGTGCAATTTCTTCCAAGTTTTCCATACTCCATTCTTCCAAGAACTCAAGAATTGGTGATGGCTGAGATCCAACAGAAATGTAAGCCATTAAGGCTAGATTTTTCACCAAACCTAGCAAGAGCAAAAATTATGATGAGAAAAATTGCCTGTGTAGCAAAAAGAATGATTAAGTCTATCACTCACCTACAGCAGCTCCTTCAGGAGTTTCTGCAGGGCAAATCATACCCCACAGTGTATTATGCAACTGACGGGGTTTTGCTAGTTTGCCATCTCTCCCTATAGGAGAATTCACTCGCCGAAGATGAGAAAGAGTAGAAGCAAAAGTAAGACGGTTCAATACCTATTGACAGTTCATAATATATCAATACGAAAGTTACAATTCTCTCTCCCTTTTTCCTCAACATCAACATATTTTCATTTCTTCCACATAAAAAGTTGAAATATCAAGTTACATAATGTAAATAATTTTACCTGAGATACACCAGCACGAGCTTGATGAGCTTTCTTTTGGTCACCCCAATTACCAGTGGCCAAAGAGTATCTTAAACCATCAGTAATAATTTTAGTTTTAATAGCAAGCTCGAGGTTGAAGTCCTTTCCTCTATCAATAAATTTTTGAGCATACATTCGCACCTCTTTCATCAAATTCTTAAAAAGCCTTTAAAAAAGAAAACAATGGTTACACTTAAAAATACTATACATACAAAAATAATTCCAGTTTCCTTTTAATTTGTACAGTCTGCAGAAAAGAGCATTCAAATAAATCAAACATTCTATATTTAAAATTACATAGAAAACAATCAAGTGGGAACACTTTCACTCTTATCATGAATTATGTACAAAAAAAAATTTTTTTTCAAAAAGTTTAGTAGTTTATTCTCTGTCTATAGGAAAAGAGTTCTTACAGAAAAACAGTTCTTACCCCCTAAACAAAAAGGCTAACAGTGGACCAGCAAGATCAAGTCTTTTATTACCATAATGATCTCTGTCATCTAATTCTCTACGTCCTAAAGCTGCCAATAGCAATCTATGGACCATGTACCTAAAAAATTCAAACATTTACCAACATAGATTTTGAAAGAGTACAATGTGACTGTAATAAACAGTTTTCTGTATTGAATATATTCAATAGTCTCACCCCAAAAAGTACGCCTTTTTTGTTTCACAAAAATCAGAAACACCAACATGAGGTAACATTTCTTTCTGCAGAATTTCTCGAGCATATTTAATACGCTTTTCTTTAGTTACACCAGGGCGAGCACCCCTCGCTCCAATAAAGTTCAAAGCCACATTTTGTTCTTGAATGACAAATGCTTCATCCAAAGAAGGCTTCACCTATGATTTTAATTTTCTAATTATATTAGGCATAATTTCTTCAAATACACCAGATTAAAAAAGCACAATAATAAATATCAAAACGTCAATATTACAAACCATTTCCATCATTTCAGGATCATCAAAATCATAAATAATATGTTCTAAAATATCTCGGTCAGCCACAAATCCTAGAGCTCGGAAAACTATCATAATAGGAATTTCTTGCTTAATGTAAGGCAGAACAGCAATTATACGTTGTCCAATTGCTGATTTCTTAATACTCTGAAACAAAAAACACAAAGAATTTATTTTTACCTTTCAAATACACTTATTGACAGTGCACAAGACAACTGACATCACAAGACTTGTTTTGCAAAAATGTTTAGAAAATAGTCCATTTTTATTCATAAAAAGTCAGTAGTTTCTCAGTAAGTCAGTCGATAAGAGTAAATCACTTTGCCAATAGCTGCAAAATAAACAGTTTTTTATGAAACTGCTCTCCTGCAAAATGACAATTTTTCATATTTGTCACTTTTCTTATGCACTGATGATATCCCCATCTCAATTGCTTTAGAATTCACATAATAAAAATTGCATTAATTAGACCCACCTGACCACCTCTTGCCATCATATTAACCCATAATGTTGAAGTTGGCCGAGAAGAATGCTCAAGACAAGATCGAATTTCAGCTTTATATGCATATTTTCCATCTTTCATACTAAATACATACACTGTATTTGTCGCCATTTTTTCTTGAGCAATAAGAACCTGTAACATATAAATAAATACAAGGAATAAGAACCTGACAAGTCACAGACATGAAGGCACTATCAATACTACATCATGACAATTACATCATCTTACAACAAATATTACTCCTTAATCGCATGGCATCAATGAGAAAAAACAGAAAATTCCAAAATCATAAAAACCCCTTAAAATATAAATAAAAAATCTTGAAAAACACTGCATGTGGAAACATAACACACAAAATTAACATCATGAGTTTGCACATTATATGATCATTTTACCTTCTCTGATCCATTGATGATAAAATATCCTCCTGGATCAAGAGGACATTCATTTAATTCAGTTAAGTCACGATCTGTTAACCCGTTCAGAAGACAGTATGTAGATCTTAACATGATGGGAATTTTTCCTAAACAAAAACAAATAGATATTATGCGCTTATATTTCTATAATTAAAGTTTAATTGTACTCTCCATTAACACAATATCTACTAAGTATCAAGTGAAAAAATGAGGTTTATAATAAAAACCCAAACCATTGAATTTCAGCTTTCTTTCCTCCTAAACACATTCCTATTCTCCAAACCGTTCATTTCTCATGAAAATAGGTTCAGGCAAGATTTTGCTATGGGGTATCAGTTTTTGATTCTCTAATAAAAATGTAGACGAATTGTGAAGAAGAGTTACATGACAATTATTTTCTTTAAATAAATGTTACAGTACTTTGGACTCTGTACATTGTGCTTGATGATGTATTCCCGTTAACTGTGGCATGCCTTGAAATTTCTGTTACAGGTACCATGTGGTCAGAGACACCACGTAAGTTTTAGACTGATTATTATCAATGTTTAATTTTGAGATGATTTAAAAATTTTTCACATTAATAATTGTTTAATAAACAAGAAAATAAGACTGTCATTAATATTAAAATGAAAATAATGTAATTATTTATTAGAAATTTATTGACAAACTGAATATAAAAAAAATGTTAAAAATAAAATAAGAGAATTGCTTTATGAAATAAAAGAATACTCCAAAATGAGAACTGGAACAAATATTGAAAGTTGTCAAATGAATCCTATCAAACAACTGTATAGGTATGGTTTATTAGTAATTGTTGTTTTAACACAGTCGATCCTGAGGGATATGATAATACTTCCATGTCTTGGACAATACAGCTTTTATTCAAAACAATGTAAAACAAAAACTATCTTACACATAAGTTTGAAATTGATAACATCTTATAGGATTGTCTTTCATTTTTAAGTCTTTATTTATTTTATGATCATTTGATTATAAGATAGTAGTGAGAATAGAATTCAAAGAAACACATGTCAATTTTATAATTTTGCGGATAGTAACAAGGTTACAAAATATGGGGTGAAACGCAGTGAATTTCATATGACAACAATATTGGTGCACGATAATTATACTTTATTGAAGTTCAGAAATAGTGCCATTTGCATGTCTATTTATTTCTGCCTTTATTTTTCGAAATATCTGTGATAAAAAAATAATGAAAAATATTCTAGATCCATTGAGTCTTTATTTACAGGAAATTGTATTCCACTGATTTTTTCAAACACTCATAATTCAGATTGGTTATCAATTGCACAGCCTTCTAAAGGAAATGAAAACTGTTGAATTTGAGAAGATTCATCAATAAAATCATTCGCATCACTATCAATCCCCTTGATATAATTTTCATTGCTCATACTAGTCAACAGTCCAGGAATAAAATCGTCATCAAAAGAATCCAGTTCTGATCCATTATTCAAAAACTCTTAAATTTCCAATGTTCAGACTCACTGTGACATTTGATTACATCTTCAAACATCTGTATATGTGGCTAACAGCATGAACACAACTTCCAAAGAAAGACATTCTGAATGTAATCAACAATGCCTGCAAGAACGAATATCTAATCATTTTCTGGAAAAGTTGCAAATATTTGCAAAATGCCATGTGCCAGAAAAGACGGTGATGCATTCATTTTCCTCACCGGTCTCAGTCAGCATGTCACCAATTGACAGTTGAAAATAATTATGGCTTTACTTTACAAGCTATGCACATGTACGTACAAAAATCAATAACAAAAAACTTTCTTCAATCTTGCTGTTTATTTCTCTTAAACAAGGAAGTCAATTATCAGATTTTCAAACCACCAATTAATAATGCAGTTTATATTTAGAAAATATTTACCTATAAAAGTTTTCTGATGTTGAGTTTCAATTGGTTCTTCCCCATCTTTTATTATGGTTTTAGTAATATCAACATACAAAGGAGCAGAATAGGTGAGATTTCTGAGCCGAGCTTCATTTGGCATCATAGGAGAAGGAGCACCATCCTTTTCCCAATGTGTTGGCTTAGATAAATAAATTTGTTCAAATTTCAGCAAATACCTTGGCTGCAAACAACAAGAGTGCACTAAATAATAAACAATTTTATTAATGGTTATAAATATTCATTCTCATTACTAAATGAAACACCTACAGGATTTTCAATTTCACCAGATGTATGTTGAGCTTCAGCTTGAAGATCAATCTGTGGTGAATCCTCCACTATTCGCTGCACTGACATCTGAATGAACTCATCAAAAGAGTCCAGCTGCTGTCGCACCAGACCCTTTTCATCAAAGTATGCATTAATAACAATCCAACAAGCTTCTTGCCATAGTTCTGACGAAATTTCTTCAACATCCTCTTCATCATATTGATCTGCAAAAAAAAAAACAATATTTTTAGATACACAATCACTTCCACTTTTAACTCTAAAAATGGAAGCTGAATGGAAGTTCTTTACCTTCTTCTTCATACATGATGAAAGCTGAAGTTTTTAATGCAAACCAAGAATGTCAGAATCTACAAATTTTCAAACACGATTTCTGTATTGGCGCATCCCTAGCATAAATACCCTAGTGGCAACTACGACTGTAAACGCTTATACAGATATAACCTTTAGTGTTCTGTGGATATAACTATATTCGTGGTCACTGACACTTCATATTTTTTTTAAACTATGCTAAAATTCAGCGTTCACATTTGTTCATCAACATATGCAATGGTGAAACACCATAAAAATATTTTTAGCAGAAGCAAAACTTTGTCACGTTTGCTTGGCTAATAGAACCAGAACAGGATAGAATACATGCACAATAGGATTATTCTAAGAGCCTCCGCCGCCAAGCTCTGGCCAAGCTGATTGCCGTTTTTACTCCCATGCTCCCATTTAAACGAAGCTGCACTTCAAAGTCCAACACTTAAGGGAGAGGAGAATACTATAATACAATCATAAGCTTCAATTATACGAATTTCAATTCTTGATTGGATAAAAATTTCCTCCTTTCCTTCCAACTCCTGATCTTCAAGTGCAACTATTCTTAAATTGGAGTATAAGGTCAGCTTACGACTCATGGCTCATAGAGCGCGTTTTGGTACGATTGCAACCTATACTCTCTGATTGCAACCATGGTGGAAATAACACATGGTGGAAACAACATGGTGGAAATATTTCCACCATGATTGCAACTGTTGCAACGAACAGAACTTACTCTATGTCTGCTGGTTATTGAGATTGGGTCACAAGAAAGAAAACACGCAGTTTACATTGCCGACGTTTCGGCCGTATATTTGGCCTTCATCAGGGCTAGAGAACAGATAAAATATTTATATACAAAGATATGTACAAGTACATCACTCATATCTATAGTTGCAGTTCATAATCTGGTCATAATCAATTGTTCAAATTAGAGACGGCATTCAAGGTTAATCCCAACGCTCTTATTCAAATCTCCAATTTTCATGGAGGGGGGAAGCAGCCTTTTTGTGCCTTATTTTGAGCCAATAGCGTGAAGGCGATTTGCCAATGGAGGTGGTGCGTAATGACGACCGGGACATTGAAAATTACATTACGGAGCTGTTTTCAAAATGGCGTCAAATTGAATAACATTATTTTTTATGTAAAATTGCTAGGCAGTTTAGAAGCCCTAAATTATTAGGATTAGGAATTCTAAGTTAGTGAATGGAATTGTAGTCCAGGGAGTGCAAAATAAAAAGTTATTTCATAAACACAATATTTATTTCCAAAATATGTAAATATAAGCATAGACAATATAAACAGCATAATACACTTTTTACAAAATAAATGTAAAAAAAGAATACATGCAAATTATTTTACTTTGCCATTGACTAAATATTGAAACCATGAAAGTAGAAAATTGTCTAAATATAACTAGTGACCATTACTACTTTAATATTGTATCATTATCAAAATGGCATGTCAGCTAAAACAGGGTGACCACCGATCTCCCTTTTTGCAATTCAAGGTTTTTTTCCGGTTTTCCAGGTCTGAGAATATAAATTTTCCAGTTTCTTTTTCGCACTTTACAACATATTTTACTGTTCTACAGCTTACGCATTAGAGAAAGTTATGTAATGCTGCGAGAAAAAGCGGCGAAATTTTGACAGAAAAACTCTTATTGCTGGATCCTGTAAACGAAAAGTGGATAATTCATATGCTAAATTTAGAAAAGAAATTCTCTAACACGTAGTGTAGCCAGAATCCATGTTTCGTGTGTCCTTGATACCGAAAACGCGCTTGACGGCAACTGTTTGTCTGGCAATGAACAAGCTAACGGCTAATCCGTTCAGCCAATTTTCTTGAAAATTGACATTCCTTAATTTATCTGGCGATGTCGTGGCCCCTTAAATTTGAAACAGATATTTCAATTTTGGGGGGTTCTTTACATGAAGCCCTAGGGACATTTTCAAAATTTTCAAACAAATGGCTCCAACGTTTCTGATTAAGTTTAAGAGAATAGTGTAAATCTCGTGTTCGTTGAAAACCCTGATTTTTCGAAACTTGCCAAAGTTCAACATTTTCCGGCGTCTTCTTACAACTACAATTATAAAGACATATTTTTTCCTTTAATGAAATCTGTTCCTTAAGATATATTTTGATATACGGTCATGTACAATTTTTCAAACATTTGAGTACTTTCGCGTAATTTTGTGTGAAATATAGGCAAGTTTTTTTATTTTGCTTAAAAAAAATTCTCAAAAACGGCATGGACAATTTTTATTCATTTTTCATCTCGGGTAGCGTATAAAACTTTTTCAGAGTGCAGATTTCATGTTCGTTGAAAATTTTGATTTTTGAAAATTGCAAAAATTCAATTTTTCCGTCGCCTTTCTACAACTACAATTGTGAAGATTTTTTTCCTTGTGAAATGTGTTTATCAAAGCAAATCTTAAAATACTGTCATGTTTAATATTTTGAAAATATGAGAATTTTTTGCGAAATGTGTCAAATATTGCCTTTTTTAAATCAATTTTTCATAAAAATGGTACAATTATTTTTTATTAAATTTGGACTTTAGCGTAAAAGACTCTCAACAGAATGCGGCAGATCTCATGTTGGCTGACATGCCCGATTATTCGAAAACGAAAAAAATTAATTTTTTTTCTCTTCCTTCTTATAACGTCGATTGTGAAGATACAGCTTTTTTCTTAAGGAAATATGTTCCACCAAAAACAGATCTTCAAATAAGGTCATGCTGAATTTTTCGAAAATACGAGTATTTTATGTGTAATTGGGCATCAAACATTGTCGCGCGTTTCGAACTTCCTGTATTACGTGAGTACAATTTGAGACGTTTTCCGAAACTTTGCTATTCTTATAAAAGAAAGAAGATTGATGGAAGGTAATAAAATTAACTTCGAACTAACAAATTATTTCTTTACTTCAAGAAATTTTGATCCTTAATTACGGTATGTTTCATTTGTAAAAGTTTGCAACTACTGTTCCTGGCTATCGAAATAAACGCTGGTATGTACTACAGGCGCTTCATTTGAATTGATTGGGTATGGACTATATTAGCATAATTTTCAATTCTTTACATGAAAGAAAAATTGGAAAAATTGATTACTATAAATTTGTACATTTTAACTTTAATTTCATACTAGTGAGAACCCGTCAAAATTTGACGGTGAGATCTTAGATAAATGTAAAATACTGTACTCAGACTAATATTCACAATATGTTGCATTGTTTGGATCTTCGGGTTATAACGAAGATATTCTGTAATGTGTAGTTCCCAAAATTTTGAACACGTATGGTCCATGACCAGGTGGCAATGCAAAATAGCTCACATATTCCAATAATACACGAAATGACACAAAAGAAAGAGCACTATTATACTGACGGATATTATTTCTAAAGTTTTTTGATCTGTCATCATCTATAAACAAATTTGATTACTTCTGGCATATTGCTGGAAGGTAAACTTATTTTCCCATTTAAGCAACACAGAGTAAACACGTTTGCAGAATTTCTCTCGCGTGGGAAGTACAAAGCAGAACAAAACTGACATTTTCTGCGCTGACTTTTTCATTCTCTGCGTCCAGTTAATGTACGTTTGCTTCTTTCGGGGCGAATGGACAACGATTCGGAATTCGACATAACCTGAGAACAACTTCACTACTTCAGTACAACCGAGCAAAACCCACTGTCCGAATGTTCTCTATAAAATACATCACAAAAGCAAATACATGCAAACTGTCAAAGTCACAATGCAATTATTACACTGAAACAAAACCGGGACAAATTGTAAACAAATCTCAATAATCAAAATAAAACATCAAGCAGCGCCACCATGAAGCACTCTGGACTCACATCTAGCGTTTCATATAATCGATTTTGAAACAGCCACCCTTTGGAAGAAAACAATTGACTACTGATAAGTATTATATAAGACTTTCTCTTTTCCTGCGCCCAGTTAATGTACGTTTGCGTCGTTTGGGGCGCGTGGACAACGATTCGGCATTCGACATAACCTGTAAACAACTTCACTACTTCGGTACAACCCATAGACATATAGTACTATATGTCTATGGTACAACCGAGCAAAACCCACTGTGCGAATGTTCTCTACAAAATACACTACAGAAGCAAATACATGCAAACTGTCAACACCACAACGCAATTATTACACTGAAACAAAACCTTGACGAATTGTAAACAAATCTCAACAATCAAAACAAAACATCAAGCAGCATGAACTCACATCTATGGACACATGTATACCGATTTTGAAACTGCCACCCTTTGAACGAAAACAATTGACTATTGATAAGCGTACTATTAAAAATGATTTAATTAATTAATTTACACCGTAAATGTTGGTGAATCAACACAAACAATATCTGATAACACATCTAGGGATCATATTCTTTCATTTAAAAGAAAAAATACAACAATCGGTTCAGTAGAAGCTCTAAACGAAGTCATGGCAGAATACCTTATTTTTTTAAATATATATAATATAGATTATTATCTACGCTGTCTTGGGAAACAAAGCAGCGACAGAAATAGGGTTTACTTACATTTTATGGCGCACAATCCCGTCAAGATCTCCACATGTTCATTTACTTCGTGCTCCCTATCAATTCGGGCACTGTCACTCTGCAATCTCCGTATAGGCTATAAGCAAAGATAGCTTCGACTGCGCTCTTCTACAATTAAAGTTAAATTTCCCTTAGAATATCATGGATGTGATAACATGGACATTTCGGTCTGAAAAATTGCAAAGTGGTACAGCGGATGTCAGCAAAGAAGAGGCGCGACACTTATCGAAACTTAAACTTACACGTATTGTAGTAAATGTTAGTTAGTTAGTTAATGCCTTATTTTATAGACAATTTTCCTAAGGATGAGCCAAAGTGACAGTTCGCGTAACAAGTGAACGTCACATGTAATTCAGAGAAGTATCCCTCCGCCGCGACAGCTGTTCAGCCACGCCTCTTCGTAAAGTGTTAGGTTATGGCTCCTGTGAAAACATTCCTATGCAGAAATATGAGTTTCGCTGAGGTATGCACGTACGGGAGTCCGAGAAATATTTAAATTAAATTACGTATGTGAAAAATCCCTTAACATGCTCTCACAATCAGTAAAAGAAAACTGCCACGAATGTAAATAGAAATCTCTCAATCACAGCTCGCCACACAACAGCACAATAGACGGAAACACGTTAACCAGTACGCATCTCGGTTTTAAAATAAATATATTTATCACACAAAAAGTAAATTCAATGTAATGTAAATAGAAAAAAGAATTTTTACAGAAGAGCACATAACACTGCACTTCCTAATTTCAATTATTTCTCAAAGGGAACTATATTTTCGTCGGACGAGGACATCACAAAAGGAAGCGTCGAAGCCATTTACAAGTTAGCCAACTGCAAACGAACGAATGCAGGAAAGGAGTCTAATGTGCTCGAGGGCACAACGACCACAAAACCTTCAGTTATGTTGCCAGCACTAGCTGTCACTTTGGCCCATCCTTAGGAAAATCGTTCTATGCGTGGCGAGACTCGGGCCATCAGGCCCGTTCTTCCGTCTAACCACGCAAATTTCGCTACGCTCCTTTCACCACCTAGCGGAGGAAGGAGGTATTATCTTATGTATATATTGTACTAAAAAAAACTCATCGAAACTCATCTATTGAGTTCCCGGCGAGACGTTTGTTCCAACAAATATCCTCTCATCCATGCACGTACAACCCACAGGCACGTACAACCCATAGGTAATCTACCCATGTTGCACCTATACAAGCGGCAGTGTTTGAAGTTTATTTATTTATTTATTTATTTACGTCAAAAAACAGTTAAAAACTGCGTATGACGGGCTATGGGGAAAAGTGAATTGTGTGCACATTTTCAAAATTCTGTGATCCCTACACTAAATCATATACTACTTAAGTTTTGAATTTTGAAAGGAGAAAAAAAACAAAAAAACTCCCATGTAATAAAATCGATTTTCAAGGATAAATAAGCAATTATTTTGAATTTTGAAAGGGAGAAAAAAACAAACAAAAAACTCCCATGTAATAAAATCGATTTTCAAGGATAAATAAGCAATAAATTTTGAATTTTGAAAGGGAGAAAAAAAAACAAAAACTCCCATGTAATAAAATCTATTTTCAAGGATAAATAAGCAATAAATTTTGGCTCTTATTACTTCCTGCCGCGACAACATGGAAACGATAATTTGAATAATTGTATTTCCCACTGAATTCTAGAAGACGTGCACAGAAAATGAAGTTACATTTATGTCCAGAAGCAAAACAAGGGGCCATCTCAGCATTTGCTCAATGGATCAGGGAAACTGGACGAAAAACCTGATCGAGATGGGGGTCATTGACCCGGAAGCTGTGTACAATAGTTGTTACAGGTTGTTTATACTCATTTATACAGTCCAAATGGTAATTAATGCATTATGTATCATTGTTAAAATTAATGTTACTTTTCTTGTGATGCTCAGTATAGCCTCTAATTGTATAGAAACAGTTATGCAGCAGAAACGATTTCACTTGGATTTAAACTTTTCTATTGAATTTAATCGTTTAATGTCATCTGGCAAAGTGTTGTAAAATAATGTACATGTATTGTATGTGAATTTTTGTAATGAGCTGTTGATACTGTCACCTGATGAATATGATTTCTACGTCGAGTGTTATAGTAATAGACTTCGGCATTTTCTGAAAATATATTCCCGCCCTTAAGCAAGTCATTTTTTACAAAAACCACTGATTCGTAAATAAAAAGACACGGTAATTGTAGAATTCCTAGATTAATGAAGAGAGGCTTACATGAATCACGTGGGTGGGATTTGGTTATTATTCGTACAATTCGTTTTTGTAATCTAAAAGTCTGGGAGCTATAAGATGTATTTCCCCAGAATATTATGCCATATCTCAGGCGGGAATGAACATTCGCGAAGTATACACAACGAGCAGTATGAAGGCTGACTGAATTTGCAAGAATTCTGAACGCGTAGCATAATGAACTTAATTTTGTGTTCAATTCATTTAAATGGACGTTCCATTTAAGGTTTGACTGAATTGAGAGACTTAAAAATTTTGTTGCCTTAACATCAGTCAATGGTACACTGTTCATTTTCAATGGAGCACAGAATTGTTTATTTGAAATGGAAAACTGCATTAAAACCGTTTTCTTTTCGTTTACTATTAATTTGTTATTTCGGAACCAATTTGAAACATCTGATATTGTACTATTTACGGTTTCTTTATTGCAAAGGATGTTCGTATCATCCGCAAAGAGAACCGTTCTTCCGTTTCGAATCGTCGAGGGCATATCGTTTACGTAAAGTAGGAACAGAATAGGGCCTAAAATCGATCCTTGAGGAACTCCACATGCAATGGGCAAAGAGTCGGAAAGGTGCGTACGTAATGTTCCATCATTCCAGTAAGGTATTTCAACTTCTGAGATCGTTGTTTAAGGTACGAACATAAGTTCGTAAGAAAGTTGTGTTATGCATGAGTTAAGGGCTTCGCAATCTTCAAGAAAACTTGTGACACTTCTCATACATACCTCGATTTTAAGACTCGCCATATCATGTACTGAGTTGAATTCTGCACTTTACTGAATACGATGCTGTACGCGAATTTGTGTTAAATGTTGGGGAAAATCTGAAAATAACGAAAATTCCGGGTTTTCAAATCAAATTCCCGTTTTTCCCGGTTCTTCCAGGTTTTTACAAATTCCCGTTTTTTTCGGTTTTCAAGGATTCCAGGTTCGCTGGCCACCCTGTATCAACACGTGAAATTTCAGCATCAGCAAATTTCAGAAATTTCAGCAATTATCGAAATTGCAATTAAAGTATAATATAAATGAATATTATTGATAATTTTTATAAATAAACAAGAAATTTGCATATTTTTTGCTTACTTTCCTAAAAAAACATTACATATTAAACTGCATTAAAATAAATAGGTTTTACCTCCTATCTAGTACAAGTAATGAACTAAGTAAAACTAGAGGTGCAACAGAATGCCACAGACTTTCTCGCAGTAAAGGTTTCTAATTTCCTTGGTGTGTCCTGGCTTTAGGGTCTTGCCTCACCCTCTTGCCACCTACCATCTATCGCCGCCCAAAATACATTTTTTGACATTTTCTCAAGTTTTAGGATTCCAAATAGTAGAACTGAAATATTATTTTAAGAATATTAATGAAGACTAAAACCTTGTCCTAAATAGCAATTTTCATTGAAAAATTTGGAGTTTTCTCTAAGAAAATTGCATTAAGCTTTACTGTATTGCCGAAATTTGAACCTCCTTTTCACAGGAATCTATTGAGTTTTCGAAAAACTTCATTTGAAGTATTTTAAAGAACTTTTACTAGCAAAATTAACAATGTGTACAAATCCATTTAAATGTGTGTATTAAGGGCGTGAGAGATATTTCCAACAAATTATAGAATAGATTAGAATAGAATATTTATTTTGCTTAGGAATACATAGAATACTTCCAGTGGTAGCGTTTTCTAAGGCATTACTAAAAATACACAAAGCAAACATGAAACAACATTAAAATATTTATATGTTACCAAATACAATTTTACAAAATTAATCTATTAACCATATTTACTTAGTCTAATTTTAAAACTTTTGACATTCTGGGGGAAAGTCTCCAGCACTGCTGCAGGTAATTTGTTCCAATTTTGTATCGTTCGGATTACAAATGAGAATTTACCTACATCTGTTCTCTGTTTTCTTTGCCGAATTTTGAAACCATGATCCTTCCGCACGACGTAAGTTGGTTTTGATAGTCTTGCCCGTATTCACCCCACGGACGATCCCCTCTTATTGATTTGAATAATGCACAAAGACGCGATTTCTCTCTGCGTTTTTCCAAAGGTTCCCACGATATAAATTCAGAATTTGAACGTCCTCTCCTAACAAATTTTGCGGCATATTTTTGTACTTTCCCGAGAGATTTTATTTGCCGTAAACGATAAGGGTCCCAATATATGGAGCCAAATTCTAATATCGGACGTACTAGAGACGTGTACCCTAATTCCCTTGATTTTCCACTTCCTTTTCTAAGTATTCTAATTACAAAGTGTAATGCCTTCCACGCCTTTTTCACTTCATTATTTACGTGTTCTGTCCAACACAGATCCTCATTTAGCACAATTCCCAAATATTTACAGCATTTAGCCCTCGGAATATCCTGATTTCCTAATTTATATTTGATATCGTCTGTCTTTCTAGAACGCGCGAATCTAATAAACTTGCATTTGCTGGGATTTAATTTCATTTCATTCGTGATAGCCCATGATTGTAGCTTATCTAAATAAGCCTGCAATATTTCTGAATCACTTGTGTTCTTAATTTCCCGATAAAGCATACAATCATCTGCAAAAAGACGTATTTTTGATTCAATTCCCTGCCAAATATCATTAATATACGCTATGAATAACAACGGACCTAGGACACTTCCCTGTGGCACTCCGGACGTTACTTCTGCCCTCGAACAAGCCTGTGCTCCATTGAAAATGAACGGTGTACCATTGACTGATGTTAAGGCAACACAATTTTTAGGTCTCTCAATTCAGTCAAACCTTAAATGGAACGTCCATTTAAATGAATTGAACACAAAATTAAGTTCATTGTGCTACGCGTTCAGAATTCTTGCAAATTCAGTCAGCCTTCATACTGTTCATTGTGTATATTTTGCGAATGTTCATTCCCGCCTGAGATATGGCATAATATTCTGGGGAAATACATCTTATAGCACCCAGACTTTTAGATTACAAAAACGAATTGTACGAATAATAACCAAATCCCATCCACGTGATTCATGTAAGCCTCTCTTCATTAATCTAGGAATTTTACCATTACCTTGTCTGTTTAATTACGAATCAGTGGTTTTTGTCAAAAATGACTTGCTTAAGGGTGGGAATATATTTTCAGAAAATGCCGATGTCTATTACTATAACACTCGACGTAGAAATCATATTCATCAGGTGACAGTATCAACAGCTCATTACAAAAAATTCACATACAATAGAGATGGGCTTAACAGCTTTTCTTCAATAGCTGTTATCACGAAAACAGCTGACTCGTAATAGCTGTTATTAATAACAGTTGACAAATAACAGGGCCATGACGAGCAACCTAACATGACCGACTGCTAAGAGTCAAAGCAGTTGTAGCGACTGCTAAAAGCTAAACCACGCAAAACGAATAACGTTGGTAGCACCGTAAAGCTTGTGCAGCTACCTTACGGCGCTTCCTTGCACTACTTTCCTTAACATGTTTGGAGAGAGAAGCAGCTGATATGAACGAGACTAGATGAACTGCCAAGGATGAATTCATATAACGTGTAGCGAATGTGTATAGAATATAGAATATTACTAAAATGAAAGTGATTCGGGTTCAGATTGCAAATATTCTCTCGAATATGCAACTTGTGCTTAGTGAAGTGACGAATGCCAAAAATAAGGAGAACAAACAGTGTTTTTGCTTACCTATAGCTAAAGTGTTAATGACTATCGAATATCAAGTATTATAATGTAAGTTATTTGACCGTAGCTAATTTTATTTTATTGGACCTAGAGAAATATTAGTAGATCTCACATAAGCAGCAATGGGACAGAAATAAATTAACATATCGAACGGACTTAATTTAAAGGACAAACATCTTGTTGCAGTGTATACAATAAAATATAAAAATATTGTGGCACACGGTGAGTAATAATGTCGAATTATGTATTAATGAATCTATAATTTGAACACTGGCAAATCATGATTGATTAGCTGCAGTGAAGCTGCTATCGTACAAAATGGTTGCCACAAAAGCTTGTAGTAGTTCAGAATAGGCCTAGTAGGTTGCAGTTCTAGGCATTTCAACCGATAACAGCCAATAACAGGATAAAGGAAATAACTGTTATTTCGCGTAACAGTTACGAAACGTTAACGGTTAAGAAATAACAGTTTAGCTGTTAAGGGCACATCCCTAACATACAATACATGTACATTATTTTACAACACATTGCCAGATGACATTAAACGATTCAATTCGATAGAAAAGTTTAAATCACAAGTGAAATCGTTTCTGCTGCATAACTGTTTCTATACAATTAGAGACTATACTGAGCATCACAAGAAAAGTAACATTAATTTTAACAATGATACATAATGCAGTATTTACCATTTGAACTGTATATGTGTATAAACAACCTGTAACAAGTATTGTATTGCAGCCTCCGGGTCAATGACCCCCATCTCGATCAGGTTTTTCGTCCAGTTTCCCTGATCCATTGAGCAAATGCTGAGATGGCCCCTTGTTTTGCTTCTGGACACAAATGTAACTTCATTTTCTGTGCACGTCTTCTAGAATTCAGTGGGAAATACAATTATTCAAATTATCGTTTCCATGTTGTCGCGGCAGGAAGTATTATTCCGAAGGACAACGTGGATAAGAGCCAAAATTTATTGCCTTTTTATCCTTGAAAATAGATTTTATTACATGGGAGCTTTTTTTTCAAAATTTAAGTAGTATATACTTAGTGTAGGGATCACAGAATTTTGAAAATGTGCACACAATTCACTTTTCCCCATAGCACGTCATACGCAGTTTTTAATTGTTTTTGACGCAAAATAAATAAATAAATTAATTAATAAAAGAAGAGAAATTTGACCCTATTTGCACCCGTTGAGTACGCGATCTGAGAAATTCTCGAATCCAGAGAGCAATTCTTCTGTCTACGTTAAGCTTACTAATTTTTTGTATTTTCATGGGGAACGAAGTCGAACGCTATTGTGAAATTTATAATAATTGCATGAACAATTCAACCTTCATCGGGAGAATCAGCAATGCCCGGACTGACAGAGACTACCTGACTCTCGCATGAATATCCTTTTCTAAAACCGTGTTGCCCTTCGTAAATGATATTATTCTTATCCCAAATTTCGCCTAAGTATTCTGCCACTAAATGCTCCATTTGCTTACACACTACAGACGTTAGACTTACTGGGCGATAATTTTCGACATTTTGACGCGAGCCTCCTTTGAAAATTGGGACTACTATGACATCTTTCCAATGCCGAAGAATACATGAATTGTTCAGTGATATCTCGAAAATCCGCAATAGATACGAGAACATAGCTTCTCCTCCTAATTTGAGAATTTCCCCCGAAATTCCCTCTGGTTCTGTAGATTTATTATTACCTATTTTGGCAATTCTTTTTCTAAGTGCTCTCGGATTTAGTACAAAATTTTCTCCTTCGCATTCTGACGCGAAAAATTGGTTAAATATATTTACTTTTTGTTTATCGTCTACCACTAAATTATTACTACCGTTTCTTAACGACGGGATTTCTTCGCGATTTCCTTTGCGCCTTCGTACGTTATTAAAAAAATTGCTCTAACTTTTATTTTCATCAGTAAGGATCGTTTCTAAATACCCTTCCTGTGCTCGCCTCCAATAGTTCTCTCGTTAGTTTCTTAAATTTCGTATTCAGTAAAGTATCGTATAATTCAATCGTATTCAGTAAAGTGCAGAATTCAACTCAGTACATGATATGGCCAACAAGGATGCGCGGGGTGTGGGGGAGCTCACGCCCGTGGTCAGTGCAGAGTCCGGGACGCCAAGTGCTATACGTGCGGAAAAAAGGGGCATATCAGCAGAGTATGCAGGTCGCGTTCGCTTGCTAACCAGGTCTACGAATCCGACGATCCAGTTGATCAGATAGACGTGTTAAAAGTCGAGGTCATCGGATCGGTACCATTACCCAGGCGAGAAATGCTGGCTGTACAGATAGAGGGCACTACAGTCGACATGGAATTCGATAGGGTTCTCCTTGCGCGATCATGAGTCAAGAGAAGTTTGGCACCATCATCCCCAATTTCAAGTTGCGTAAGACAGGCCGACGTTTCGTGAGTTACTCACACCATCCTATTCGTTGCATCGGTTTCACCCGAGTTCAAGCTACTATGGGAGTTACGACGAAGATACTCGACCTCTACTTAGTGGACGGCGAATTCGACACGCTCCTGGGCCGGGAATGGATCAAAGAGTTCAAGCACGAAATCGACTTCATGGAAATGTTCGGAGAGCCATCGTGCAGGAAGCAGAACCTTGCGCACCACACTTCCACCGACAAGCCGCTGACGCCGCCCAAGCTGTCGACCTCGGACCAACAAAAACTTGACGTTATCATCCACCGATACCAGGACGTCTTCAGTGATATCCCTGGGAAGCTATCAGGCCCTCAGCGAAGATGCACCTGAGACCTGGAGCCACGCCTACGTTCGTTCGAGCACGAGACGTGCCTGTAGCCCTGAGAGATGCTTATGCGAAAGAGATCGACGCCAAAATCGCCAGCGGTTTTTACAAGAGGGTCGAGTATTCAGAGTGGGGGTCAACGACTCATGTCGTTGTAAAGAAGAACGGGAAGTTGAGAATCACGGGCAACTACAAGCCTACTGTCAATCCGCGAATCATTGTCGATGAACATCCAATCCCGAAAATAGACCAATTGTTCAATCGGATGCGCGGCGCCACCCTCTTTTGTCATCTGGATGTTACAGATGCATACACTCATCTCGAGGTCGACGAGGAATTCAGCCACGCCCTCACACTCAACACCCCTACCCATGGTCTGATTCGTCCAACTCGTGCTGTCTATGGTGCAGCCAACATTCCTGCCATCTGGTAACGTCGAATGGATACGGTTCTGCAAAATCTCCAAAATGTAAGTTTCTTTGATGATACCATAGTTTTTGCTGATACTTTCGAAAATCTGATCCAGGCCCTTACCGCAACGCTGGAGCATTTTCGTCAACACGGTCTCAAGCTCAACCGAGCCAAATGCAGCTTTGCAGTCCTGGAAACTCTTGGCCACAAGATCGATGCGTCAAGTATTCACAAATCAGACGCGCACATCCGAGCTGTACGAGATGCGCCGAAACCAACGACCGCAGAAGAACTCCAGCTTTTCCTGGGAAAAGCTACATATTACAGCGACTTCATCCAGAACTTGTCAACGAGGGATCGTCCACTCAGAGATATGCTGTTGAAAGACCCCCTCATGTGGACACCTGAGGGTGTCTCGGCCTACCAGTATATCAAGAACGCTCTGATCTCACCGCAGGTCCTTATGCCGTACGATCCAATCCTACCACTTCTGCTGGCAACAGACGCCAGCAAAACCGGACTCGGCGCAGTGCTGTCTCACCGGCTCAGCAACAATCAGGAGCGGCCAATCGCATACGCCAGCCGGACTATGACAGCAACAGAGCAAAGATACCCCCAAATTGACAAGGAAGCGCTCGCTATCGTCTGGGCTGTGCAGAAGTTTTTCAACTACCTGTACGCTCGCCACTTCACACTCATCACGGATCACAAACCTCTGACGCAGATCCTCCACCCAGAGAAGTCGCTGCCAGTTCTGTGCATCAGTCCCATGGCCAATTATGCCGACTACCTTGCTCACTTCAATTACACCGTTGTATTCAAAACATCGAAGCAAAACGCCAACGCAGACTACTGTTCCAGAATGCCGATACTGACAGTCAATAAGGTTCGGAATGCAGGTCCGCACAGTGGGGAAGAGACAATGGAACATGATGACTTCGATTTGTTTACAGTTCACCAGGTTCAACAGCTTCCCGCCAGAGCTGAAACCATCGCACGAGAAACAAGGAAAGACCTGCATCTTGGCAGAATTGTAAAGTTATTGGAAGAAAGCCAAGACCTCGCTCGCCATAACTTCAAGGCACCCGAGGCAAAGTACACACTTGCTGCCAATTGCCTGATGTTTGAACACAGAGTAGTGATTCCACCTGCACTGCGAGCGGCCATCCTCAATGATCTGCACGCAGCTCATCTGGGTATCGTCAAGATGAAGGGAATGGCACGTTCCTTCGTTTTCTGGCCAGGAATTGACGCTGACATCGAAAAGTTGGCGAAATCCTGTACCACATGCGCTGCCCAGGCTCATGCTCCACCCAAGTTCCGCGACCACCACTGGGAGTATCCGAGTGCACCATGGGAGCGCATCCATATCGATTACGCGGGGCCAGTAGCTGATACTATGCTACTCATCGTTGTAGACGCCTACAGCAAGTGGCTCGAGGTCAGTCCAACAACCTCCACAACAGCAGCAGCAACAATTGCTCTGTTGGACGATTTATTCACGGCGTACGGGACTCCTGTCACAGTCGTCTCAGACAACGGCCGACAGTTCATCGCGGAAGAATTCAAGGCATTTCTGAAGAACAGTGGTGTGAAATATCATAAGCTCATAGCGCCCTATCACCCATCGACAAATGGCCAAGCAGAACGGTATGTCCAAACGGTGAAGGACGCCCTCCACGCCATGAAGACCACCAAAGGAACGCTGCAGACCAACCTGAACGAGTTTCTCCGACAATTTAGGAAGGCGCCTCATTCTACCACTGAACAGCCCCCATCTTGTCTGTTTCTGGGAAGAGAGCTTCGGACACGTCTAAACCTGACAACACCCGAAGATGTTCGCACAAAGATCTGTCAAAAACAAAGGGCAGAAATGGACTCTACGTTTCGCACTCCTGAAGTGGGCCAGTCCGTCTACTTTCTATCCGGCAACCCGAACATGGACAGATGGCTTCCTGGTACCATCGCAGCCCGCATCGGAGATCTACACTATGAGGTCTACTACCGGGGAAAACGGGTCAAGCGACATATCGACCAACTTCGGAAATTTTCAGAAGAACAACAGACTGCAGGGGACCAGACACCGACCACCGACGAAGTAGGCGGAACTACACCTAGGCGACGACGGACCCACTTCTTCCAGACACCAGCTACACCAGTCACACTGCGAAATCCAGACCGAGCTTCTCATTTACTGCATACACCAATATTACCCCGCAGATCCACACGCATATGTCGTGCACCCTTATGTTATTCACCATAGTTGTAACCAGTATCATTTAAAAGAGGGAAGAAATGTTATGTATTAGGTCAGTTGGTAAGACTGACTCCGGCTTCTCCCCCTCCTCCCGCCGGCCGGCACAACGGTAGCGCAGAAGTCTTTTTTTATGTTCTCGAGTGGTGTTGTGACCGCGTGTGCCGCGCCAGTATATCAAATGTATCCTATAGATGAATAAAGTGCTATTGTTACGAGCTAGTGATGTTATTTATTAACCCACAAATACAACAGAGAGGTATGGGAAGTTTGGTTATTTTGACAAAAATAATTTTATATCGATTTTCTAGTTCGTTTTTCGGTGCAAAATAGTTTTATTACACGGAAGCAAACATTTCTGTTTATCAGATTTTGTCAAACTACGCTCGTTGCTATCATTTATTGGTATTTCAACTAATGTTGGCGAAGGACTGGGGGTTGGTATTTCGGGGTTCAAGAAAACGTGCGCGTATAATAGCAGTGAATTCACGACCACTCATTAACGACGCGCAATTCATTAATGACGATACGAAAGGTGTTTGTTTACCATTCAACATGGTTGCATTTGGTAATTTCAAGAGTTAACAATCGATGGGACACATCCAGCAAAAAATTCCAAATGAAATAATGCTATTTCCACCGTAGATTGTCGCTTACTTCACGAAATCCGCACACTGGCCAATGACGACTAAAGGCCCATTCACAATGCAATCACAAACATAAGCATAACACATAGACATAGACATTAACACAAGCGAAGAGTTGGCGTATTCACAATGTCGAACATAAACACAGGCAAAATAAGAGTTTCTATTGGCTATGAGACGCAGCACACGAATCGACACGATCGACTTCGATACTCGGTTTTGAGTTAACGAACTGTGATTGGCTCATTCCTTATGTCTGACATAAGCATAGCACAGAAGCTTGAAGCTTGCAAGCTCTTAAGTTAACGTCTTACGTGTTATGCTTATGCGAACGCATTGTGAATGAGTCCACTTGTAGACGTAGTCCTAACTTTTATGTTAACGCCATGCTTATGCTTATGTTTGCATTGTGAATGGGCCTTAATAGCAGTGAATTCGCGTCCTTTTAGATTGCAGTAAAGACATTAAGGCCCATTCACAATGCAAACATAAGCATAAGCATGGCGTTAACATAAAAGTTAGGACTACGTCTACAAGTGGACTCATTCACAATGCGTTCGCATAAGCATAACACGTAAGACGTTAACTTAAGAGCTTACAAGCTTCAAGCTTCTGTGCTATGCTTATGTCAGACATAAGGAATGAGCCAATCACAGTTCGTTAACTCAAAATCGAGTATCGAAGTCGATCGTGTCGATTCGTGTGCTGCGTCTCATAGCCAATAGAAACTCTTATTTTGCCTGTGTTTATGTTCGACATTGTGAATACGCCAACTCTTCGCTTGTAATGTCTATGTCTATGTGTTATGCTTATGTTTGTGATTGCATTGTGAATGGGCCTTTATACGCGCACGTTTTCTTGAGCCCCGAAATACCTACCCCCGGTCCTTCGCCAACATGAGATGAAATACCAATAAATGATAGCAACGAGCGTAGTTTGACAAAATCTGATAAACAGAAATGTTTGCTTCCGTGTAATAAAACTATTTTGCACCGAAAAACGAACTAGAAAATCGATATAAAATTATTTTTGTCAAAATAACCAAACCTCCCATACCTCTCGCATCTAGAGAAGCAAGGCTCAAGAAAAGTGCGCGGATAATACCAACCAAAATTTGTTTGCGTCATTATTCAAAAATTAATTCAAAACGTTAAAAAAATCATTTTTATCATAGCATTTACCACTGTCGCTTTAAATAAAACACGTGAACCCGAATCTCATTGGATGTCTCACACATGCACTACTTCATGAACTACAAGTTACGTGATGTATGAAAACACATTGTGTGTTTGAAATGAACGTGTAAAGAACTTGTACAGCATGCAGGATATTTTAACAGCCCTTAAATGTACGAATGTATAATGAAATGTCTGCGACGTTGAAATGCATATTGTGTCAGGCAAGTGCCGCTACAGAGCACCAGTGGATGTGTACAGAGAGTGGAAGTGTTCACATTGTATTCTTTATGAGTGTACAAGAGATGTGGACTACTGTGCAGTATGGACAAGAGCAGTGAACCAAGTGAAAAAAGCGTTGTGCACAGCTGCTTTACAAATCACCACAACATGAATTTTCGCCAGGGCTTGAGCGCGTTGTTGACAGCGCGGCGCTGAAAAGCAACAATGGACGATTCATTTGGCACATACATTTTTCATAAGGCAGTAACACTGATAGCAAGCAAAAATTAACATCGAAAAATATATAATAGTATTTATTAAATACTAAAGTATTGTAATATTCTCCAAATCTGCTCGTTTTATCACGAATTACACGTTACTCCTTGTAACGTGTAATGCTAAATGCTGCACACATTTCACAACTACGAAAATTCCCCCAAATTCTCATTACAACTTGCAGAATGAACGCTTGTTTCCGTCTGTGTTCAGAATTCCACATGTGTTAGGGTAGAGATTCCAGAATTTAAGAAACCGTGCAAATAATACATTTCTCCGCATAGTACGGCCCAGAGATTTAACTGTTTTCAATGTTAAATAAAGAAATAAAACCCTCGCAATGATGTTCAATGTCCAATAAGAATTTCACACTAACAGCTCATTAAACAAAACACACAAAATTCAAATGAGCAATTTCAAAAAGCAAAATTATGCTATGCTACTCATATTTTAAAACAACTGTACATGACATTTTTAAACAACTTATTTTTTTAACAATTTCATGTAACAAAAAAATCTCCAAGCTTTTGTGAGCACCTTTGCGATGTTAACTTTTTATTTGCAAATTTTGAAAATGCAGATTCTGCCGAAAATGGGACCAACATCATTTTATTTCGCTATACACAAGAAAAAAATTTGGAGCAGTTTTTGAGAAAATTAAAATTGTTTTAACAAAATTAAAAATTGTCTATATTTCGCGCAAAATATGCGAAAAGTACTAAAAGTTTCTCCAAAATTGCACAAGACCGTACATCAAAATCTCTTCAAAGAGATTTCATTAAGAAAAAGACTGACTTCAATATTTTAGTCACAAGAAGACGCTATAAAACTTGAACTTAACAATTTTAAACAAAACAGGGATAACGAAAATGAGACTACGCCATTCGCCTAAACGTCTTTCACAAATCCAACAATAAATTTTAATCAAAAAATTGTACCATTTAAAAAAGAATTATTTTGAAAATGCCCCAGAGCTTCATGTAAAGTACTCCCGAGAATTAAAATTTCGGTTTCAGATTCAAGGGGCCATGACACCAGGCAGATCGATGGGGGAATATCAATTTTGGTTAAAATTCTGCTTCCAGTTTAGCCGCTAGTGTTGTTCACGGACTGTCAGATGGACGGGCATGTTTTGCCGTCAATCGATTTTTCGGTATCGAGGACCACAAAACATGGATTCTGATTACACAACATGATAGTGGAAGTATTATACCATCTTTAAGGAGAGATTTATTCACTTTTTCATTACCAGGTCCCGGTAATAAGATTTTTTGTCAAAAATTCGTCATTTCCTCCCCCTAACATTATGAGTACTTTGTACTACGTAAGCAGTAGCACAAAAGTAAACAAAATTTTAAAAAAAGGAGAAAAGTGAAAATTGCAGTTTCCGAAAGTTAAAAGTGCAGTAAAGAAATTTGGACTTTTACTATATTGACAAATGCCCTTGCTCTAATTAAGCAAGAAATTTTAAAATAAATTCAGGGTAATTTTTCAGGAAATGAGGAGGGATGCTTTGTGAATTTAATTCCTGTTGATTAACATCAGGTCATTGCATTTAAATGAAAAACATTATTTTGCTTATTTAATTTTAAAGAGTACTAATAAACTCTTGCATGGTAAATTTTTTTTTATTATTATTATTATTATTTTTTTTTTTTAATTTATTGCGTCTACCAAATTGACAGAATGCGTCTCCAAGACACTTAAGGGGCGTTGAGCGCTTTGTGCTGGGGAGTAATCCTCCATTACACTGCGCACTTGTGGAGTAATTCTCCATTATAACTTTCTGTCATGTCGCGTCAAGTTGCAGTCAGTTGTCAAGAGGACCACCAGATAGCATCTCCACTTACGCGCTCCTGTGTCACTACACTGCGGCCAGAATTGGGAAGGAATAAGGATAGGGGCAGGGTTTAGGACACTTCACAAGGTTTGGACTAACCCTTGTGAAGCAGCCAAACTCATTTTGTTGGAACAAATTTCACATGAGATTCGACGGGAATCGAACCCGGACCTCAGTGGTGAAAGGCTAGCGACTTCACCATGTGCCACGAGCGTAGCTAATAATTAATATTATTAATGTCACACATCAAATTCATTTGGTGAATGTACCCAAAACAAATGTACACAAATAAAAACATCTGAAACAAAATAACATCTTTTTTAATGAAGATCTCCACAATACAATAATCGTAAAAACCATTAATTACTATATGGTACAAGACATTTGCTTTCACTGAAGAACACAGCATACTTGTTGGTTTAGAAATAGCTTGTGTTAATTGAAAAACAGCTGTTCAATTTTCTTCAATAAATTTGCTCCAGATAAAATGTGCAGGTATCATTGGAAAATATTACCCATGAATTTGCATTTCTTCAGTTGACATCATACTTTTGTTTTCTTCCAACAAATTTTCACTGACGCTACACAAGATAATAAATATTTTCAATATCTATGTGCAATCAAGATCAATATTTCAACGCTGGCCTAAAAGAAGTCCCACTAGAGCAGCTTTTTCTTTCTCTTTCCTTCGAACAGTGTCTAAATTTCGTGCTTTCCAGGTACTCTTCCTTAATTTGATAGGGCGACTTCCAACATAACGACCTAAAAAAAGTAAACAAATATAAGAAAAATTATTGTAAACAAAAATTTTAAAAATGTTCACCAGATGTAAATTTCTTTTCTCACCATTCATTTCCTTCATAGCTTTTATGAAATCTTGAGGATCTTTAAAGCTAACAAAACCAAATCCTTTTGTTTTATTTGTTCGTTTATCACGAACTACTTTTGCACGCTGAAATGAGCTGTATTTACTGAAAGCTCTAGTTAGAATTTCATCCGTAACATCATTACCTAGATCTCCACAAAAGATTCGAAAATCATCTGGAAATTCAAACACATTAAAACTTCTTTAACGAATTCTACATGTCCAAGAAAGTAAACATATTTATTACATGTGAAATTTTACAACAGTGTGCTATTAAGCATCAATAATATAGGGAAAATTGAAAAGTATTGGGAAGATTAGAGAGTACACTAATAGACATAATAAAATAACCAGTATTAACATTTTGAATACTTTATCTACTAATTAATTAAAATATTTGAACTAGTTTTGGAAGAATAAACAAGTTGGTGATGTTGTATCAGCTAAATGGATCAAGAGCCCACAAACATAAAAATAAAAAGTGTGGAATCGAAAGCAATTATTTTCTATTCAACTTTTCATATAACAAGGAATTCATTACAAATGTGACAGGATTTTAATGCTTAGGGATACCCTCAGAACTAACTCAAAATAAATACAAAAGAATGGGTCACAAATGTACTAACCATTTAAAAACTTAGCTCAAACAGAAAAGTAAACATCAAAGAATAACCTTCATCCCACTCCGCTAATGATGAATCTTCCCAAGTCTGTCCTCCTGCAGTGCGAACATGCTTTTTGGGTTTCTTATCTTTTTTCCGTCCCGCCGGAGCACTTGAAGTTGCAGGGTCAGGTCCAATCGTAGTGACTACAGTACTAGCGCGGACTCTCTCTGCCATCTCTCGTGCTCCCCATACTCCTAAGCTCTCAGAGAGATCTGGTTTATCTCCCAACTGAAAATGCAAAATAATCAAAGATGTAATTATTAACAATATCACCAGTAGTATCTTGTCTTGGATATTTGGAAAATCTTTTTTTAATAATCACATTTCTAAAATGAAGACAAAGCTCTTTATTTCCTCAAAAATCGATCCAGCATTCCACTCAGTCAAAATACAAATAGAATAGTTTGTTCCTGCTTTATTGCTATGAAATTTATTGTTCCTGTAACTTGATTACAATACTCCATGACTTATATATTACATTTTATTTCTATCTTTTCACAGAAATTTACACTTTAAACAATTTATTTTGTGATTACTTTGTAACTTTACCAGTATGTGTAATTATACTCTAAATAAACTTAATCAGTTTTTCTGCCTGTTCAATAAATCAATATAAATCAATCATTTCATTTATTTTGAAATGCTATCTGAAAAAGCAGGTATTATAATCATATATGCAAGAAAACAACTTCTCATCTCAACTATTTGCATAAAGCACAACCTACTTGCAGGATAGACTTACAATATCGTTATTAACATTGCATACTCTGCATTCTTAATATTTAGCAATTCAATCATTCCCTCTACTGGTAAGCCATTTGACCAAGGAAATATTAGCTCCGATAACTTCTAATAAATTCAAAGATGATAGCTTGTGCAACCCTGCACAAGGATTATAGATTACATATTTAATAAGATATTTTGTGAAATTACAAATGTGCCCTAATCTTTTCACTTAAACAATTTATTTTGTGATTATTTTGCAAGTTTACCAATATTTGTAATTATACAGTACATAACCTTAATCAGTTTTTCAGCCTTCTAATTCAATAAGAATTCATTCTTCTAATTCAGCAAGAATAACAAGATTCAGAGTAAAGGAGAATTGCAAAAACATATGAGTGAAATTCAAATAAAGATAAAAGCTGCTTGAAGATATGTTTCTCATATTAAGAATCAAAGAGATATAAATTGCAAAATATACCTTTTTAAGTTTCTTTTTCCTTTCGGAAGAGTCATCTTCTGTTCGACTAAGTAAATTAATGTCAGTCGGTGTCTTTCCACTTGGCTTTGAAACATATATTTTAGGGGTAGCACTGTAATAGAAAAACTATAAATTGCATATAATACAATAAATTTTTAATAGTAACAATAATCATTCAAAAACTCACTTACAGACATCGTAAATAACTATATATTAACAAATAAAAATTCCTTTAAATTCGGTAGAAATGAAAAATTGCTAGTAAGAAATGCTGATAGCTACACTGTATTAAATTTATTTTTTATTGAGAAGAAAATACTAATTGCTTCTGAATATATAAAAGTGAAAATAACTTCAAACATAAAACTTTGATAATGATTCAGATATGGATACTCGCTGCATCAATAACATAACTAAAAATTTGGCAGTAATGAATTATTAATAAGAAGAAATGAGATTTTTGGAGCTCTTTCTGTTGTTATAAAAGCATAACCACATCTTGCAAATTGAATGCAAGAGAGCAGTGGTATCAATGTTGCACAGTTCTGTTTCATACTTAAAATTTTAAATAGATCTATGAAAAACAAGCTTTTTTGACTTATGCTACAGTAGCAACAGAGAGATATGCTACAGTAGAGATATTCATATTCATACTTCTAATACCTCAATACAGTAGGGACGTTTTGTGCGGGTGCAGATGGTTGAGGAGGCCCAGTTGGTGGCTCAAGGGAGGCTGGAAGGGGAGTTGCACCTACAAATGTTCCAGCTGGAGGAGCAGTGGGGGCGACAGCTCTCAGTGGTGGAGGTGGCCCTCGTAAAAAAGCAGGTGGTGGCGGAGGAGCTGGCAGCATGAAACATAAATAAAGCATCAATCACTTTTACGAAAATTTAATACATGATGTCTAAAGTTTATTCCCACACATTGCCCTACTTTTTCAATAAGTGCAATAGTAATATTATTAAAAAACAGATATATGATATTCTAACAGTAACTCATTTGTTTCATTTGCATGTTTAATTTATTGATTGATGTGTCTAAGGTTACTAAACCATGATTACTGATACAAATGGCTTATTCATCACACAAAGTTCTACAGTAATGTATTAGACTTCAGTCACAGACAATTACAATTATGCACCTTTTCCATCATTTGTTCACTCCAAGTTGGTGGCAATAATGGTAGACCACTGTTGAAGAAACTACTGTTATTGCTTATCAAGAGATATTAACTGGCAGCATCATCAAGTATCTCTCAAATGTGAAGCACAAATTCAATAGTAGTCACATTAGACTTCAAATCGGATGCTATCCACAGAGGAGTACCAAATTAAAATTATCAGATTAACGTATTTTAGAATTAAACCAAAAAAATGTACTAATGACTAAAAACAGTTGTTTGCAAAATGCTTCATTCAATTACTGTACATAATGCAGCAAAGATGAAATTACATATGGAACATTGATACAATTATCTATCAACTTTTAAGAATCTAGTGTAATTGAGAAATGGTCCTTGTAGCTCACGGATCTTCAACACAATCATCTATGTAGGGACCAGAGCTGTCATTGGTTCTGAGCACTTCACATGACATTTTAGATAACTGTGAATTTGGCAAGGAAGTCACTATCAACTCACAACATGCCATCAATTCTGTCTTTCCCCATCCTATCACCTCCCAGTCAGATAGTCTTTACCCAGTGTTACAAGACAAGAAACCAGTCTAAGAGAAATTATACATTATTCATTTTCAAAAAATCAAAATGTACATTTTAAATAACTGACATTGTAAATAAAAGAGACAGCATAATGGTTAAGCAGGAAAGTAGTTCTACATATCGAGTTACATTGGATATTAAAAAGGAATATTATGAAAACATGCAAGTCATGCAAAATAATATTGAAAAGTAAATTAATAATAGAGGTAAAAAGATGAATAAACTGTATTGAGAAAAGCCCACATAACTGACAAATTTTGTTTGACACCAGAATAAAAGTAAAAACAGTGTCATTTGGTGGAATGACCAATCAGGAATAAAACTGTTATGTTCTGTAAAATGTGAGAAGAGACTCCATGAGCAAAGTAAGTTGCACATTTATGGGAGACGTGGAATATGCCAGTTGCAAGGTTGGTCACACATAAGTGGAGACCAGCATGTAATAATATACAGAATAGGGACAATGCTGGAACAGGTACTCAGAAAGAAATAGATTAATGGTTCAGACAGTAAGAATGAAGGTCCACTGTGTTGTGGTTAAAAATGATGAACTGGAAGAGATGAATGGTCGATGCTCAGAAGCTGGTAAAGATGAAGAACTTGAGCTGTCCAGAGGTTGTCGACTGCAAACATGTGAGAAGGTTGTTTGTCATTTCTATGAGCTGCCCAGTACCAATAGCATGTGTGAATTTCAAACATAAATTAAGGAAAATTCATAAGAGTTTCGTTTGGCATTATGTGAATATTTACTCATAGTCCTCAAGGCCTCCCTAAGAATTATTTACTTTAAATGAAAATGATAAGAGTTGGGCCTGCGCAATTATACAACTACTTCAGCAGGAAATTACAAAACATTTTGATAATTTTTTTTCTTTATAATATTATGTTTATAATATAGAGAGTGAATATTTACTTATTAACATACATCTTTTGTACAAAGCATTTAAGTATCACAAGTGGGGAAAAAATAAGAGAAAAAAAACTTGAAATAAAGGGCAGTTACAATAATAATTGGGTTTGCTTGACACTAGCACAAATGAGGCTTAAATCTGGCTGCTACAGTTACTAAAACATTACAATGACCAGGTCTGATTGAGAGTAGGATGCTTGATTTAGGAAGCATTTCTTACATCTCCATATCATCTTCAAAATGAAATTTCTGAGCATTTACTCCCTTAGAGAACTTCCATTTGAAAATGCTAATTATTTACAGTGGTGCACTTAAGGGGTTGGAGGGGGACTCGTGGGCCTCCCCCCCCCCCAAGCCAATGATACATATTCAAAAATATAGCTTTTACTCATTTTCTAAATCAACAGTAGTCATTCAATATATCAATTGTTAAATATATATGTCAAATAAAAATACATTTTATATTCAGCATACCAGCATACCCCCCCTCAGATAAATCCTGGAGTGCCTCTGATTACTTATATACATTTACCTTTAATATTTGGCTTTTCAAATACAAGCATTCCAGTCAAACAAGTTCTAGCATTCAATATTAACATCCACATTACCTATAAATTGAAATTAAGAATTAATTTCAGTAAATAACTCACGATGTCGAGCTGGTGGCACTCTCTGTACTTGATGAGGAATCAACAAAGGAGGTGGTGGAGGAGGAGGTGGAGGAATTCCAGTAAATGCAACGGGAGGCATCACAGCTGGCTGGAAACCCATTGGAGGCGGACCACCACCTGCGCCACCAGCAAAATCTGGGACTAAAACCGTCTGTTGTTCCTCCAAACGACGTTGAACCTAATAAACAACAGTAGTGTGAGAAAATCGACAAAATTAATGAATATTTATAAGTTTTATATATATTTTAATATTTAAAAGCTAAAAAGTGTTACCTGATTGTAGGTATTAGAACCAATTACTGGTCGTGGAGGCGGAGGTGTTGTTGCTGATACATTTGGGGGAGGTGGAGGTGGAGGAAGAACAGGAAGAGCTATTTCTGCTTCAAACCTAATAACAATAATAATAACAGTACAGAAACGTTAAATGTGTATTATCGTATCAAGAATGTAAATTCACTTACAACACGTTGTGTGGTTTCAGTACCTGTTCATCTCATCCTCCATCATTTTAAGTTTTTCATCATTTAAATTTGCCATGGTGGTGACTCCAAAATTACTTCAAATATAAGGGCACGTACAGACACCAACTAATGCTTACATCAGCCAATAGATAAACTTTTATAAATGATTTTCTGTCAACATATCACAACTATGTGTAACATTACATTGTCAACCTTTCCTTAAAAGGGTATGTAATGTTCGTTTGAAAAGAATTATCCGTCGAAGCAACGTTACTGACGCAAAACCTAACCTCACTAAGCAATTCGAGATGGGATTTGTTTGTATCGTTCAGTATCGTTATGAACACGATGTACGCGATCTTTCAGGGTATGTTCTCTTGCACCGTGATTCTCTTACACCATGAGATGCACCGAATCCGACGAGTCGAGTCAAAGTTTCTTTCACGGTGTAAGATATTTCTTACACCGTGGATTCTCTTCACGGTTGAGGGGAATTCACGGATTACGTATGTTTGCCACGGTCTGGTCGCGGTAAACGTATCGTGGTAATATAGATATAAAAGCCCTGGAAATGGATTTCTTCAGAAGAGCGGCAGCAATATCTAGATGGGAAAGAATTAGAAATGAACGGGTTAAGGACATAATGAATCTGCAAATGATATTATAGAGGAAATAATGAAAATAAACAACTCACAGTTTGGACTTGTACAGCGAATGGATGAGGAAAGACTCCCCAAAAGATCATTAGAATAGCACCCAAGAGAAAGGAGAAAACGAGGAAGACCAAGACTAGGGTGGAACGACCAGATCAGAAAGATAATCGAGAAGTGGAAATTGTCTCCTGATTCCTGGAAGAACGGAGAAGACTGGAAAGAAAGATTAGGCGCCGGAAAACCGAAGTAGCGGTTAAGAAACCGGTAAGAAGAAGAATATTAGCATTATAAACGACCTTTCCCGTTGCAAGATATCGTTCATAAATTAGCATTTTATGGTACAGCTGGCCCTCCCCGTCCATTCTCCCAGCCTTCCTTCCCGGTCGTTCTCACTGTCTGCCTTTCCTATCCATCCTCCCCATTCTTTCTGTCCGCCTGTCTTTCAATTAATGAAAAGCACTTGATATCACCTAAATCACACAGGATTTTCTCCAGAATAACTAATCTCCACTTGATTTGTTCAGACTCAAAGCTCCACAAACTTCTAATTAATATTTTAATAAGGGGGTTCTTTACATGAAGCCCTTGAAACATTTTTTAAAAAGTTTCTCAAAAATAGATCCAAAATTTTCTAAAATTTTAGAATTTGATTTTAGTTTGAATGGAACCAATGATGCTTATCAAAGCGGAGCAGGTCCCATTTTCATTCAAACCCCCTGAATTTTGAAAGTTATAAAAATATATATTTTTGAACGCTCTCTTACAACAACGAATATAGTTCGAAAATATCGAAAATAGATATTTTGTTCTCAATGAAATCAATACTTATAAATTAGATCGCTAAATTATTTAATGGATTTTGTTTTTCAGGTCTTGAATAATTTTCGCTTAATTCTCAGTGAAATCGGTTCGTCCTATAACCCCTTATCATCACTATATCATTTCATCTTCACATTTACCATAACGTTAACTCCAATAGTGGTCGCTAATGACCTAGATGTTGATGGGACCTTAAATAACAAACAAACAAAAAATTGTCAAGAACGGTTTCATGTTTTTCTTCAAACATTGTCATGATAGGGCACAAGGCATTGAATCACATAACATAAAGTCTGTTTTATCACGTTTGATTCTTTAAATAATTACCCATATGTAGTTTTTAAATATATTCTCTTTGTTAATATTTACATGATAAGTATTTTAATTTAACGATTTTTTCGAACGAAATTTTCCATAAAAGAGGTCTTGCTCTTCTCTGATATAGGGGAAAAATATACGCGATAGGGGTAGGAGCATTTTTGGTCTCGTGTATCACACCAATATCGTCATGCTTCCACAATCCCTAACCCTGACTAGACGAGGCGCATCCAGAAAGTAAGTTTCCCTTTCTTTATTTTTCCTTGAAAGAATAAGTATTTAGGCGGGGAAATTGCGCATGCGTAACAGAGGCGTCCCCTCACTCTGGTCCATAATAATTTATGCATACTTACGCATAATAATTTTTGCGTGACGCAAATTATTTTGAATACCCTCTTCCCCCCTGTAACGCACCTGCAACGCGCGCTTGATCCACCCTATAATAATTACGTATTGTGTAATTACGTAATTGCAACAAAACCACCCAATTACAATAAGTAAAATCAATTGTAAAACAGAAAAAATCCGTTGTATTGATTGTATTTGTGTTATATATTAACATTTATGATAATTAAAGTTAGGAATAGTGGTCGAAGGGGACTGCGCACATAACAATAAAACTGAGGGCAATTTTTGAATGAAGGACGCGTAGGCGAGAAAATTTCTGACAAGCCGTGCACACGCCGTTGTGGATGACGCACGGGCCCGGAGTCTATTGCACTTATTTAATTTGGTTTCTAGAATATACTAGAATACATCATTGATGAAAAAATATTCACATTTATTGTAACAATTTATTCATCATAACTTTTTAAACTTATTATATGCTTAATTTAATGTTGTTATTGTGTTGGTTTTTGTGTTTGTATGTGTTTCAATTTGTTAATGTTTTGGCACAAGACTGAATAAAAAGAATTTATTCAGCAAATGTGGACACATTTTAAAAAGAAATAACAGCATTACGAAACACTGAACTAAGACACTCCTACTCCTATGTAACGTTGCCTCAACCCCTCCCCACCTCTTCAGCGTTATGCAATTTATGAAAATTCCCTAAAAGCGACTGCAGTACAATGTAGAAATTGTTGCTAATCCTTTGCGTAGGCCGCTTCCAAATTCCGCAACGAAGAGAGAACAATATATCAGGCCTAAATAAGAATAAACAATCAAACATTTCGTGTTTACATTTCAGACAAATTACCCCAGTAACGTTTGTGAGAAAATATATCACCTTTTGATTGCAACGTGTTACAGTACGAGAAACATCCAAAACTGTCTCAGACGATCATTCCCAGTTCTTGAACCAGCGTGTCCTCATTGAACGTAAAAAGAAATTGCTTGTGCTATTTGTGAGTTCTTTTTTAATTTTTAAAAATTTTAAATCATTTTTTTAAATAAACTGAATTGTTAGGTATGCAAGGAGAGGGTTATATATTTTATTAACGTTCAGAAGTATTAAGAATGTATGTCAATATTTATTTACTATATGAAGATAGCATGGATGTTTTTTTTTAATTTCGTTGCGCCCCTAATCCTATTTATCGACGCAACGCATCTCTTCGCCCCTGGTCGAGCGTTGAGCGCGGAGTAATCCTCCATTATCTATCCCTCTATTTCAGAGGACGCTGTATTTTTTTATGTCTCGTCTTGCCTAGTCAGTTGTCAAAGAGGACTACCAGGTAGCATCTCCGCGTACGCGCCTCTTACTTCACGCGCCCCTGCGTCACTACCCAGCGGCCAGAATTGGGAACGAATTAGGAAAGGAACCCGTAGGGTTTAGGGCACTTCACAGGGGTTGGACTATCCCTTGTGAAGCGGCCAAACTCGTTTTGTTGGAACAAATTTCACATGAGATTCGACGGGAATCGAACCCGGACCTCAGTGGCGAAAGGCTAGCGACTTCGCCATGTGCTCCAACCAACCCCTTTTTCTGACGAACCCCTAGTTCTTGACGTGTGAAATAAATCACTCTCGTTTTTAAATAATCCCGAAGATTAGCGCTGGAAGAGCAATTTATTGTGAAAACTGTACCACAACTTCCAAGATTTGTTGTGAAAAGAAACCTTTAAAAATCTATTAAGCCAGCTTTGCACAAAAGCAGTTTCCTTGCGTGTGACGAGAGCGCAGTAAATTTAATAGCGATCATTGACAATTTGTGAACATTTTGTATCAGTGATCGTGAAGAACATTGCTGCTGTTAGTAATGAAGTAATTGGGATGCCTAAATACTTCAAACTCTCTAAGTCGATAAGTTAAAATGTTTGTATGCTCCGTATATTTGCATGCAGCAGCCGATCGAGGAATGTTCGGCGAGCAGCGCGTCAGCGGTCAGTAGCGGAACTTTTAGATATAACAAGACGGAGGCAGGAGTGCCAAGGCGCACTCTATATTTGTTTTTTTCTAACGAGGCATTTGAAGGCAAAATCTCCAAGATGAAATATGGCACGGCTTTTCGCGTCTTTCTCGGTCGTGTCGCTAGAGTCGCTTGAAATGCAGCGCTGCTAGATGCGGGCGTAAACGTGCGACATCTTGCGGTAGAACCGAAAAAGACGCAAAAATCTTGCCATATTCCACCTTGGAGATTCTATCTTCAGATGCCACGTTAGAAAAACCCGAATATAGCAGGCTATGCCTGGACGCGCTGATGCCGATCACTCGGAAGATCGAATAAATGAAAAAATCTAAATAAACTCAAAGTAAAAAAACATTCTTTGGGCGTTGATGACAAGCACGCCCAAAGAAAACACCACTGATGCGTAACAGATCTTTGACTTATCAATCATGTGCCGGCCGGACAGGTTCCACCCATGGTGGAAATAACCACCATGATCCAACCAATTTCCACCATGGTCCCACCGTGTGCCAGTAGCGTGGCAGCAGTGTCCTGAAACGGGGGCGCTTATTCGTTCTCTCGCCTTCTGCGAGATTCGATCCGAGATAAAGTTCCACACATTGTCACGGTGTAATATATATTTCTTTACGCCGTGACATCGCGCCGATCGAAATTCATCGTCAGCTATGCTTACTGGAGGTGTGATGCTCCATGACAATGCTCGTCCACATACGGCGCAGCAAACAGCAACCGTTCTGCAGGAATTCGGCTGGGAGCTGTTTGATCTTCCCCAATACAGTCCTGATCACGCACCCAGCCGATTTTCTTTTCCTGCACCTGAAGACATTCCTGTCCTCCGTGCAGCGTTTTCACAACGACGAAGAGCTTAAGATGAAGGTTATCGGTGTGGTAAGGCACGTGTGTCATGTTAGTTCCAATCGCAGGCGGCACACTTCTACGAGACAGGTACATTGATACCACGATATGACAAACGATACCACGATATGACAAGTGTCTCAATTCGTGTGCTGACTATGTCGCATAATAGCTCAAACATTGCTGTACCTGTTGCCAATAAAGTTTTGCGTATAACTATGTTGACTTTTATTTCACAAATTAGAAAAATTTACTTTCTGGATGCGACTAAGACAACTTGTTAACGACGGAAGATACGAATGTGCTCACGCATAAAATAAGAATTTTTAAAACATATTTCCAGCAAAAAAACAGTTACTTACGAAATCTGATTAAAGGCTCGGTATTCTTAGCTTAGGTAATAGGCGCGGACTCTGCCGAACAAAACCGAAAATCCAAAATAGCAGCACGTTGCCCTCATCTAACTCCCTGTACTCCCACTCATCCTCAAGTTTCCATTGCATCGCTAGGAGCTACGGACGGACTCGCGGTAGTCCAAAAAACATTAATACTTCGCTTTTGTGGGCACATAAAACTAAATTCGTCCTCAAAATTGCGCTGGTGGTATGCACAAATTAAACGAGTCGATTTGTTGCAAGTTTAAGACTCTACAACGTTTCCGAGGTTGGTTTTTCTAGGGAGTGCGCCATCTGACAATGAGAGATTATTCTGAGAACTTCACGCCTTCATGTTCCCATTGTTAAATTGCAACTTCATAACCAGAATGGCCAGTTAGCTGAAAAGTGAATCTCAAATTATCGTACATTAAAAAAGAGTTCATACAAAATTATTTTCAATAGTAAATTATAATCAAAACAATGAATGTAATTAAATTAATTAAGTAAATTATAATTAAAATAAAAGTCGGGAATACCGCGCGTATATCCATCAAAAATAAATCTTAGAAATTTGAATGGTCTGTTGGCCGTGATTAAAACTTTCAAAGCAATAAGTATTCCAAATCAATCACCTCAATATTACGGTACCCTCCGAGCAAATGGCTGCGAGAAATCATGTTCTTCCTCGTAATATTTGTAACGTTTACGTAATATGCATTTACAATGCAACTTAATATAATATATATAAGTATTCGTACGTAAAGTTCTACGAGTAAGTTAATTAATATTAAGTTAAACAATGAGAAGGGATATTTTTCAGATTATCCAACTGTCTCCAAGCTTGTCTCAAATTAGACTTACACCACCTCAGCACTGGAAATACGAATTTACCATTTCAAATTCTTTTCCAATTTACGTAAAAAATACTCATGTTTTTTAAAAATCGAACAAGGCCTTATTTGAAGATATGTTTTTGATGAACCATTTCATTAAGAAAAAATGTTATTTTCATAACTGTAGTTGTAGGAAGACGCTGAAAAAATTTTGAATTTTTGCAATTTTCAAAAAATCAGAACGTTTAACGAACATGAGACCTCTTAAGCGTCCTTCACACTATCAATCAGCAAAATGTAATAAAAAAATGAGCAATTAAAAAAAATATCCCAGGGGCTTCATGAAAAGTACCCCCTAAAATGAAAATATCGGTTTCAATTTAAAAGAGCCGCGACATCAGTCAAATCAATTGGGGAATAACAGCTGAACGGTTTAGCCGCTAATGTTCTCAAATGGACGGGCGGACAGAGGTTTTGCGCCGTCAGTCGATTTGCCGGTATCAAGGACCCAAAAAACATGGATTCAGACTACACTACGTGTTAAAAGGTTTTTTTAGCACTTTTTATTAACAGGGCCCGGCAAGAAGATTTTTCTGCCAAAAATTCGACTTTTTTCGCAGTATTACATAATTTTCTACTGCGTAAGTGGTAGCGAGAACGTGAAAATGAAGCCTTTTTTTTTTGAGAAAATTTTGAAAATGTCGTTGGGGATTTATGTAAGGTACTCCTCAAAATCAAAATATCCGTTTTACAATTTGAGGGGCCATGACATCCGCAGATCGAACACGGGATGTCAATTTTATCGTAATTCTGCGTTCGGTTTAGCTACGAGTGTTTTTCACAGACGGGCAGATGTTTTGCCATGAACCAATTTGTAGCTCAAACTGTTTTAGGTGTCTTCTTCAATATTGAAGGTAGAGATTTTTTTTCAATATTTCATAGACAAATCTTTAAATTAGGTCGTGAATAATTTTTCAAAAATATGAATCGTCTTCCTGTAAATTTGGAATAAATGTAGACAATTTTTAATCCATTATTTTCTCGCAAAGAATTCCATTTTCCCCCCTCGAGTAGGTTAACTACGCTAATAAAACTGGCGCACGGCCAATTTTCGGTAAAATCTCTGTTTTATCGAAAACTACAATATTGAAGATGTAGATTTATTTGATGAAACATGACCTTCAGCATTTTCTTCACAACTCCTAGATCTTTAAATAAGACCTTTTTTAAAAAAAAAACATACAAGTAGTTTTTACGTTTTTTTCCATTGAGGCAATTTATTTATTTATTTAAAAAAATTAACGGGTGATACCCTTTACAATTTTTTTCTCAAAAAGATTTGATCTCATCTCGGATTCACTACTGCCTGCTGTGGCACCACTAGTTTATATTCATAATAGCCTTTGAATTAATTGCTGGTGAAATTCAAACACTTTTAAAAGAGATTCCTCACATTTTCAATAAACTTACCCTGGATAACCAACTCTCAAGTTTTATTTCAATGTGCTCGTAATAGAATCTGGAGATTTTTTTCTTTCTTTTTATGTTACAAATTACGTATTACTCGCTTCTCTAACTTCAAATGATCAAGAGATTAGAATTTGAAATGTTGAGATTGTTCCAATTGAATTTTTCATATGCTCTCATCACAAAACCAAAATTTTGAGAGTATGACAACACTTTTAACTAGGGATGGGTCCTCGATACCTCGATACTCAGGTGGTATCGATAGCGAACGATACTTTTGGAAAATTACTCGATACTTTCAATTTTTTATGCCAATTCCCATCTCTTCTGGTTTACAGAATAATTTCTTAACATTCTTCTCTCTCCTATATTTCTTCTGTCAATAACAAGGAAGTGTCCGTCAGTTCGGATTCACTGACAGTCGTTGAAATTAGCCAACGTTGCAGCGTCCGGGCGCCGTGTTCCATTGTTTATCGCCTAGCGCCTGTCATCATATCTTGAGATAGTCCGCAATACGCGACCAATTTAGCATTGGGAAACTCTTGCTTGTAGGCTCCCAGGCAATCTACACCTTTTCAACTTCAAGTTGAGAAGAAACACAATAAAATTGATACCGAACAACACCATATTGGGAATTCACATATTCATTTTGAGACCAGTCACTTTCAATTTGAGACTAAGCAATTTCAAACAGAAAAAACAATGACGCATCGGTTATTGTTTTAATATCGATTGTATAACCAGTTGTGCTTTCCAAGTGATCAAAATGTGAGGTAAGGATGCCATTTATAAAGAAATTGGAAAAAAGCAAATTTGTGTTGTGTCTAATAATAATAATAATAATAATAATAATAATAATAATAATAATAATAATAATAATAATAATAATAATAATAATAATAATAATAATAATAATCCCCCGTGTGGTGTCGGGGTTTTTAGTAGAATAGCACCTCGGGATCTCCCCCTGTCGTAGAAGGCGACTAATCGGAGCAGCTGTCCGCTGTCACTTCCCTATACATCCCGCAATCCCCACATTCTTGGTGTGTCATTGCTTCCACTTGTGGCATATTTCTATTTTTCTATCCTGTAGGCCAATCTTCGTATCGGCCAACTCTTGTGTTTCCGACCCCGACGCTATTAGGTTTCGAGGGCTAGGGAGTTGTTCCTATTCTACTCTTCTATTCTAACTCTATTCTTTACTGTCCCCTCTTCTTTTCTTCCGTTTCCCTTTCAGCTGGCGGGAGCTTAAAAACGCTAGGGGAAGGCGACCCCGAAGAAAAAACCCGCGATGGAAGGTCTTTCAGGATCAACCATTACGGTGCAGGGGATCGGAGCCCCAGTACCGGCGGTCGGTGGCGAGCAAGCAGGCCACCGGGCGTCGTCACCAAGCGACTGCAATGCCAGAGACGTGGATCACTTGGCGTCTCTGACAGATAATGCCACACGTGCATTTAACCCCTTCGCTGGAAGGCGGAAGCTGCAAAGATCACCTCCTAGCAGCCCCTCCATATCTGGAGTACCTACAGGAGTGAAGGTATCTTCCAGACAAGGAGAGCCCACACCCGAAGAAGTCGGGAAGTCGAATCAGCAGAGATCACCTCCAAGTACCCCCACGACAACTGGTGTACCTACAGGAGTCAAGGACAGAGACGTGGACTTGGCGCCGCGGTCAGATAATAGTGCGATTGACCTCCCTGCAGAGGAGAGCGTGGTGATACCGCCAAGAGCGATGGGTATACTGCTGGAGAAGTGGGCGGCCATGGAGATGTTGCATGGGGCACAGACGAAGTCAGTCGACGACCTGGCAACTGCCTTAAGTGTGATAAGTGGCAAAATGATTCGAAACAACCCACAGCCGGTAAAGGATGCAATGATGAAAGCCTTGCATGACATCGACTCGATGAAAAACAGATGCAAGGTCATTGCGGAGGAAAGAGCAGAGTTCCTGGATCGACTACAAGAGTGCTCAACTACGAAAATAGGAAAACACTATGCGGAGACTCGCCAAGGGAAGAAAAAGGGCAAGAAGAGAGAAGCTCCCAGCCCCCCGGCGGAAACCACCAGATTGGACAAGAGGAAGGTGACAGAAGTGACGGAAGGAGAGGTAACGGCGGACAATGCCGTGAAAGGGAAGCAAATAGAAGTAGTGGAAACAGAGGCCACGGTGAGCGACGGCGAACAGACATGGCTGTACGCAAAGTCGACCAAGAAGAAAGAAAACAAGAAGGCAACAGAGTCGGGAAGGCCCAAGAACCGCCCCGGTATACAGAACCAGGCGATTAAAGTAGCGGCCAAAGATGGTGAATCCTACGCGGATATCATCAAAAAAATGAACGAGTCGGTAGACCCCAAGGCACACGGGGCAGAGATCCTGAAGATCCGCAGGACGCAAAAGAAGGAGCTGCTAATCGTCATCCGGAAGACTGGTTATATTGACTCCTTGAACAAGGCAGTAGAGGAGGCAGTACGCACGCAAGCCACAGTAAAGGCGCTGGTGCCAAAGCGGCTTATTAAAATAAGGGGCATCGACGAGACTGTGGTAGTCGAAGAGGTTGTCGAGGCGGTTGCCCAAGGTATAAAAGCAGAGACTCAGGAAATCGCTGGCTCCTGTAGAATGCGGAGGGGATACTGTAATGTGCAAACAGCGACACCACTGCTACCAGCTGAACAAGCCCAAGATCTGTTGAAATTGGAAAAACTGAAAATTGGGTGGGTTAACTGCCGGATTAGCGAAGAGAGGCAGATAACAAGATGCTTCAGATGCCTAGATTTCGGGCACATATCAACCTCCTGCAAGGGCCCTAACAGGAGAAACATTTGTTACAAATGAGGCAAAGCAGGACACAATGCAAAAGATTGCAGGGAGAAAACCCAGTGCATTCTCTGCAAAGACAGGAACAAAAGCGACGACCATGCCCTGGGAGGCAGTAGATGTGAGTCGTTCGCTGCGGCATGCAAAAAGGACAAACGCGCCAGATATGCTCCGATTGCTACAAATTAATCTAGATAGAAGCAAACAGGCACGCGACTTGGCACTGCAGGTAGCTGCCGAAAAGAAGATAGACCTGATATTATTTTGTGAACAGCCCTCTGACGACTCTACGTGGTATCGGGATATGCAGAGAAGAGCTGGTATTAAGGTGGTAAATGGTAACCTAGGCGTACAGAAGTACAAGGTGATGAAGTACGAGTTCGTCTGAAAGAAGTTAATAACATAAGAATATACAGTTGCTACTTCTCTCCGAACGATACCATCGACAAATTTATAGCCGAAATTGACGAACTAGACATTAGTCTATAGACAGCCAAATCAAAGATATTACTTGCCGGCGACTTCAACGGTAAATCTCCGGAATGGGGTGAGACACGCTCCGATAGAAGAGGAGCTATTGTTAGTGAGTTCGCGGCAAGGAATGATCTTATCATTTTAAACTCGTGGGCTGGGAGAACCTTCCAACGAGGGAACGCCTCCTCCATTCTAGACCTGACAATATGCTCAACTAGCCTCACCAGATATGCAAAGAGCTGGGAAATATTAGAGGAGGAAACACTAAGTGACCACCTATATATAGTCCTCAGTTGAAACAGAGCGGGTACAAAATGACAAGCGACTACCCAGAAACAATAAACGACCATCCTAGAATCCTAAGAAAATGGATGTGGACAAGGCAAAAACGTCCTTGGAAGAATCCAAGTTGTTGAATAGCCTGGACTGGACAAAAAAGCAGAAACACTCGACGAAATTACAAAAACAACAATCGAGACAGTAGTAGCTGCATGCGATGCCTCGATGCCTAGACGTCGTGGCCCTAGACGCAAACAGCAGGTCTATTGGTGGACACAGGAAATAGCAGAAAAACGTAAGAGATGCATCAAGGCGAGAAGGCAAGCGACGAGAGCTAAGACGAATCCCACATTTAAAGAGCAGTACAAGACGACTCGCAAACTCCTCAAGAAAGAGATTAAAAAAAGTAAGATCAGATGTTAGAAGAGGCTCACCGAAGAGGTCGAAAGTGACCCGTGGGGCACGGCCTACAAAATTGTGACCAAAAAGCTTAGAATGGAGGGGAGGACGCCTGGACTGAGCGATCCAGACTGGGTGAGGAAAGTCATAAGTGACCTATTCATTAGAGAGTGCTGGACAAGACAAAGACTTTTCTTTTGACGAGGGAGTCCTGTTTACAACGGACGAACTACGGAGGGCTGCAAATAGCCTAAAATGTGGGAAAGCTCCGGGATTCGATGGGATTCCGAGAGAAATGCTCAAGATAGTTGCAGAGCAACATCCCGACTGTCTGCTATCCGTGTTTAACTCCTGTCTCAGGAATGGAATATTCCTCAGAAGATGGAAGAGGCAGAAACTCATCCTTCTCCGGAAGGGTAATAAACCGCTTGACAAGACCTCGTCTTCTAGACCGCTTTGCCTCCTGGACACCATGGGAAAGCTACTAGAGGGACTAATTATATCAAGGCTGGAGGACCCCCTAACCTATCAGACCTATCCCCTAAACAGTATGGCTTCCGGAAGGGGCGGACGACAACTGACGCCATTCTCGAAGTGGTCAGGATTGCGGAACAGGCCAAAAGGGGTGACGGGAAGAAGATAGGATTCTGTGCTCTGGTGGCCATAGACATCAGGAACGCGTTCAATAGCGCCAGATGGAAGGACATCATGGAGGCTCTGATAGATAAGAAAGTCCCTGAATACCTCCTGAGAATGGTTGAAGACTATCTTCACGAGAGGAGTATAGTCTATACGGACCTCTTCGCAATGGGGGAAGACGTGACGTGTGGCGTGCTCCAAGGTTCGAGATTGGGACCATTCCTATGGAAGGTAATGTATGATAAACTGCTACACATAGACACCCCGCCAGATACCCACCTTATTGGGTACGCAGACGACACTCTGATCATCTACACGAGCAACAAAGTCGACCTGCTCGAAAGGAAAGTGAACGAAACCCTCTTCAGGGAAAAAGATGGCTTGACAGGAGACTCCTACACATGGCTGTACAGAAAACAGAGGCAGTACTGGTTACGGACCGCAGAGCATTTCGTACCCCCAATATTAGGCTGGGGGAGGGGAACATTACCTGGAGACGACAGATAACATATCTGGGAGTCGAACTGACCACAGGCTCAACTTCGGGCCTCACATCAACAAGATCGCCGATAAGGCAATGAGGACTGGGGCCAATATCTCCAGGCTAATGCCAAACGTGGGAGGCCCTCGAGAGGCGAAACGGAGGCTGATTGCTTGTGCTGTTCAATTACAAATGCTGTATGCAGCTCCAGTGTGGGCGGACAGACTCGCGAAAGCCTCCATGAGATGCAAGGTCGCACAAGTACAAAGAAGGGTAGCATTAAGAATAACGTCAGCCTACCGCACGGTCTCCGACAGCGCCGTAGGGGTTCTGGCCAGAGTTCCTCCTATAGACCTTCTGGCAAGAGAAAGGAAGGACGTTTATAACGAAGCGAAGAGAGTCAGACAGCTGCACGGGACCTCTACGCAAGCTGAAAGAAGACATAAAAGAGAGGGCACGCACGTCTCTCCTGTCAGCATGGCAGGAGAGATGGGAGAAAGAAACAAATGGTAGATGGACAAATGAACTAATACCACACATCGAACCATGGTTCAATAGAGGTCATGGGGAGGTAAACTTCTATCTCACACAGGTGCTCTCTGGGCACGGCTGCTTCAAGTCCTACCTGTTCAGGTTCAGAAGAGCAAACGACTCGAATTGCGTGTTCTGCGGACAAGTAAACGACGACGCAAGGCACACGATATTCGAGTGCGGAGCATGGGATAGTCGGAGGATTCAGCTGAACAGCAAGTTAGACCAGGACATCTCGCCAAATAACATGGTGCAGCACATGCTGAAGTCCGAGAAAGAGTGGTGCCTCATACAAGGGTTCGTGACGTTCATCATGAAAAGGAAAGAAGAACGACTCCGCCCGTGAAGAGGCTTGAGCTTTAAAAACAACTCAGCCACCTGCCTGCTCCCTCCATGAAGTAATGTCTGACGACGGTTCCATGGAGGGAAACTCAGGGCACAAGAGAAAGGAGGTTAGGTTTTAGTCGGTAGGCCATGATGGAGAGTACGACATAACCGGCTTCGCCGGTATCTATAAAAGATTTCCCCCTCCATTACAAATAATAATAATAATAATAATAATAATAATAATAATAATAATAATAATGGTGTTTGGAGAGGGTTGTCTAATATGCTTGGTGTAAAAAAATCGACCGCATATCATTGGTGAAGAATCAAAATCAACTTCCAAAACCACGAGGTGGTACAAAGAAAATGAAAATTACGGAGGAACAGCAGACCTTCATGGTTAAATACATTGAACAAAATTCAAGATTTAAACTAAAAGATCTAAAACTACAAATGGAAGAAAATCATCAAATTATTGTTTCAACAGAATGTTTGCTGAAACATTTGGATGGTTGATGTTCACACTCAAAGACATTCGTAGAGAGCCCGAAAAAATAAATAATTGGGGAACAAAGCATCATGAGTATGTGCTGCAACTTTTAAATTATCTAGCAGATAACATCCCCATTTTATACATTAATGAAACAAATTTTAATTTGTTTATTACAAAGAAAAAAAGACTATCAACAGAAGGTACCCGATGAAGCTACATAACATCAGGAAGCTACAGAGCCAATGTCAATGTCACTGGTTGCATTAGTGCTATGGAACTGTTATATGGGGCTAACTCCTTACAGCCCAATGTTCAATCTGATCGAAAATTCCTGGTTTAGCCTCACGGGGTGCTGTTAAACGAGATCTGTGTGCAAAAATGCCACAAATCTTAGCTGATGTAGACAGTGCAAATATCTTGCAAAGTGAATTTCGTCTTCATCTGTTAGAAAATATTATAAATCAAAATAATGAAGTAATAAATGCTAATAATTCTGCAAGATATGTTGCTCAAGCCCAAATATTTATTCCTGATGCCTTAAATTTAGAAGATATGGTTATGTAAATTATTATTATTACGTTAAAAATTTTGGTTTTTTGAAATGTGTTTGTGTCATAAATTTAGCTGATTTTGTAATGTAACTTCTTATTAAAATACTAATAAACATGTTTCTGAGAAATGTGTCCACAATTTCTTAATTTTATTGAGTTTATTTACATTTTTTAGACTCAAATTTACAATTTACAAGGTAACTTTAGGTAGATTTCAATTTGAAATTGCTTAATCTCAATTTGAAGATGATAGGTTACATTATGGATGTGTTTAGTCTCAATTTCATTGTGTTCATTCTCAATCTGAAATTGTTTGTTCTCAATTTGAGGTTGTAAAGGTATAGTAGCGACAGGCACGATAAGCAATGTGCTCGATGACAGCATTTCTTCCGGGAATACTACCCCTTCCTCAGCGCCCCGTGAACGCATCTGACGGAGCTCGTGAGTTCAGTTCAGTTCTGCCTTTTAAAGTGACGGAAGACGACTAGGTTAGAGCATTCCATATACAAAATGAGTGAAGTGTGGAATTATTTTGAAGTGGACTCGAAAGATGACAATCGCTATTTGTAGAATATGTAAAAAAACATTTTCGCGTGGTGGAAAATCACACAATACTAGTAATTTTAAAAAACATGTTACATCGATACACCGGGTAGTATTCAGCTCCACCGAACACAAGAGGACCAAGCCAACTAATGCTGCACGGGAAGTTGGAAACGTCGCAGATCGTACGAGTGAAGTGGTAGAAGTTGATGACCCATGGCCAGTCCTCTAAAGATCAAGTTTCAACACAAATCAACCAACACTCGTTGATTTTTTGGACACAAAAAACAAATTTAAACCAGGAGACAACCGTGCCAAAGCAATAACAAGAAAAATTGCTTACATGATATGCAAAGATAATCAACCGTTCAGTATTGTTGAAGACAATGGATTCAAGGAATTAATTAAACATCTTGAACCTAGATACACCATGCCCACAAGAAAATATTTGGCGAATCACTATGTCCCCCAGTTATTCGAAGAAGAGGAGAACAAGGTCAGAGATCAAATCCAGGAAGCCAACAGGGTTGCAATCACCACTGATTTATGGACTTCAACAGCCTGTGATGATTATGAGTATTACAATGCATTTCATAGACAAAGATTTTCAACCTCATCACATCTGCATCGAAGTAATACCTTTTGAAGAAATCAGTCACACAGGAGCAGATATTGCAAATTTTCTTCGAAACACTTTGAAATTATGGAGTCTGCAAGATAAGTTAGTAGCCGTAATTCACGACAATGCTCGTAATGTAGTAAGAGGATGATCGAAGGACATTTTCCGCATATTTCATGTTTAGCTCATACTTTCCAACTCGTGAAAGAGGGACTGTTGTGCAATACTAAAATTCAGAAAATTACTGCTTTGTGCCGAAAACTTGTGGGGAGTTTCAAACATCCCTCTAAATCCACCAAAGTGCTGAAAGCGGCCCAGAAACATCTTTCTGTGCCTCCATATCGTTTAATTCAAGACGAGCCGACGCGATGGAACTCAACTCTCCACATGCTCCAAAGACTTCAGGAACAGAAGAAGGCTATTGTTTATGCTTCTGCCGACTGAAAATTGCCAGTTCATCTCTCATCTGAGCAGTGGGAACTTATTGACCGACTCATTAAGACTCTAAACATTTTTGACCAAGCAACACTAACGGTCAGTTCGCCTAATGTGTCAGCATCTGAAGTTATTCATATTGTAAATAGTATAATGTGAACTAGAAAAGCCAAATGAAGTTGATTCAGGACTTGCTGCTGCGAGAAAGACTATGTTGGAATCTTGAAAAGCAAGATTCAAAGATATAGAACTAAATGAAATATGTTCCAGTGCTACATTGTCGGATCCTAGACTGAAAGGTCGAGTATTCCGTGAGGGTGCTGCGTTCGAGACTGCCCGAAAGAGATTATTGGATCTTGTAAGTCAGGAAGCAGATCCAGTGGTTTCAAAAGAAGAGATAAGTTTCTGATTTCTAATTTTAATTTTAAACGACCCTATTTTTTCATCTCGATTTCAATTCTCCGATATTTCGATAGTTAAAAAAATTAGTCACTCTGTATAATTCGAATAACTCATTTTCAGTATCTGCAAGATTAATTTCAAATTAAAGTCATGCATTTATTGTTCAAAATTTTAATACATTTATTTTATAGGCATCCTCAACTACTGAATCCCCGAAAATGCATGGCATGTGGTCTCTTTATAGGAATATTTTAAAGAGAGACCACGAAACATCATGCTGTGCACACGAAACCCCAACTCAAGAGGATGAATTAAATGTCTTTAAGCGAGGACTTGCTTCCTCCTGATGCAAACGTACTAGCTTACTGGAAAAACTAAGTGACTCTCCCCAATTTAAGAAAAAGTGCTTTTCGATACTTGTGCATTCCACCAGCTACAGTGTTCTCAGAGAGACTTTTCAGTACAGCTGGATTGATATGTGACGAAAAAAGGAACAAAATGGACCCAGAAAGAGTTAGAATGTTAGTTTTTCTTAATAAGAATCTTTAAAAATGTATGTTCACCTCAATAGTTTTAAATATTAAAATAGTAAATCCATGTATTTATGAAGAAAGAAATATATCCTTGCAATTCCGATTAAACCATTTTTGTTGTTGAGTCTTAAAAGTAGTACGGTATCGAGTATCGAAGCTCTCAGACAGGTAACGGTATCGAGAAAATCTGGTATCGACCCATCACTACTTTTAACCTTTTGTTCTCCAACAGAAAAATTCCAGTTGCTTCCCAATGTCATGACCCCTCTTGTAATTAAAATTCCAAGTAAAATAGAATATCCTAATTCTTGACACACCTTTTATGATTTCGCAATACCTTCAGGAAAATAATTTGTGTCTTGTAATTGACATGAACCCTAACTTAACAAGAAAATCATAATCATTACAAATATTACGTGTCACCAAGTCCATCTTGAAAATTGGTTACGCTGCTGAACAATGATACTCTTTGAGCTCCCATAACTTACAGAGGTGTGTGTGTGTCTTTGCCTACAAATGTGAACAAAACAAGATGTGAAAAGCAAAACTTCCCTTTTCATGGAATGAAGATCCTGCAAAGAAATTCTCAGAATTGTGTTTAATGATGGTTCTAATACTTCTGTATTAGAATTTATTATAAATGTATTTAGCAGCAGAGATATTTCATTACAAAAACTTAACTAATACTACTCGTTGAAATTTCTTTGAGTGTTATATTACATTGTAGTTAAAAATTATGAGAAACAGTGCTACGATGGGTGATACTTTTTATAGTACATTTAGTACATACATAGTATTAGTGGATATAAATCTGGTCTCTAGTCATTAGACAAAAAAATTCTCTAATTGTTTAATTATTTTCATATAAAAATAATGTTGCTGTTAAAATAATAAAACCAATTTCAATTAATTATTAAATTTAAAAGAACAATTGTTAATAAATAAAAATATTAAAGGTTCTAAAAGGGGAAAAAAAATACTTTGAGAAATGATCTTTTATTTTACAACATGACATCACCTGCAGTTCTCTTCCATGAGATTGTTACCAGAATACAATACTTTACAACATCAAAAAAGAAGAAAAAAGAAAACGTATAATATTCAATATAATGAACAAAATATTTTAACAAATAATTCTTTCATCACCTCCAGTGATGAAATCTTTGTCACAATAGAGAATGTATCAGATAGTTAAGAGCAAAAATACACTTCATGCATCAGGGAAAGAAACTTACTGACATTCAGTTCATGTATCTACAGAATTAATTTCCAATCTATACACAATAATTCGTCCAAAAAAATCAGTGCTAGATTTGAAATTGAAACGTATACACTTCACTTTCAAGGGTCTGGATAACTTAAACGATTGGAGAGTATTATTATCTTCAGGATAGAATGCTTCAATTACTTCCATACTAGCTCGGTCAATTCCACCTTCTACTTCACAATCCCTTCCTGCAAAACCTCCTTGAAATTGAAAAGAAAATGTAGCAATTGATATTGCTTCTTCCAGTTCTATTAGGATCCACTGTGGAGTCCCCTGAACAAAATAATAATAGAAGTTTAAAAGTTAGTGTACTCGTAAAAATTACACATAACAAATCAATATATAGGTTATACTATTACACACAACAAAATAATAACTTCGTGCACACATACTGTACGTCCAGAATTCTTAGTTTGGAGAAAACCAAGCTTGAAAGTTTGAAAAGGTTCAATTACTTGTGAAGCGACAATGTTTGCTTTCTGGGAAAATGCACGATCCCTCTTGTATGGACATACAATCTTTCTACACTCAGTAGATATGAACAAAAAATCTCCAAAAATGATCTTAACTCAAAAATGACTTTGAGTGAACATACAAAGTTAAGAGCACTAAGCCAATGAAAATATACCTGATCAGAGTTCCAACACGTTTCATCACATCCATCAAATAAATGCTGCTTTCCAAACTGTTTAGAGTCTCTATTCAAAACAGAGCTCACCCTAGAAATGAAATATAATATATTTTTTCATTATGAGTATTTACTGTTAAAAACAATGAAAGTGTCAAACAAGATTACACATAACCTACAACAAACTAACCTGCAAATGTATTTTGTACTTTTCAGTAAACTGGCCATTTTTTAAACTAAATTTAACAGAATAAAGTAACAAAATTATAAAATTACAGACAATTCAAATATTATAACATCCAACTAAAGTAGTTAAACATTTCTCAAAATATTTGTAATTCAAATCCAATTACAGGCCATACCAACTTTACATCACCACTGTAGTCAAATTAAATCTGCATAACTTTCACCTACATTCACCACAATTAAACAATTTTATATCTTAAAAAATAGTTTTTAAACCTTGTTATTAGCATTTTTAACATCACACTAATTTTAACTCTTCTTTTAATATATTGCTTGCTTCACTGATTGACTTCATCACTAGATGTATTTCTCCATACAGCCTTATTTTAACCAATTTTGATAAATCAGATGATTTGAAGTGTTCCAATACAAACTGTGAATCTGTTTGGAGTCTTTGAATAGCATTAGCTAGATCTGGTTCACAAATGTCATCTCCAGGAATACTGTGGGTATCAGAAGGAAATTTATGAAACTTCTTGGAAGTTCCAGTATTCTTAAAACATGGTTTCTTCTTTTTCTCAAGACACTGATGAGAAAATATACATTTATTTTGCATTTTCAGATAATCAGCATATTTGTTGGTTTTAGTTTTACAGTGAATAGAATTAGGAGTTTTCTTCAAATATGTTGTAATCTGTTCTTGTAAAGTTTTACTACTCTTTAAACAAATTTTTATTATATCTTCATGAGTTGTCACATGAGCAAAATATTCAAATGTGCACAGAGCCTCCTGCTGAACAACAGAATTCTTGTCCTGAAGAGCAACAACAAAAATACTGACAACTGCCTGGAATACATTTGGTTGCAGGGTGTCACATTCAAACACCTTTTCAGCAAGGGCATGTAGCAGACTTAATATTTTAATTTTAAAATGTGATGCACCACTCGTAAAAATATTCAATGATCTTTTGAGAATCTGTAAAAGTATAAAAACATGTCTAAACATTGTAGAATATCACTAGATTCAGTACAACTATGGTATATGTATGAAACAACTTACATCAATAAGCTGAACATTTTTAAGCACAGTGCACAATCGTTCTGTAAGATCACATACAGAACAAAAGAAATCAAAGAGCCAAGCTTCAATTGCGAATTTCATTAATGGATTACCAATCAGCAACCATAGTGAACACAATGATGAAGCTAAATCCGACTGAGTGGATATTGATTTATTGAAATTATTTTCATTAAACAAAAGCAATGCTGTGTACTTCATTTTTTTTACCTGCAGATTAATAAAATTTTGATACATTAAAGAAGAAAAGAGTAAATATTTTGTTCACATCTGACACAATAGGTTGAATTAATAAAGTGATCCTGAGGCTATATTAATAAAAAACACCTGACTATTTCAAAAATAAATTAACTTGATGAATTACATATATGAATAACACAAATAAATGGTTTGACATAATACTTCATCAGATACTGGACATACCATTTCTTTATATAAATGAATATTAGGATTTGCTAAAAAATTTTCTATTGCAGACTTTGCATCACATAGAGCACCATTTGTCTCAGAAGTTTCTGAAGACTGAAGACACACTCCTTCCCACACATGTGGTAATAAAGCTGGAGGGAATTTATTTAGTAAAACTTCTTGTTGCTGTGAAGGCAAAAGTGTCCACAAACGTCTGAGAAGAAGTCGCAGATGAATTTGTATGGGGCTGCACTTAACAGACTGTTGAGAACTCAGAGTCTGAAGTACAAATGAGACATGATTCACTCTAACACTTGTTGGCGACTGTCTGAAATTGAAAATCTAAAGTTAAATACAATTACTTTTTCAAAACTCATTTTGTTCTCAATCATCATCATCATCCTCACCATCTTTGTTGATATTTTTATTGTTACTATTATAATAATTATTATTATAGATCACTGTGATTACTATTATATATTAATATTAATCATGGTATGAATTAGATGACTTTTAAAATATTAATTTAAATGATTGTGAAAACTAGATTGTAAATAATTATTTGAATTTTTTAAAATCAATATTTAAAAAAAATTAAATTCAATATTTAAAAAAAATTAAATTCAATATTTAAAAAAAAAAATTTTAATTTTTGAACACTTGGAAACTTTTGAGTTTTTCATCAAATACTGTACATAATCTTTTAATTCTTCATTTCACATTTAAATTTTTTATTGTTCATTTAAAGAATATTAAGGAAAGTGAATTGCCTGAAATAAGATGTTAAATAGCTCATTGCAAAATTTATAAATCTTCTATTTGAGCTGCAACTCAAGGCCTCTAAATCCAGATACAAGTTCTATTTTATTCTATTTAAAAAAAAGAAAACACTTGGCATTATCGCTGGATTTCCCTACAAGCGAAATAAGAAGTTGCTTAAGGTTGCATCTAGGTCAAACAGGGCCCAGTCACCTGGAAAAAAATTCATGAAATACTCACCACAACCTTATTTAATGTTCTAAATTTTGAGAACAGATTTCTTTAAGGTAAAACATTTCTGACATTATATTATATTATATTTTTGCAATTTCCGAAAATGGAACCTATGCCATTTTTATGTGTACTTTGCTCTATAAGGGAAAAAAGTTAAAGAAAAATTGGGTGCAGACTTTGGCATTTTTAAAATTGTCTTTACTTCAAGCAAAAACTACTTATATCTTCCAAAAAATTACACAATCTAATTTAAATATCAATTTTTTAGAATAGTTTTCATTACCGAAAAAAAATTCTATGGTCAATAATGTAGTTTTGCAAATTTTGAAATTTCAGAGTAGAGTTCAACAAAAATGAGACTGGTGCTGTTTTTTAAGCGTACTTTGCTAAAGTACGCTAATAAAATTGGCTTGGGAGCCATTTTTGACTAAATTTTGGAAACATTGAGGCTTCATGTAAAGAACACCCTCAAATCAAAATATCTATTTCAAATTCCCAAGGCCTTGAGTTTGGCCTGGTCAAATGAGGAAAACCAATTTGACTGAAGATGGACAGATAGACGTTTTGCCTTAACCAATTATTCAGTATCAAGGACCCACAAAATGTAAATTCTGTCACACAACATATTAGAGGCAATAATTTACTACATAAAGGAGCAAGATTTATTCACTTTTTCGATATTGGGATCCACAACACAAGATTTTCTGTTGGAAAAGAGTCACATTCTGCTGCAACATTTACAATAATTTCTCTTTACTATGTAAGTAATAGTAGGCAAGAAAATAAACATTAAACAATGATTAATTTGTATAGAATCAAATTCAAAACAGAAAAGATTTATTGGATTATTAATAACACAAAAATTTAATTGAATGTCATACCTTGCTATTATGCACCAAAGATCCAAAGCAAACAATCCTCTCCAATAGTCAAGTTGGAAGATATTTTTCATCAATGCTGACTCAATAACATTGAAACTATTGGGTGGTACAACCAAAAGAAAAGCTCCAACAGGTGTCAGTACATGTTCATAAAGGTCTACAACTCGTGCAGGTTTTCCAAGACCACTTGTTAACATGAATTTCTTATCACCACAGAGGTCACTGTGACCTACATACATTCATACATTCACAGTTGCTTACTCTTAAGAAATCATAATAAATGTTTTCATTGAAAAACTTATTGTGCATTATTAACTTACAGAATCCCAGAAGATCAAACATAGACATCAAAATATTGTCCTCAAAGTCGCATATCCAAGGCTTCCTAATTTCAGAATCACAACTCACAAGAGCACGGCACATGCTTGCCCCCATCAATAGCCAACCCCAAAATTTATCAGGTTTCTCTTGTTTCTGGATTGAAAAGTATGTCTGCAGAATCAAGTTCATTTAAAAACGTAATTATTTCTTTTACATGATTAGTAATTACTTATGCATTTAATTTCACAAACAAGATTTTAGCAGCAAGTCATCTTACAAAGTTACCTGTACAAATGAACGATCACTTAAAAGACAAGATATTAAACTTGAAGAAGCTACACCAACTCTCTTTTCAGATTCTTTCACTAACAATGATTTTGTTTCTACATCACAGGCATCAACTACACAGATCCTATAAAGGAGGAGGAAAAAAGATGAGGAAAAGAACATTTGATTTCCTTATAAAATGAATGAAATTTAATTTTAATTAATTCACTTCAATAAAATTCTAATATTTATACACCGTCATGCAAATTCATAAAATTAACACAATATCTCTTTAAGAATTGAACGCTGATACCTATGCAAGAGTTCCAAGAGTCGGATGACTGAAGGCATACATGTTTCTGTTAAATGTCCAGTAAAAACAGAGCATAATTTTGTCAAGACTCGTACAAGAAAACTCAACACAGTCAATGTTTTTACTCCTAGTGAGATATCAGTCCAATGCTAGAAAATACATTTTATATTAGTTCAAACCCACAAGAGAATTAAAATTGTGAATCATTTTAAGGGTAAATACTGACTTACTGCTTCAAACATTTGAGTTAATGTATCTGTAACAGAAGTAGATAGTGTCTCCACAGGAGAAGAGAGATCACATGAAGTCCATAAATCTTGAAAAGCACTATATTTTTCCACTAAGTGAACATACATTTTCCAAGTGACAACTTGGACAGAGACACCAAGAGTTGTTGTGAATTTTGCAACAGTTGCCAAAGATTCTAAAACTAGACCCAACAAGAAAAAACAGTCTTTGTACTTAAATACTGAATGATAATTTTCAAATATTCACTCAGTAACTGCTTATCTTTACCGTTTTTGAAGAGAATTTCTTCTTCCTCACAATTCAAATTGAATTGCAAACCTGTACGTAACAAAGGTTCCAAATTGGAAAGAAGAGTTTTGGAGTTTTTAAACAATCCTGCCACATGTTCTCGGGCACATCCATATAGTTCTTCACTGGAAGACATAAATTGAATGAATTAAGGTATTTATTCTTAAAATTAACAACTTCTGACACAAATGAAAACGGATCATTATTGAAATTTGTTTTAAGCTTTTCTAATACTGTAATTCTCTGAAGTCAGATTCTGTCTATCATATCTTTTAAACTACAACAAACAATAATGTTCTTTGATAAAGTAAGTTTTTTTGTAAAGTTTTCTTTTCAAAAATTATTTTGAAAGGAAACATTTAATCTGTAACTAACTCAAATCAAGCAGAAAGGTTTCAATGTATCCCATATTCTAGGGAAATTAAATTGCACAGATCTAACAATAAATCTTTGTTAAAAAGGTTGAGTAAAATAAGTATGTGCATCTATTCACATTGCTGGGCTTGTGTGATGTGTAATGTATTTCAAAACCTGACTATGTAGACTTCCACAACTAACTTTTATGGAATCTAAGACTGCCTGAAATCATGGGTCACTGTTTTGTGATGGCTGACATTTTGGTCAACAACTTTATGTTCTCTCTTATTACGAGAAGCCCAGAAGTTTGGCGATGACTTTTTATTATTGTTATGATTTATGGCTTTTAACAATAGGAATCACTGATTGTACTTTGGAGTTGTTATTACTTTCTCTCTCTCTCTCTTTTTATTTTTCTTTCTTTCTTTTCCTATTTTAGCTTCTGATGCCAAGGTTTTGATATTTTGCATTTTTTTTTTCTTTCTTTTTCATTATTACTACCCTTTTTTCTACTGATACCAATCTCAATCATGCAGGATCTTGTCTTTCTGTGGAAGTGGAGGCTCCACAGTGAGGCAGTGAGGAAGGTTAAAATTCTAAATGAAAAAATAAGTTACCAATTTTTTTCAGAGATGCCAACAGGCTTTGTTCACTCACGAGGAATCCCATTCTACTTTTGAATATGCCCCAATCCCTTTTGAGGACAGAGCTCTTTGTATAGGATACACCCTACTTAGTGCTGACAAGTACACATGTGCGAAGAATGAAAACTACAATCCTGTTTTCATGAATGCCATTTCAAGATTCAAAAGGGAGTCTTGCAATAGCATTTCCTAGAGACAGAGTCACAAGTAAAACAGATTCATAGTCATCATACGTTGTCATACTGGGTGATCATGAGCAATCAAGGTTTCAGATAAAAGACTTGTTTCCTTCTTTATAATAAATTACTTATATAAGTGCCAACGTAAATTTTAGAGTTAGAATAAAAATGTGACTCATTTTACTTACTAATTTTTTTACAATAATTTCTTTTAAATTATGATATTTCATGGTTTCCATACCTTTTTGCACCCCTACTTTAGTCAGAATAAGCGCTTTTTTGTACGTCTATTTTATCTGCCTTTTTAGGTAAAATAAATGCCTGAACTACCAGGGTCTACTTTTAACCAACCTGTCACGACAATGGGAGAAGGCTGTTCCAAGTATCTGAAGAACTGAGCATGGAACACTAGCAACTTTGATAGCTGGAAGGGGACACAATGATGATATTGTGTGAAGAACATTGTTGAACTGATTGAGGAGTCCAAAACACACCTAAAAACAACACAATGACAAGATTTAGCATATCAGACAAATAATTTATGCTTAACCATTACTATGTTTTAAAACTAATTTATTCACTTTTGACATCTAAGTTAAACTTTATGAAACCGAGATCAATTCTGTAATTAGAATTAATTATTAGAACCTGTGTTCAAATATTCTAAGGCTAATTATTAATGTTATAATTGGTTTCAGAATAAATAATAATCCATACTAAATACGTTCAACATCAGCCTGTCCTCTAGTGTAGGTTGAATAGTCAAATTTACACAAAAATTATAGAATATTGGAAATGGGTAAAACATTGTACGATATTTGTATTGTATCATCTTATTACAATACCTGTTTGGTTCATTGATCCTCAAATCTCGTATTGTAATAAGATAACATAAGATACTTATTTTGTATAACTATTATAATGGAGAGAGGGAAAAATATTCACGAAGCTCAACCTTACAGTACTAAATTCCCACCATGAAACTCACTTCTAACAGATTTCAACTAATAACTAAATATATAGAAATTATATTAATTGTTGAGATGCAAATGCAGTAGAATTCATATCCACTGTGTACACTAAAGTTTGTTTCAAAATCCATAAGACAAACAGAATTATTTGTTCTGGTCTGCACAAAGTTGTATTACATTAAACTGTGAACTAGTTTATGTACTTATATAATTATACACCTAATCATGTCAATGAAATATATATTTTAAACAGATGAAATTGACCAAATTAAAAATACATACATAATTTTGTTTACAATCTTTTTAAGAAAAAGTTATTTCTGAGTAGTCTGAATGAAACGACCTAGAAGAAACAAAACGTTTAGATCTTCACCATTAAATAGTAACTTTACATTCAAATTCTCTTAATAATATTAATGATAATAAGGACAATAAGAATATAATTATATATGTATAATACAATATTATTATTATTATTATTATTATTATTATTATTATTATTATTATTATTATTATTATTATTATTATTATTATTATTATTATTATTAGTTTGAAATTCCCTTCTATCACCACATATTAGCTTGTTTCTCAAGGAACCTATCAGTAAATCCGACAATCAGTTATTACTGTTCTTCCTTGAGAACGTGACATATATTTTACTAATTTTTTGAATTAAGGCAATAGAAGAGTCTTCAGTAATTATGTCTTTCCCTTTCTCAGGATGGTTAGTACAGTAGTGATTTGTACTAAGAAAATATCCATGCCTTCTGCGGGATTTGAATCAGCATCATTCAACACTACAAACTTGGATGTTGTCTACAGCCTCTGCGCTACCATGGCCAGGCTCTGAGTACTTTGTTTAAACAATGTTATTTTAATCAGCAACATATTTTTACACTTACTCTAACATTTTTTATTTTTATCTTTCACTCTTAGCAAACTTTATAATTGTTTCTATACCCAAGAGTCAGGAAAAATTAGCATACTACATACATGATGAAGGCTTTCCAATGTCAACTCCATTTCATCATCTGACAAATTTTCAGCATCTTGTAGTACAACAGTAATACCCTCCAAAGCCTGAAATGACAGCATGATTTTGGTTTGTTATAATAAAGTATAAAACTCAACTCCAATATGTTTCATTGGTATTAGTCATAGGTTTGCAGCATGATGTTGCAAATGTTTTTTGACTCTAGTCACAAAGGCCTATTGCTTTCTACGTTACAGAATGTATAGATTTAGGTAAGTAAAAGCATTCACATGAACTTGCCTCAGTAAAAATTTCTTTTGCAGAAGGAAGAGCATACTGCAAGATATCTGAATCAATTCGGGAAACAGGAACACAGGAAAGACATCGGTCCAATAGAATATTTATGGATCGTATAGACAAAGACTTCTGTTCCACATCCTTGAGAGAGTTCTGAATATACATTAAGAACAAAACTTCTAAAAGTAATTAAAATTAGTTTTTGAAATGTTAATCTCTTGCTTTTTTAAATTTGTTGTTGTTCTTATTTTTATTATTATTAATATTATTATTATCATTATTATTATTATTATTATTATTATTATTATTATTATTATTATTATTAATCTTTCAACTATTAATAGTTAAATTGTTGGGAAGGGATTCTGAAACTCATGAAAGCATGCGCAGATGATTTTCTCCCCCATACGTCACATACAATTTTTTACTAAATAAATAAAAAATAAATTAATTCTTGACATCCAAAATACATGGTTAGCTGTCAGAATTTTACTTCAATCTGAAAACAATTTCATTTCTTGGGAAAAACAAACAAACCAACATTAGTTTCATTTGATTTGGATTGTAGATTTTATACATTTGATTTGGGTTGTAGAGGAAAGTGGTGCTTTTGCAATTATGATTGTAACAGTTCTTCAATTCCTATTCCTTTTCCACAAACAAAATCTTTTAATATGCCCCAAAGTGAGACAAGCAAAACATTGTCAATTGATAATTAATAAGGATACAGTGAGTACAGGCACAACATTGTCGATGTTTTCAGCAAGTTCTTCTTGTGACCACTGATCAACTTTTCTTATAATATCAGGTAATGTTTCAGGAGAAAACATTATACCGTAGTAGAACGATAAGTGACAGGAACTGTTTACTAAACCTTGTATTTAGTTGACAATAACCAAAAATAAGCTGTCTATATTCAGTTGAACTTGAATATCATAACAGTTGAGATGGTTTTGAAAGCATCTTGAAATATAAACGATTTTTTTGTAAGGAACTAAAAAAACAAAAGGCTGCACTTTTTAAAATTTAACGTAGTCGAACCAACACGTGAGTTCCCCGGCATCCACAGAGCTCTCATATTTGTCTATGCCGGCATCTGATTGAGCTCCCAATCTCGCTTTTCCGCGCCTTTTCCTCCCTTCTACGGAGCACAGTGCACGCGGTCAGTCACCAATGGGGCCTTCTGTAAACATGTCTAATTGGCGGGAAAATTAAACGGATAAAACGAACATGATTGCAATAAATATGAGAAGCCATTGTAAATAAAGGATATTGACTCTACAAAACTAAGAGAAAAAATATTTATTTTGTTAAGAGCCATAAGCCGTAAATTTGTAGGTCGTTGTTGCTGTTATTTTCTAGTATGAAGGAATATTTATTTACATACGAGATAAAAAAGAGAATTGCATTGCAATTCGAATTCGTGTTTTTGTCTTCGCAGTGAAGATATCCTACGTACTCTAAAAATTGAGAGATAAGTGGGTGATGAGGCGGTCGCAGTTACCAAGGCAACCGCTCCGACAACAACCGTCCCAGCGTAAGGAGAAAGTTTTGATCAATAAGAACTGAACCCCGGAAGACGACACACAGTTAAGTGGGGCATCGCTAAGACTCAACAACTCAGGTGAGTGCTCCTTGAATATCATAAACGACATTTTTTTCTTTATGTTTTCCTGTGACTACAATTACTTAAAATTATGTTTAAACATTGGATATATGATTATTTTCTTTATATTTCATGTGATTGGCGGATATCACATATAAAGACTAATCTTAAATATAGAGTATTAAATGAGTTTGTTAATGTTGATACACGATTTTCTCAAATGACAATCATTTCCCCTCGTCTTTTTTGTAATGCAAAGTATTGACGAATATTGTACCGTATGACAAGCATTATCCTGCTGCCGCCAACTCGGTCCATATGAGCCGTCGGGTGGCAGAGAAGCGGGGTTTATTGTGAGGGCATTGCCCTATGTATGATTAGAGAGCGCGAAGCACGGCATTTGAACCCTTGTAGACAAATCAGGGTACAGGGTCATTCTAAAAGGTTTAGGCAGCGAAGTACCTGAGGATGGAAGTGTTCACGAAATGTTTATATTTTGTAAAAGCATAAAAGATAATTATTATTATTTGAGCGACTTAATTTTTTGGTGATCTCTCATATGTAATTTAGCGCACCATTCATTCATGTTCATGCTTCATTTTTCATAATGAAATTTTCACGTTGCACACTTTCACAAGTTCAACACACTCTCATGGGAATTAATCTCATTTATAGGCGGATTTTCTGTTTAATTTTCTTTCTAAAATTTGATCAAGATTAATATTTTCAATCTTCTCTCTTACTGAGTTGCTTTAAGGATTTTTCATTTTTTATTTTTTTAAATAGAATATAAGCTATCAATCCCTGATAAGAAAGAACGTAAGATGTTACCGGGACTGATGATATTCTTAAAAGAATTATCTGATACTACTCCATCACTATAATTCGAAATCTTTGTGACACTTCTTAGAATAAGTAAAAACTTTTTTTTCTGTTTAGTTATCTCCGAGTATGTCAATAGCTACAAATTATTAGAGTTATTTAAAAATTTGTTTACAAATGTTTGATAGTTTATTACATTTTCATAACGTTATTTTCATTATTTTCTACAAGAGCATTTATTCATAGACTGTTCGTATATGCAATTGCAGTTCGTCATTCATTCAAGTCGCTGTGTCTGAGCTCTATTGCTTTCAAGCACAAAGTTATGTTTTCTTGCGTTATGTGTAATTTTTGTACTTGCAAATCGTATTTTCTATTACAATATCAGCCAATAATTGCTTATCCATTGAACTATTTGTGAGAGATATGAAATGTTAAAACAGCGCCTACTTTCTCACCCATACTTTCAAGCAAAATTACGCGAAAAGAACTCAAATTTTCGAAAAATTGTACATGACCTTATTTCAAAATATATCTTTAAGGAACAGATTTCATTAAGGGAACAATGTCTCTTCACACTTGTAGGAAGACGCCGAAAATTTTTTGAATTTTTGCAATTTTCAAAAAATCAGCGTTCTCAATGAAAATCAGACCTGCGCCATTTTTTTAAACGTCCTTCACACTATCCAACAACAAAATTTAATAAAAAATGATGGAGTTATTTTTTTGAAAATGTGGAAAGAGTCCCAGGGATTTCACATAAAATACCCCCCCCCAAAATAATTAAAATATCGATTTCAAATTCAAGGGGCCGCAACATCAGCCAGATCAATTAGGGAACATCAATTTTGGAGAAAATCGGCAGAACGGTTTAGCCACTAGCGTTGTTCACAGACGAACGGACGGACGGACAGACGTTTTGGCGTCATTCGATTTTCCCGTATCGAGGACCTACAAAACATGGATTCTGGGTACACGCGAGAGGATTTTTCCCTAAATTTAGCAACTAAATTTCTCCACATTTTCATTACTAGGGCCCTGTAATAAGAGTTTTTCTGTCGAAAATTCGCCGTTCTGTTCGCGCAGCATTACATAACTTTCTTTCTTATGTGTAAGTGGTAGCGAAAAAGTAAACAACAGCAACAACAACAACAACAACAACAAAACATTTTTCAGCATCCGTATCCTTGCAGCATGAAATCTTCCGAGCCCTTAGTTTGCAAGTTAAGTTTACATTCGAGATAAGACAAAATACTTCTTTTAGGTACATACATGCAGAACTGAACTGTTCAGAAACTTAAGCTCTCTAAAAAATTTTCAATACTATGTTTTTACGTTTCTGAGTTAAGACATTTCTAAGACAATTATAATGTACAGGAGTAGTGTCGAATCGTGGAAAAAAATGCAAGAAACGAGAGTGACCTCGTACGTCACTCTTACATAATTTCATGTTTCAAGGTAGTGCAGATGCAATCTTACAGTCCCTCATATCTTGGACTTAAAAGGGACAGGTATTAATTTCACAATCATTGAACTAGAGACCTGTGGATAAGAACTGCGTTTCGTAGCAGGATTTTGTACACAGATATTTCTGATCAGTTCATTGCTAAGTAAATATTATTGCTAAGCAAATATAATTTACTTAGCAATGAAATCTTCAAATATCTGTCCACAAAATGCTATCTGCAAAACCGTAGTTCTCATTTGCAGGTCTATAGTTTCATGATTTTGAACTTAATTCTATCTTTTCCTTGTAAGCCCACGATATTATCTCTTTCAAGCATAGCAACTTCAAGATGGTCTCAGAAGTCGCAGATCTAATGATATTACAACTAAGTGATCTTTACAATTAAAACACTCAGGTTTTAGTTTTAAAAAAGTTTAAGCGTTGTACTCAACTAAATTTCGTGATTTTTACTGTCTCTTATACTACTTATGTAGTACAGAGATAGTTTTGTGATGGTACGGTTGCGATTTTTCGACAGAAAAAGTCGCATTGTTGGTTTCTAATGCCAAGAAAGTAGATAGTTCGTATTCCCGTATGATGCAAATTACTTTCTCTAACACATTGCATAGTCAGAATCCACATTTTGTGGATCATTGATACCGAAACAATAGTTTACCGCAAAACGTCTTTCTCTCCGTGTGTCCGTCTGTCTGTTGGTCTGTAAAAAACAGTAATGGCTAAATCGTAGGCAGAATTTTCACAAAAACTTTTATTTCCCGATTGATCTTACAGATGGCCCGGCTCATTGAAACGGATGCTTTGGTATTGGGGGTACACAAAGCCCAGACATTTTCAAAATTTTATAGAAAATGGCTCCAATTTTGGTGTTTAATTTTTATCAGTTAGAGCAAAATACGCTAAAAAACATGGCCCAGATTCGATTTTGGTCTAATTCTCTGAATTTTCGAAAATTGCAAAAGTTTATATTTTTCGGCACCTTTTTCCAGCTACAATATTGGAGATAGAGATATTTATTCTGAATTAAGTAATATATTCTTCAAAATTAGATCTTTAAATCAGGTCAGGAACAATATTTTCAAAGTATGAGTCGTTTTCGAGTTATTTTACTTGATATAAAAGTAATTTTAAAAACAAGATTTTCTCGAAAACTAAACATGTTAATATTTGCTCTTATTAATAGATTTTATAATACACTAAATTTAAATATTTTAAAATTAATAGAATGAACACTTATTTGCTGACATTTGTTCATTATTTCATTCAGCGAGTTGTAATCAATATGTTGAAAGCAGTCGACACTTCGTCGTCCAGCAAAAGCAAGCATGCAAATGTGATATTTATAACTAGCGAAACGAAGATGGCGAGTTCTTTAAGGTCGAAAAGTGTTTTTAATTGCAAAGATTAGTGAGTGTATATAAACACAATGTTCAGCAATCGTCTGACACATGTGTCCCTTCACAAAAAAGTTCAGTAATTGTAATTATATGCGATTACGATTTTAAGTCAAGATGGGCAGCAGGATTTCTTTAATATAGTTCTCTACAAAACACTGTACAAGTACAGATCTTGGCAAATATAAAAATAATCAATTACATTTTCAGGAATATGTTCAACTTTTGTATTCACAGTGAGTAGGGATTGTATTGTTCTAGACCAGAAACTGTCTCATTTAGTTTTCGAAAATAAGTACTTAACGACACGAAAAAAATATTTTTGGGACTTCCCTATAGTGAATATAGTAATTTTCTACCTTTTCTTCAGTTCTTTCTTTTGGGCGTTGTGATCGCAAAGGTTCAGCTTATGTTTGATTGGTGCAATCGTCGATTGGTTCAACCCTCTGACTCTGCCACCGCACGTTTTTTTTCATACAAGCCCCGGGTGGCATAAGAAATAGTGCTTTGTTTCCGGCTCGAGAGAATACTGGTGTCAGAGATGGTGTCTGGCTTGGTTGGATGTTTGTACAACGTCCATATCTACTCCTGGCAGTGATTCTCAAATTCATTCACATGTTATTTTAAAGGAACAGATAGTAAATTATCATTCTTTCAATGTAATTTTTACTCTTTGGGTAGGATTCGTTTAAAGGTTTCCACTTTTACGAAACCGTCGTGAAGGTTTGCGATCGTGTCTGGAAACCGAACTTTCTCGCGGATTCTCATTGATATTTCGGGCGCGCGCACTTCTTAAGCTTCGTCAGCATCTCGAAATGCCTGTGGTTTACGACAATCGTAGTTTGCAGGGTGCCTGCATGGAATCAGGGCCATGCAAACATCTATGTGTCTATGGCAAAGACTCCAGATTCGGAAATTCGAATCTTTATTCTTTGAATATTTCGAATCTCTAAACATGTTTACTTTCTCGTACACTACTACAAAGTAAGAGATAGTTATGCAATACTGCAGAACAAATCTGCCACTTCTTGAACAGTAAAACACGACTTATGGGTTCCTGATTCCGAAAAAGTGGATTTCTTGCTTGTATATGCAGCATACTATTCTCGTATACACAGAATTCACATTTTGAGGATCTTGATACCGAATAAGTGTTTTTTCACAAAACTTCTGTCTGTCAGTCCGTTCATCTGCAAACAACACCAGCGCCTAAACCATAAAAAGGATTTTCAGAAAAATATATATTAGGGACTTTAAGCACGGGTAGCGTCTCCACCTCTCTACAAAGCATTTTCTCATCTCTAAACCACTTTTGTGCATCTGCGAAATTCGAAATGGGTACGTGCAGAAGGTTTATATTGCTGTCTATTGCAGTGCACCAAGCTGTGATTTAAGTTACAATTATCCGATCGGAGTGGCCGATTTCGCGGAACCTCGAAGATACGCAACATTTAGTTTTTGGGAGTACTTTAGATAAAGTCCCTAGGAAACTTTCGAAAATTTCACAAAACTGCCTTCAAATTATTTCTTTAATGATTCTGTTAGAATAGATCAAGGTATGCTAATAGAAATGGCGCTGGTCCAATATTCAGAAAGACGTCTGAATTTTTGAACCTTCCTAAATAACAGTTGTTTTTCGTAGCCCTCGAACTACAGCGTTACAGAAACAAATGTTACAGACTTCTAAGAGTCAAGTAAGTAGAGGGGTCAAAATTGATTACTATTTTACAAATAACATACAATGGGAAATTTCTTATAATGGTCCTACACGCATTTATACATGTAGCATTTGGCCCTGGGTTTAAGCAATCTTTTGTGCACAGATGTTCGGCAGGTCATGTGCCTGCCTTACACATAAGCATATAGGGTTGCCTAACCTCTGGGGCAAATGTCACCTGCATAGATGCATAACTCCGTTTACCAACACCACCTAGCTCTACGAATATGGAGTTGATTTAAGGGGTTTAACCCCTCTACATACCCCACAAGTTTGTAACATCTATTATGAGACACTTGTATCTATCTATATATTAAAAAAATAAGGTATTTTGCCATGACTTCGTTTAGAGCTTCTACTGAACCGATTGTTGTATTTTTTCTTTTAAAAGAAAGAATATGATCCCTAGATGTGTTATCGGATATTGTTTGTGTTGATTCACCAACATTTACGGTGTAAATTAATTAATTAAATCATTCTTTAATAGTACGCTTATCAATAGTCAATTATTTTCTCCCAAAGGGTGGCTGTTTTAAAAATGATATACATGAGTCGATAGATGTGAGTCCCCGCCGCTTCATGGTGGCGCTGCTTGATGTTTTGTTTTGATTGTTGAGATTTGTTCACAATTCGTCAAGGTTTTGTTTCAGTGTAATAATTGCATTGTGGTGATGACAGTTTGCATGTATTTCCTTTTGTAGTGTATTTTGTAGAGAACATTCGTACAGTGGGGTTTGTTCGGTTGTACTGAAGTTGTGAAGTTGTTCACAGGTTATGTCGAATTCCGAATCGTTGCCCACGCGCCCCAAAAGACGCAAACGTAGTTCATTGCCTGGGAGCAGGGAAAGAGAAAGTCAGCGTATGTGTCGTGATAGTGAGGTTATTTCGTTTTCTGTTGGGTCATTGTCTATGAAATGTCAGTTTTGTTCTACTTTGTACTTCCCATGTGAGAGAAATTCTGTAAACGAGTTTACTCTGTGTTGCTAAAATGGGAAAATAAGTTTACCTTCGAGCAATATGCCAGAAGAAATCAAACAGTTGTTTATAGGAGATTATGACACATCAAAAAACTTTAGAAATAATATCCGTCAGTATAATAGTGCTCTTTCTTTTGAGTAATTTGGTATCGATATTGCATTGCCACCTGGTCATGGGCCATACGTGTTCAAAGTTTTGGGAACTCCAAATCACAGAATATTTTCGTTATACCCTGAAGATTCAAACAATGCAACAGATTGTAAACATTAATCTGGGCACAGTATTTTACATTTATCTAAGATAACACCGTCAAATTTTGACGGATTCTCACTAGTATTATTGAAGATATTTGTTACTTGATGAAATCAGTTCTTCAAGATCACCTTAAAATAATTACATAAGCAATTTTTTAAAAACGTTACTAGTTTTTGCATTATTTTGAGTGAATTAGCGACAATTAAAAGTTATTTATGTATCTAGAGCGTTCAGTAGATGTTTTTGCTCCGAGGGCAACTTCCAAACCCGGGGGCCTCTGGCCCGAGGGGTTGGAAGTCGCTTGAGGGGCAAAAACATCAAGTAACTCTTGTGGTGGTAAACTTAAAAATTTACTAGTTCATTGCTGAATCAAACGAGAATTTAAAAAAATATAATGTTTCTTGTGTCTAAAGTGAAAAAACACATTGTAATCGCCTTTTGTCAATATGATGCCAGATAAACAAAACCGTGTATCTAATTACTATTGCATAATCGTTGTTGGAATGATTTTTCCGTACAAAATGAATATCGACAAGTTTCTGCGGAAACTCTCGCAAAAGCTAAGAAAGCTACGGACAGTTATTTCCAATAAAATCTCGAGGAATATATAAAAATGATTATTGTATATTTGAGAGTTCTTGGAAAATAAGTGTGAATTGCGCTGACGAAACGGTACTTTTAGGTGATTTGCCGTTATTATCAAAAGCTATTTAGAATATTTTATAACATCAAAAAATAACATTTCGAGGATGTTAGCCGATGTGCCTCATATATCTTACCAGCAGAACCCGGCAGACGTTGTCCTACTCTTTCTTCCTTCACTCTCTTTTTCCCTCATTCTCTCTCTCTCCTTTTCCATCTCTCTTTCCTCCTCGCTTTTCCCTCCCTCTTTTATTCCGACCTCTCTTTTTTCTCTCTATTTTCCATCTTTTTCCTCTCTCGTTTTACCCGTACTCTCTTTTCGCCTCTCTTTTTCCTCTCTCTTTCCTCTCTATATTTTCCTCTTTTCCTCTCTCTCTTCTTTCTCCCCCTCCCCCTCTCTTTTTCCCTATCTTTTCCGTATTTTTACATGTATCTTTTTCCCCTCTTTCCCCTTCTCTTTTCGCTCACTTTTCCATCCCTCTCTCATTTTCTCTCTATTTCCTTCCCCTTCTTTCTCCCTTCCCCTCTCTCTTTCCCTCCCTTCTCTATCAATCTTGCAATGCTGATTCTTCATGGCCTCCTCGGCCTCGCCCCGCGTCACACGGCAACGCCCAGCAATAATAAAGCTGGGTTCCCATGATTGGGAATTGCATTTAACTGAAGCGCCATCTTGTGCTGCAGCGCCTTCCGGTGGAGTTACAAAAAATGAACAGCATAATAACCTCCATGAAAACACATAGATGTGCCAACTTTCATGGAGATCGGTCACACGGCCATCTCCCTATGCTTACTCCGTAATTCTACCGCACCGCTGCTGGCCTCAGGCGGAATATATCAGGAAACCTTCTCTTAGTGCCAGACGGAAAATAACGACCGTGGTGCATCTACCAGCATATTATTTAAATTATTTATTTTCCGCATTTGTGTTGTATTAATCTTTACCAAACTTTGCAAGGACACTGCATCAAATCCTGAAGAAGAACCTGTAAATATTTCGTACCTACTCGTACACTCATTTTTGTGGAATCGATGTCGATTACATGTCGTTGAATTCACTTTTATTAGTATAGAAGAAGAAGAAGATTATCACTACGTAGTAGGGATGTGCCCTTAACAGCTAAACTGTTATTTCTTAACAGTTAACGTTTCGTAACTGTTACGCGAAATAACAGTTATTTCGTTTATCCTGTTATCCGTTTATCCCGTTTATCCTGTTATCGGTTGAAATGCATAGAACTGCAACCTACTGGGCCTAATCCGAACTGCTACAAGCTTTCGTCGCAACCATTTTGTACGATAACAGCTTCACTGCAGCTAATCAATCATGATTTGCCAGTGTTCAAATTATAGATTCATTAATACATAATTCGTCATTATTACACACCATGGGCCACAATATTTTTGTATTTTATTGTATACACTACAACAAGATGTTTGTCCTTTAAATTAAGTCCATCCAATATGTTAACTTATTTCTGTCCCATTGCTACTTATATGAGATCAACTAATATTTCCCTAGGTCCAATAAAATAAAATGAGTTACCGTCTCAAATAACTCACATTAACACTTACAGTCATTAACACTTTAGCTATAGGTAAGCAAAAACTCTATTTCTCCTCATTATTTTTGGCACTCGTCACTTCACTATGCACAAGTTCCATATTTGAAAGAATATTCGCAATCTGAACCCGAATCACTTTCATTTTTGTAATATTCTATATTCTATACACATTCGCTACACATTATATGAATCCTTGGTAATTCATCCAGTCTCGTTCATATCAGCTGCTTCTCTGTCCAAACATGTTAGGGAAAGTAGTGCAAGGAAGCGCCATAAGGTAGCTGCACAAGCTTTACGGTGCTACCAACGTTATTCGTTTTGCGTGGTTTAACTCTTAGCAGTCGCTACAACTGCTTTAACTCTTAGCAGTCGGCCATGTTAGGTTGCTGGTCATGGACCTATTATTTTTCAACTATTATTAATAACAGCTATTACGAGTCAGCTGTTTTTGTGATAACAGCTATTGAAGAAAAGCTGTTAAGTTCATCTCTACTACGTTGTAGTACCGCTACTCAAGAAGCTTAAGCGTTCTTAAAGAAAGGTGATTCGTAACAGTGAAATATGACTGGTGGCAATTATAAATTCACGGGAACATTTCAGAATTGCAATTTTCGAATCAATTAAGTAAAAAAGTTTATAACGAGTTATTTTTCTTATTTGTCCATTACGACCAACGAGCTTGAATTAGATCTCGTTGATTACGACATATAGTTTTTGTATTTGCTTGTATGTTAACTTTAATAAATCGAAGTCATAAATATGTTGTATGTGTTGTGTTGATATTAGAGTGGACCATAAAGTATTCAAAAGGTTCAAAGACATAAAGAATCCGAAAGGTCCGCAAGCATATTAACAATACCGTTAAGTATATTGTTTCAGGTCCGTAAACACACAGCAATGAACTAGTAAATTATAAAACAAACTAGTGGTGCTACAGAATGGCACAGAACTTCTTGTAGTAAGTTTATAAACTTGTAAAAGTTTTCTAATTTACTTGGTGTGGTCTGGCTTAAGGTCTTGCCCCATTCTCTTACCAGCAGCCATCTATCGCCGCCCAAAGTATATGTTTTTGAAAATTTCTCAACTTTTCGGTTTCTTAAAAATAGAACCGAACGATTACTTCAAGAATATTAAAGAAAAGTAAAACTTTGTTCTAAATGGCAATTTTCATTAAAATATTTAAAGCTCATTTTAAGAAAATGGCGTTTAAGCGTTACTGTAAATGCGAAATTTGAAGATCTTTTTCCCAGGAATCTATTGAGTTTTCGAAAAACTTCATTTGGAGCCATTTAAAGCCCTTTCACTTACAAATGCGAAAATGTGAACGAATTGATAGAAATTTCCAAATTAACGGCGTGAGAGATATTTAAAAAAATATTTGTATAATTTTTGAAAAAAACAAAAGAATACACCAAAATGAACTTTACGTCTTATTAAACAGTGCCATTGGGAAAGGAAAATCCATCCGTTGGAAAAGGTTGATGAAAAATTTAGTAGTCTTTTTTGTTGTTGAGAAAATTGCATTTGAGCGTTTCTGAAAATGCTGAAATTTGAACTCATTTTCACAGAAAACTGTTGAGTTTTCGAGAAACGAATGTGATATTATTTAAAGGACATGTACTCATAAATACCATAATGTGAACAAATTCTCAGTAACGTAAATATTCCCGACGTGAGAGACGAATAAAAAAATTACATTTTTGTATTTAAAAACAACAACAAAATAATAGAGCAATATGGCGTTTATGGCATCTTATAGAGTGTATTTGGTACAATCTCAACAAAAATTACTATCCCAACCCATGCTACCCGCAATAGATGCTGAGAAGAAAATAAAATGTGCAAAACCCCTTTCCCGTTGTATCTCTGAAACAAATTACCCTAGGAGGCTGTTTTTTTGTGAATCTACTCTTTCATACGAGCATCGCGATTATCGATTTGGTTTGGGGGCATTTTTCACCGCCTTATTCGGCTATACCCTTTCTGTCTCAAGGCAAATTCTATAACTCAGTGAACAGTGCCTTGCTCCAAGTGCTCCAAATGGTTATAGTAATGATGAATAATAATCTTTCATCTCATCGTTGTTATTAATTCTGGTGACGGTTAATTCATATAGAAAGTATTCTTTCTCGTTACTTCTTCTCCGTCGTCGCTCACTGGAACTCACATGTTCAATTACGATACTTTTACGTGCAATTACGATAACAATTTTGCATCTGGCTGAAGGGCCATTGCTATCTCGTGCTTGAATGGTCACGGCATCGATGTTTGTGTGTCCTCGTATGTGAGTTCCGCTACCATTAACCTACAGTTATAAAACCTATGTAATTTATAGTGGTCGTTGTATGACCTTAGTAGTTTAAAAGTGACTTTTTTTAAGAAAGAATTTGTAACGGCAGAGTCTCTCTCTGAGAGAGAAAGAGAGAGAGAGAGAGAGAGAGAGAGAGAGAGAGAGAGAGAGAGAGAGAGAGAGAGATGTTATACAATGTTCATCGTCATATGTAGTAATGATTAGATTAATATAAAACACGTAGGTTGATATTTTTTCACTGCTCATAAAGTGTCGGAGACACTTGTTAGCCTACAGCCTGACGGTGGGGCGAGGGACTTAACGCTTTAATTCGGTTTGCGTGACCACGCTACTTTACGTCACGTGAGCTCATTGCGGAGTATCTTTGAACGTGAAGCTTCCGTGTTGCTTTAATGATCGACCCAGAAGCTACTCTTAGACGGTCACTCAATTAAATAACATGTGTCTCTAGAGTCTAATCAGTTTAATTGATGTAGTTCTGTGAGATTTGTATCCATTACCAACGGTATGGTTAAGTTATTACGAACGTTCTATTATTACATAACAAAAGACACACTTAAGAGATCTTAATTGGTTTTGCAAAATGTCTGTTTCAGTCTTATGTGGAAATTTACTTCTTCTGTCTTACGTGGAATTTACTTCATCCAGCATTTCTATTATAGTGTGAACATTTTCAAATTACACGAGTGAAGTAAATGCAGCTGAGTCTGAGGAGAAAAGTTATTAGTTTAATAATGGCTCATTATCACTCAATCAATATCAAAGTTTCCTCTGTTTTCAGTGCGAAGATGTTACGTCTAAACAGTGCTGTGACAGACCCAGAAAATAAGGAATGATTACATGCTGTGCATAAAGTCCAATGAGACATACTACCAATAAGGTCAGAGTTTCTAGAGGAAAATAAATCTGCATGGGCCACAGACTCCAAGGAGTGAAGAGACTCGTACACGTTCGGGACACGGGACAATTTTACCCCTCTGTGTTTCCAGATTTGCTCGTATCCTGAAGGCATCTAAAGACCTCCCGTTTTGCCCGTCCCGGTTTATCATGACTCGTATTCCCAGCTCGATGGCCCTCTGTCTGCCTTCGCTGTCCTCGATCCGATCGTTGATCGTCTTTGTACTGGCATAGCTCACTCGTATGCATTAGGCATAGAGTATAGAACGATTTTCCTAAGGATGAGCCAAAGTGACAGTTCGAGAAAACAAGTGAACATCATATGTAATTCAGATAAGTATCCCTCCGCCGCGACAGCTGTTCAGCCACACTCCTTCGTAAAGTGTTAGGTTATGGGTCCTGCGAAAACATCCCTATGCAGAAGTCTAAGAGTTTCGCTGAGGTATATGCACGTAGACGAGTCCGGGAAATATTTAAATTTAATTTCGTATTTGGAAAATCTCTAAACATGCTCTCACAATCAGTAAAAGAAAACTGCCACGAATGTAAATAGAAAGCTCTCAATCAGAGCTAGCCACACAACAGCACAAAGGCCGGAACCACGTGCATCGGTACGCATGTCGAATTCAAGTCTCGGTTTTAAAATAAACATAATATATATCACACAAAAGGTAAAGTCAATGTAATGTTAATAAAAAAAATCATTTTTACAGAAGAGTACATAACACTGCACTTTCTAATTTCAATTATTTCTCATGGCGTACTATATTTTTGTCGGACGAGGACAACACAAAAGGAAGCGTCGAAGCCATTTACAAGTTAGCCAACTGCAAACGAAAGAATGCGGGAAGGGAGTGTAATGGGCTCAAGGGCACGACGACCACAGAACCTTCAGTTACGTTGCCAGCACTAGCTGTCACTTTGGCTCATCCTTAGGAAAATCGTTCTATAGGAGAGGGAGAGTCACCACCTGCCATGCAGAGAATTGCGACCGGAACTTTCTACGCGTACAGATCTTCCAAGCAAGCACGAACACGATTTCTGAAGAAAATCAGGAGCCGACACACAAGTAACAGAACTATCCAGATTACAAAGCACAAAGATATTTTTAAACTTTATTCCGAATCACTTCATACTTTCTCGTATCATTGGTAGTTACGTAACACATTCTATCTTCTATTCCACTCATACTAACACTTCAACCATCTCTTAAGAAATTCCTCAACGAAGGAAGTGCGAGAGGCTCGAAAAAATATACATTTCTAGAGTTTTTAATCCAAAAGTTTAAATAAAAATGTCTTTCTGACATTTAATTCAGTGTAATGTGTTCTCTTCATATAAAGGGTTAAAGAAAAACCATTTACCCAGACTGAGATACGAACTAGAGCGCTACAGATGACACGTTAAGATGTTTCCCCCAAAGCTCATATGTAACCGGTGTCAAAACCACTCAATTTACATTGCTGTAGAGAATTCTCACTGTAACGGTGATCCTTACTTGTTGTAACTGAAAATTATCTAAACTTACGAAAATTAGAAAAAAATTTTGTCATACAATACATGATTCAATTAAAAAAATCAATTAGATATGTAAATCAATTTATGTTGATAATTAAATTGATTTACGTATATAATATTGAAGGATACATTACATTAAGAAATAAATCAATAGCTTCAACACATAAAGTGCAGATCAGGTTCGAAAAAATATTTGCATTTTACGAAATTCCAGAGACTTAAATGAAAATGGGACTGATTCTCTGGGACTTCACTCTGATTGATGGTTAGATATAAATTATGGAGCTTTAATTAAGCCCTGTAAGAGCAAAAAAATAAAGGGAATATTGGCGGAGTTTTTGAATACACCTTGTTTAAGTATTATTACTTTCTCGTATACGTACGCATAAACGGAGTAATATTCGTATTATAGAGAAAGTTATATAATGCTGCACGAAAAAACAGCGGTTTTTCGGCAAAAAAATTAATTGCCAGGGCCTGACAACGAAAAAGTGGATAAATCCAGTCGCTACAATTAAGACAAAAAATACTCTAACACAGTGTAGCCAGAATCTCTGTTTTATGGGTCCTTGATACCGAAAAACCAATTGAAAGCGAAACGTCAGTCTCTCTGACCGTCTGTGAACACTAACAGCACCTAAATCGTGTAAAGGATTTTTGTTCCAAATTGAAGACACCTCTGTCCATCTGGCTCTAGTTGAAGTTTTGATATTTTGAAAAACATTCTTTAAAATTTGGGAGTACTTTACTTGAAGTCCCATTTTCTAAATTTGCTCAAAAATTTTTCTTCAAATTTCTTGCAAGAATAGAGCAAAATACACTTATAAAGGTGGCATTGGTGTGATTTTCACGGTTAACTCTGAATTTTTGAAAATTTCAAAAGTTTGAATTATTTCCGGCGTCTTCCTGCAACTACAAAATCAAAGATGGACATTTTTCCTTAAAAATTAAATTTGTTACTTATAATCAGTTCTTTTAATAAGGTCATGTGAATTTTTTGAAAATGATAGTAGTTTTCGAGCAACATTGCGTGCAACATTTGAAATTAAAAAAATACATGAACAAGATTTTCTTAAAAAGACTCCACATTTTTTCTTGGGTTGGTATAGTACTAACTACTTACTAGCGCGAATTTCAAATTTTTAAACTGAAAAGAATTGGTTTTAATTTTTTTCACTGCCGTCCACATTATTTAGTAGTCTGAAACATATATGTTATAGAATGTTATAAGACCCATTTTAGGGGTGGGGATTGAGACACTGTTCCAACGTTATCACGTCAAAAATGAATATCAAAAAATTATTTATTTTTTTCTATTTGAATTCCGCGTCAAAATTCGTTGACAGAAATAGCTTCGAATTAAACTATGTTTCCTCATCTCTGCAATTTTTGTCAGCCTGATATACCCAATAGATGCTGAGAAAAAAATAAAACATGCAAAAGACGTTTCTCGTTGTATCTCTGCAACATTGCCGTGTGAGACTGATTTTTGGTGAATCTACGTTATTTTGTATTCTCTTTCATATGGTCGCAATTATCGATTTGGTTTGTGGGCACTTTTTACCTCCTTATTCGGCTATACCCTTTTGAGAACGTTGTTTAACAGCGCGAGTCTACTAACAGCAATGTCAAATTAACGTTTTAGGTATTTCTGAGAATATAAATCTAAAAAATTGTATATAATGTAGCATAAGTGTAAAGCTGAAAAAATTGAACTACTTTTATTTGATAGTAAAAAAGTGTTACAAGTTGTTTCAATTTCCAATTTATGCTATGGGAAATTTTTACTAATAGTCTACAATTTGATTGGTATATTTTGAATAAGTCACGTTTCTTTAACAAAATATTAAATTTAAAAAATTGGATATTTGTGTTATCTCTAACCAAAGAGGAGTTATGAATCACAACGGTGGGAGATTTGAACATGCTCCAGCACCTTCGAAATAATTAGAAATACTTAAGCTCTTCAATAATGTATATTGTTCATAAAAATATCAAAAATTGTTTCCTTAATATAAAGGACAATCAGGCATTTCATATTCAGCGGTTGATTTTGGTAAACTATTTAAGACTTAATATAGTTTACTATATTGATGCATGTACTTAAAATTAAGAGAGATGCAACATTTAATTATTAAGACGTATTTAAGTTGAAGCTGACACACTTAACATATTAATGATTGATTGATAAGTAATTTTGGATGCGTCATTTGCCAATATAATTTGATCCGTAAGTGTAGTGCATGTTTTTATCACAGGATATGGCGGTAATCTTTCCCCGCTGACAGGTGAGATCCGGCGCCGGATAGTTTTAACTTATTACATATATATATATATATATATATATATATATATATATATATATATATATATATATATTGTGACATACCAACATTGCACACATTTATTTACTAATATTTGTCGCAAATGGGGTAAACATACAAGGATAAACAAATAGAAATATGGCCCCCTAGCAACAGCAGCCGAGTTGTTGTCAAGGTTGTAACCGCTCATATGTCGGTTACATCGATTTTTAAGAAGCACCCGAGAACGGCAAGACACTACAAGTTGCAATTATAGTGTTAACGAATTGCAAGAGATCGCGCCAGCAGTAAATGGAATCCTTTGCGAGAATTTACTAAAAGTTTCTGAATGCACTCGCGTACAAGAGATCGAGGACCTATCAAAATCACCCTTGAAAATATCGGCCCTAGCGCAAGGCATCGCTGTGGGAAGCTCCCTCTTTCGCTGCCACTCGCCGATCTGGACAGACCGCAATTGTTCGTGTTGGACGGAGAGGAGAATTCGCCGTATTTCGACGATTAGAAGCTTGTAAAAGCTTTTTTTTGTTTTTTTTTTGTTTTCGTCTTTCAACTTGGCTTACCACGTAAGAAATTCATTACGCGGGGATATTGCAGTCAGATTATATAAAATTCGAAGGACTGTGGTATCTATTCACCAGAGCACGTGTTCACCGTAGCAAGGGGTTGCCACGACCTTGAAAGGATCTGGGTCGCCGTCGCCGCTCCAAGCTGTGGAAATATTTCTTCGAGACGTTTTGTGAGTCCGAAAATTCACTAGAAATTCTCATACAAAGAACTGTTTAAAGAAACGAGAATTATGCTACAGAGATAAAATTCACCTCGCTTACAGACGTAGATAGTCGAGTTAAATTCATTAAAATCATTTAAATATTATCTTATATATAATATTGCAGCCGTAAAAGGAAGCCAGATAACTAATTCCTGTAAAAAAATTGTAAAAACCTATTTATTTCGTTTTTTATTATTGATAATATTTGTTCTTTTAGTGTGTTTTCAATGTATTGTTTCATAGTTTTCAAATTGTTCAAAACTAATAATTAGAAAAAGAGTTATTGATTGTACGTTCATTGCATAATATTCTTTTTTCTGGCTAAATTTGTATAAAGTAATAATCTATGTGAAAGTGAAACTACGTCTTGTATATATTTCATTCACTATTCATGTGACAATTGCTTTGAAAGTGTATGCAAAGGGTATTTCGGTATGTGATTCTTTTCCAGTGTTTTGTGTTTGTATGTATTATAGTCTTGTGTACAGTTATTTTATTGTGTTTTTTTGTGAAGTGAAGGGTAATATATTTTATGTAAAGTATTTATGCAAGTGTTAAAACATGACTGCAATTGTTAAGTAATCACGTAATTGCTAAAGGTAGAGCAAGTGATAAAATTATTCTATGCAAGGTGTAAATGATAGATTAGAATTTTTATTCCAATATTTAAACAGAATATATTCAGAACGTTGTTCATAGTTAAAAGATTAACTTGCCTAAGTCTCTTTTATTACAAAAGCAGGATAAAAGACGAACCCACTCCTATAGGACAGTTAGGACATATGAAGCTATTCCTAATTTTTGGTGTGACATTGTCATAACAAGTCACAGATCAAGTAATACTACAATATTACTTGAGTGAACCGCTGTAGGCTTTTTAGAGAATAGTGAAAAGGTAGAGCCGTCACAAGGTCAATAAACTTCATTCTGGCATCGCACCTGAGGGCACGGCTATATGATCAAGTAAACAATTTAGGGATTGGTTGAGAAAGCAATGACAGTCTAGGGCATAGCTAGTTGATTATGTAATCAATTTAGGGATTGACCAGGAAAACAGTGACAGTCTATTCACGACGGAAGTGCGTCGAATGTTGCTGGTGAAAAACAGTAGAAAGAAATAGGCCGAGTCTTGATGGGCTGAACAGAAAGATTATTTTCACATTCTGACATATGTCGTGGCGCTGTGCGCGTCGCTCGCGGATGATACATTTTGTGAGATTGGGACTTGTAAATTTTTTGTTGAGATTGAATAGTTATCGGACTTTGAGTAATTCTTGAGTGCCACGATCGGAAATTAGAATTTTCTCGGGATGAAATAACGTGATGGACTTCGAATAATTTGCTGTGTAAAAATGTGTTACTTGTAATTTTCGTGTGTGAACTCATAATTTCAGACTGATAGAATTTATAAGATCTACGACAAGTTGGGACTCTGAATATTTTTGCGATGTGCGGAAATTAGAATTTGAATGAATTTGTACGCAACAGGACTTGGAATAATTCTGAGTAAATAATAGTTTGCTGAACTTTAACATTCTCGTCGCGTAATCAGAAAGAACTGGGAACTTTTGCGAAGTAAATTAAATTAGAACTACAAGTATTTGAGGCGATGAGGATCAGTGACTCGACAACATTTGTGCAAGAGCAGGAGAGAAGAATCTGGAATTCGACTTTGGAATTCTCGTCACCGAGAAGAGGAAAATTGTTCATCGTGGCGCCCTCGTTCAAGTGCGCGCGAGGACGGGTACTGCAGGATAAGGTTTGAAAGAGCTCATGACCGAAAGAACATTCTTTATTTGTTAGAAATTTTTCAAGTCATATTTTCGCCTGTCATTGAGAATAAACAATAAGTTTCCATTTGGCCAATTCCAGCTAATAAGTAGCTAGAAAATATATATTTGTTTTCAGATTCCTCGCCACTCTGGCAGATCGGATAATCTGCTATTTGTAGGTAATAGCGATTATTTCTAACGAAACCCATCGACCCAGCTAGCGGGATATTGATTTTATTTAGATAACGGTTGAAGCATTAATTTTAATAATATTAACGTAACCTTTTCCTGGCGCCCATGTTTAAAACAAATTCGGAATGGGTTACATCGAAACGCCCAATAATTTTATAAGCAGTTTGTGTGTGGGCATTGTTATATATATATATATATATATATATATATATATATATATATATATATATATATATATATATATACTGCGATAAAAAATTAGTTATATTATTAAATTTTACTAAATACAGTTTAATCCACTCTTTCAAACAAGATAAGTAAATATTGGTTTTAAAAATAAATTATGCGATCTCCATTCTTGTTTATCTAACGTAAAATTCTTGAACTACCTGGTATAGGCGAAATAATGTTGTACAAACTACATTAATTCATCCATACTGCTAACGATATAGTATCCGTTTTCGTATTGAATTAGTTTCTCTTTCTTTGAACTATCTTTTGTTTTCAGAATATCAAACATCCTCACATGTCGAATATCATTTTTTTGACTGTTTTTGAGCCCGTTCATAAAAGTGTTCACACTTCATCTTCCATGTTGACAAGGTTCTGACTCTGTAACAAGTCGTGACAATGAACAAAGTGGTCAAAACTTTTCATACAACAATTAGTTTCCTGGCACTTGACGTAATATAATTTTTGAAAATGTATTGGCGATGAAATGAATAAAAAGAATATAAATTTACAAAAAATTATATGAAACGTACATCGTATTTTTTACATTACAGTTGCCTGAATGTTAAACTAAACGTGCCTCAAAACTTGCATGAAAGAGGAAAAAAGGCAAAATAAAACATTTTATTAAAAAATCTTGACTTCCTCGACTCAAATATACAGGGACCTAAAAATACAATAAGTTTCATCTTTAAAGAAGTATGCATATATTTACATATTTCATAGATATATTGAATTGATGAATGAAAAGTAAACAAATACTCTGTTTTAAAAGTATTATCATGTGTTGACAATTTCTTTCATTCTTCATTTCTTTCATGCGTAGCTTTGTTCAAATATGTTCTTACAGTATATGACATTGGACTTAAGAGTCAATGGTAGCAGCTGATACTGTTACACTCCTCTTCAAAAATTCCAAACATCTAATGGCCTTGTATGTTACCTCCATACGGGATATGAACAGGTAATTGTGCAATTTATAATCGCCGTAAAAATACTTGGAAGGTATTGATGATGCGAATAGAGTTTAGTACAGCTACATTTTTACGATTTTTGCTAATATGCTCAATAATGCATTAAGATCACCTGTATGCTGTTCTGAGTTATTCTCTAATCCTAATATAAGATTATTCTCAATTGGTTCCGAAAATTGTCGCAAAATCTTCTACAACTACATTTGATTCTTCCCTGGATTTGCTTAACACGTCAATATTTTTCTCCCCAAGTTTTTGAAAAAATTAAATCTCCACAAACTATGTCTAATTTGGTATACTTCCACTTCTGCAATTGCTCTATTAATCATTTCGTATGAAAATAGAATAAAACATTAAAAGCCAACTATTTTGTATGTTTGTGTGAATAAGGTGTTAGTTAAGTTTAATAAGAAGAAGTTCTGTGTCACATTTATTTGAAAATCGGTATTTGCGTACTTAAGAACGTAAAAGTTAAAAGTCGAACTTTCATTCATTCTCTAACATTAATCACAGTTTCCTTTTCTATATATTGTTACGTTTCTAGGTGGTGAATTAAAAGTATCGTATTATTTTAACAAAAACGTTTATTTTGTTTCTTAACACAATCACTGAAAACACTTGATTATTTATTTACATTACACTTTTCTTGATTATTTATTTACACTACTCTTCTCTTGATTATTTATTTATACTGTTCACTTCTCTTACACACTCGCACAGTCCTAAGCACTGGCCACAGTTCACTGCACTGATCACAGTTCGATGCACTGGTCACAGTCCACTGCACTAACCACAGTTCGATGGACTGACCACGGTTCACGTCACTGACCACAGTACGGTGCACTGGCCACGGTTCACGTCACTGAGCACAATCACTGCACTGCTATTCACCGCGATACACACACTTCACAGCTCAGCTTCCACTGCGGACTGACTTGCGGTCGCCGGCCGCCGGGTATTTATACTCGGCGAGTACCGTCGAGAACTTTCCGGACCCCGCGAACGTTCTGGAATAATCTACTGCAGGGATCGCCGACAGATGACGCAACCCGCGCTCACAGGCAGCTCGTGGTGGCGCCGGCAGATGACGCAATCCGCGCATACAGGTAGTTCGTGGTGGTGCCGGCCGGTGACGCAATATTCGTTACACTACCCCCTCCTTAGTTGCGATTCGTCTCGGAGCGCGTTTCGTGAAATCATGCAGATACTTGCAGCTGGAGCCTCTAGTGCACTTGGAGGTTAAGAAGAAGTGACACTCAATTGTCTTCTTTGGATATGACGACATTCCGTGGTGGTAGCTGCAGACTAGCTAACCCCAGTGTACCGGAATAGTACTTCCAACATGCTTCTGACTATTCTCCAGTTCAGTCCATCAAAACCACATCCCAGTTTGGACATGGCAATCTTCTGGACGTTGTCTTGCAGTACTTGTTGGCGTAATTCAATCAGAGTTTCCCAAAGATTTTTATAGGATGCCTTGTGATATGACTTACTTTTTGTGACAAGGTAATAAACGTATCGACGGACGTCGTGCAGTTGCCGAACCTTCCCAATATCTGGTTGTTGGTTCTTTAATTGTTCTATCCTTCTGTATTTTCTCTTGAATACAGCAGCAACACCTCTGGTCATATCTAAATCCTGGGCGACACAATGCGCCAATGCATATTCCTGGGGTAGCGCAAACAGATACCGTTGCACCTCCATTGTTACACCATAACGCGCTATATGCTTTTCACTATAATGAGACATAAACTCGTGAAATGTAAACTCTTGCATGTCCAGCTTACAAACACGTGCGGTATTTTCTTCATAATCATTTTCATTACTTCCTGCGTACTGGGCCGGCCAATTCGAATGAACGACTCGTGGTTTTCCATTCGGCAATTTTTTTAATTCGGTAGACCACATCATTTATCCTCTTCACTACCTCGTACGGTTCTTCCCACTGTCGTTGTAATTTTGGACACAAACCGCGGCGTCGTAGGGGGTTAAACAGCCAGACATGATCTCCAGGTTGATAACCTCCTCCTTCAGCTTTGATGTCATACCGGTCTTTCATCCTGTCACTTGCGATTTGGATTATTTCACGCACCTGGTTATGAATTACGTCCATTTTCCGTCTTAGGTCATTTACAAAGTCTTCACCGGCTGTTTCTTCATTAGTTTTACAACCAAACTGTAGATCACATGGTAGACGTAGTTCCCTGCCGAAAAGGATATTAGCAGGTGTTTGCCCAGTTGTCTTATGAACAGATGAGCGGTAGGCTAGAAGAAAAAGATGTATGTATTGGTCCCAGTCGCGTTGGTGATCTGACACGACCTTCGCTAAATATTTTCCCATTGTTCTGTTCATGCGTTCCACCATTCCGTTTGACTGCGGATGTAGGGTTGTTCTTGTTTTTCTTATTACAAGAAGTTCACACACTCCTTGAAACACTGCAGATTCGAAGTTCCGTCCTTGATCTGAATGTAATTCCAGTGGCACACCAAATCGGCTCACCCATTCCTTAACCAGTACTTCGGAGATAGCAGTGGCCTCTTGGTTAGGTAGGGGATATGCTTCAACGCACTTGCTAAAATAATCCATGGCCACGAGTATGTATTTATTTCCATCATTTGACATTGGAAATGGGCCAGCCAAGTCAATGGTAATTCGTTCGAAAGGACTCCCAACGTTGTATTGCCTCATCTTCGCTCTTCTCTTTTTATGTGGCCCATTACTGGTAGCACAAACTTGACACTTTGTGCACCACATCTTTACGTCTTGCTTGCAATTAACCCAGTAAAATCGTTCGCGCACTTTCTCTAATGTTCTCGTTATACCGAGATGTCCTCCCGAAGTTCCACCATGCAATTCCCTCAATATTTCAGGAACCCTTACTCTTGGTAACAATATATGCGTCCTCTTGTGCGAGCCGTCTTCACTTTCCAGAACTCGTTTAAGAACACCTTCCTCTTCAGTAATCGAATGCCACTGTGCCCAATATGATTTTACTGCTGAAGAACAGGGAGCTATTTCTTGCCAACTTGGTCTGCGTCCTGCTATTTTCCATTTCCAAACATGTTTCAATTCTGTGTCCTCTTTCTGATCTTTCTGAAGTTCTCTGGGTTGCCATTGGTCATTACTGACAGTGACCCTTAAGGTAGGACACATCTTCTCTTCCGCATGACAACAATGTTTGCAGTTTTCAGGGCACGGTCTTCTGGAGAGAGCATCGGCATTCCGGTGACTACTTCCGCTTCGATGTTCTATTCTAAATGTGAATTCTTGCAACCTTTCAATCCATCTGGCGACTTGACCTTCCGGATTCTCTAAGTTCAGCAGCCATTTCAAAGCAGCATGATCCGTTCTCAAAAGAAATCCTTTACCGTAGAGATATTTGTACAAGTGTTCAACGGATTTCACCACAGCAAGTAATTCTCTTCGGGTTACACAATAGTTGCGTTCTGGCTTTGATAGCACTTTACTATAATAACCGATTACTCTCTCTCGTCCATCTTGTATCTGCGATAATACCCCTCCAATACCAACGTTACTTGCGTCAGTATTAAGTACATAATTCCCTTGAGGTAGTGGGTAGCTCAATATAGGGGCACTCAGCATGGCGCTTTTAAGCTTTTCGAAAGCGCGTTGGCAATCTTGATCCCATTGAAACAAACGCTTTTCTTCGGTCAGCTGAGTCAGCGGTTTCGCGATGTTGGCAAATCCCAAAACATAGCGGCGATAATAGCTACATAGACCCAGGAAACTTCTCAATTCATGTTTATCCTTTGGGGCTGGCCACTCCTTTACGGCTTTAACCTTCTCCGGATCAGGTTCTATTCCCGTGCCAGATACTACATGTCCAAGGTAATTCACCTGCTTGCGAAATAAATGGCATTTCTTTGGGCTAAGTTTCAAATTTGCTCCTTCCAACCTCTTGAACACCTGTTCTAGATTATTGATGTGGTCCTCGAAAGATTTTCCAACAACAATTATGCCGTCGAGGTAGACAAGACATGTCTCCCACGACAGACCTCTAAGAACGGTTTCCATCAATCTTTCGAATGTAGCTGGAGCATTACACAGTCCGAAAGGCATTACTGTAAACTGCCACAAACCTGATCCGATGGTAAATGCAGTCTTCTCTCGATCTCTGGGATCTAATTCTACTTGCCAGTATCCACTTTTCAGGTCAAGTGTCGAGAAGATCTTGGCCTCAGAGAGCGTGTCCAACATGTCGTCAATACGGGGCAATTGATAGCTATCCTTCTTCGTTACATTGTTGAGCTGTCGGAAATCGACACAGAACCGAGTCGACCCGTCTTTCTTCTTTACCATTACGACGAGAGAATCCCACGGACTGCTTGATGATTCGATTACGCCATCCTTCATCTCTTTAATAACCTCATCTGTTTCTTCTCTTCTAGACAGAGGTAATCTAGCAGCTTGGCGAATCGGTGTGGCGTTTTCGGTGTTTATTCTGTAACGAACAATATCAGTCTTTCCTTTTACACCATCACTGCATTCAAAGACATGCTGGTAGCGCCGTATTAGGTCTTCAGCCTTATGACATTCTTCCCGAGATAAGCCTTTACAGGCCTCTGTAATCAGATTCAGGAATTCCTTTTGGTAGTGGTTGGGTACGGTTCACATTCTGCAAAACCGAGGATACCGTAGAAGAATAACCAATTACTGTTCCTTTTCACAAACTTAACAGGATAGTGGTATGTGTTCATTATTCTCACAGGTATTGTTCTATTCACTCTGACCAGTTCTTTGGCTACTAGAATTCCTCGACCAATGTCTTCGTCGTGATTTCTGGATTCCGGGATAGCAATCTCTCCAGCTGGAACGTCGCCCTCAGGGCTCGCTTCTATAAACATCTCGCTACGCTCCGGCAAGATTATGTTGTCAACCGTAATTACATTCACGGCAATGTTGTTACGTGAATGCATAACCACCTCCACTTTGTTGAGTCTCAGCACACCGTGTCGTAAATACAGCTGACACCCATATGTCGTCATAATATCCATTCCTAAAATTGCTTCTTCTTCTATGTCAGAGACAAGCACACCGTGACTGAAAGCAACAGTTCCAATGGCAAGGAGGGCATCCATCTCTCCAACAACATTTGCCGAGTCACCAGTGGCGGTTCGAAGCTTCCATTTGGACGGCATAAGATGAGATGATTTGGCAAAATCGGTTCGTATAATGCTCTTGGTTGCACCAATATACAAAAGTAAAACGCATGGCCTTCCATTTACGAGTGCATCTACGTAAACAGTATCTGAACGGTGTCGAATGGACTTGACGTTTATTTCGTAAGGTGGGGCTCTTCTTTGACAGGTCGATGGATGCCTCCTTCCATCAACCTGCTTTAGTTTCCCCGCTGGCTGCTGGGTTTACCAACAGACTGCTGCTCTCCTTGTTGCTTCAGTGGACGGTCACATCGACTTTTCACGTGCCCTAATTCTACACAATTCCAACATCGAGGTTGTCGCCTTTTGCCACTAGAAATGCGTGCGTCTACCAATCTCTCCACCATTGCCTCCTAATATTTTTCGTCATATGTATCGACGCCGGTTTGCAATTCTCGCACTCGTCCGTCACGTTTCGATGCTCTTTTTGCAACCTAGAAGTCTAGTGCTTGACTTAATGCGTCAGCTAAGGTTTTCGATCTTGCCAGTCTTAATGCTCGTTGTGTTTCTGCAGCATGGAGCGCTGCAATAAAGCACCGGACGGCTGTGCGTTGCTGGGAACTTTCTGAAGCATCAGGGTCGGAAAGGCGCACCAGACGAGAAATATCAGCTTCCAGTTCTTGAAGACTCTCTCCAGGCTTCTGAACACGATTCCTTAGCTGGGTAAAATACATGTCTTCCAGGTGCGCTTGCCCGTATCGTGTTTCGAGTCTCTTGACAAGTTGCCCGAAGTTTGACTGTTCATCGGTCGGTATTGTCGCTAGAATATCGACGGCGTTACCACGCAAAGCCAAAATCAGGGCCGTAGCACAATCTGTTGCGGACCAGCCATTTACCATTGCAGCAGCCTTAATTGTTTCAAATCATTCGACCATGAAGTGCCATCAAAGGTAGGTGGTTTTACTCGTGGTTTTCCCAGTGGCTCCCCGTACGGTGACCACTCGGGCCATTTGCAGTGGTTCCTGTATGGAGTTTATATTTGATTTTTCCGTTGGGGGAGGAAAAACCTTCAGCTTCTCTTCTAACAGATTTAGTAATTTTTCCTCATTCTTCAAAATGTTTTCCTCAATTTCTTCTCGCACCAATTTATTATTTTGCATTATCTTCTGTTTCAACTTTTCTTCCAAAATCCTGGAATTTACGATCAATTTTTCTTCTAAAGCTTTGGAGTTTTCAGTGTCCAATGACACCTTATATATCTCGATTGGTGCACGGGAAGTGGTCAAGCCGTGAGTGACGGAAATACGCACATACCCACATCTGCACATATGCACATTCGAGGAGTTACTCAAACACTGAATAGGGATTAAAAAAATAATTATAATGTGCGTAGGAAATAATGAAATCGACAAAAGTATGATACAGCAAAATTAAGAGTACAGTTATTTTGATTTATATCATGCTTTTGCGACAGAGACAAGTAAGTAACGCTATATGTATTTGTACTGCCGAGTATTAATTGATAAGAACGATGGATTTGGATATTTTGATGAGTAAATGTATTTTATTCATCTTAGAAATTATATTTTATATTTTCAAATTATATATTAGAGGTCTCAAAATTAATAGGGCTCCTAGAGCCTCAAAATGTGTAAATTCACCACTGTTATTTTTCAATTAAAAGATTATCATTAAAATAAAATTTTGACTGCAGGAACCTCTCTCTCTTCTACAAGGAACTCCCTTGTATGACACACGTTGTTTTTTCAACGTTTTATTTCCAATGTAAAACAATTCTACGCCAATCTGTCCTACGGATGTTGCTCTCAACGTTTGGGGCGAAGGGAGGCCAGTGTGCCAGCCGCGCTAGGCGTCCAGGCGGCCAAGAGGCTGGGGCAGAGCAGGGCGGCAGGAGCGGCGGCCGAGGCGGCGACGTGTGCCGATCTCGTGCCGCGCGGCGCCGAGCCTCGCGACTCCACGGCGCCCTGCCCCCGCATGCTCCCCAGCCGTCTCTGCCGGGCCGCCGCCGCCGCCGCCGCCCCACGGCTCCCCGCCCCTCGCCCTCGCCGCCGCCACCCCGTCGGCCCGCCTCGGCCCCCTCGCCACCACACGGCCATTGCCGCCCCGCCCCCGCCCCCGCCCGCTGCCCCGTCGCCTCCCTCGCCCTCGCCGCCGCCACCCCACCCTCGTCAGCACTACTGACGCCTCTGCCGCTCCCCCCGCCGTCATCACCACGCAGCCCCGCCACGGGACACCGGAGGAACAGGGGCAACATGGCCGCAGACAGTCGACGGCGAAGGCACAAAGGGGTCGAGACAAGAAGAGAAGCGGGGAGTGAGGATCGGGGCGACGGACGGAAATCGTACGGCGTAGGGTGGAAGGGAAGCGCAGAGGCGGTGGCAAGGGGTACTGAATCACGGGAGTTGCGGGACGAGGGGTTGATGCAAGGGTTGCGAGGGACGGGTGGGGGAAGGGGCGTGCAGCCGGGAAGCGAGGTCGCAGGCAGCGCAAGGAATCGATCCTGCGGCGGGAAAAAGCTGGCCGAAACGGTATTGATCTGCGATCAGCGAGGAAGCACAGGTAGCGGCGCCAACTAGCGTTTCCGGCAGTTGATGTTGCTTCCGTGTTGCCGGGGAAGTAGGTTGCGCATCGTCGTCCGACCCACTCCGCCATTCCTCGGTTCCGTCTAGACAGACCATTTTTATCTCTTTTCATGCTCGCCTCCCGTGTGATCTTTCCAGGCATGTGTACCTTGCGAAATACCTCACACATTTGAATAAATTATTCGTTTGCGTGTATTCGAATATTTTACTCTCTTACGCTTTCTCGCGCTCGCTTGCTCTCTCTCGCGCTCTCTCTCGGTCTCTCTCTCGCACTCTCTCTCGCTTTCTTTCGCCCGCTCTCTCCCCCGCGCTCTCTCTCGTTCGCTCTCTCTCTCTCGGCCTCTCTCTCTCGCCCTCTCGGTCTCTCTTTCGCTCTCTCTCGGTCTCTCGCTCTCTCTCGGTCTCTCTCTCGCTCTCTCTCACTCTCGCTTTCACTCTTTCCCTCTCTCTCGTTCTCTCTCGCTCTCTCTCACTCTCGCTTTCACTCTTTCCCTCTCTCTCGTTCTCTCTCGCGCTCTCGCACTCTCGGTCTTTCTCCAGCTCTCTCTCTCTCTAGCTCTTTCTCTCCAGCTCTCTTTCTCTCTCTCTCTCTTCAGCTCGCTCTCGCTTTCTTTCTCTCGCTCGCTCTCTCCCCTCTCTCTATCATTTATACTTTCTCGCCATATTACGCGCTTAAGTAGTAAAAAGAAATTATTGTAGTGCAACAACGGAAAGTGGCGATGTTTCAACAGAAAAACGCGTATAGTGGAATTCTGATATCCAAAACGTGGATATATCTAGCATCTATATTTAATAAATTACTTCCTCTAGCACGTTACGTACTCAGACTCCATGTTTGGAGGGTCATTGGTACCGAAAAATTGATTGGCGGTAAAACGTCAGTCTGTCCATCTATCGTCAACACTAACCCTGAACATTTCACAGGATTGTTTTCCAAAATTGACATTCCTCGTTCGATCTGGCCGAATTCAATGGCCAGAGAATTTGAAACGGATACTTCACATAAAATCTCAACGTTATTAAATTATGCTCAGAGATGACTCCAAATTTTTAGCTTATTTTTTTCCTCTAATGGAGGAAAGTATTGTTATAAAAGTGGCGCAGGTCCGTTTTTCGTTGAAATCTCCACATTTTCCAAAACAAAAAATGTGTAATTGTTTCGGCATTTTTCTTTCCTACAACTAAAAAGTTGGTGATGGGATCTTTTTTTTAAAATTAAATATAATCTTCAAAATTAGAGCTTCACTGTAAATAAGGTAACGTGCAATTAAAAAAATGAGTAGTTTTCTCCTTATTTGTCGTAAATTAAGCAATTAAAAAACAAGATTTTACTTAAAAAAGGCTCTAATTAATTAAAAACGTTTTTAATGGATAGAGCTAAATGCGCTGAATAACATGATAAAACATAATTTTGATAAAACCTTTTAATTTTTTTCAGAAATTACACAAACGTGCATGTTTAAGTAGTATTAAAATATATGTAAACGTTTATACGTAAACATTACAAATAAAGCTCGAAAGTACGTATTGTTACAGCATCTCTATTTAGTTCACTATTTCCTTCTTGTTTCTTTTTCTGAGCTTTTTTATATTGTTATGTTATTGTAAGTTTGTGCATTTCTCGAACTAGCATTCATCCATTGCAGGTTTGAAAAGTTCATTTTGAAACGTTAAATTCTCAGCGTTTCACTACCGGATCGGAAAGAAAGCAGATCAATTTGTACTAAAGATGACGAAGATTCTCGTCGTTCGCCAGAATCTTCGTCATGCCAATTCAATAAATCTTATAAGACGATTTCACTGAAAGAACGCAACATTTTGAAAAGCTAACATGTTCGAAACGACGAAGAAAAAAGAAATAAAAATTAGAATGAAACCAGGATTTGTTGAATAATATGGAAGTTTGGATAAATAAATGTGACTTATTTATAGTAGATCATGGACACGATGATAGAGAGTTAACCTTCAAACTGATAATTTTCCGTTCCCTTTAGCTACTTTTGATGAGATAAATATGAAATGACAATGAAGAATGACTACAAATGAATAATTGTTATTTGCTAATTAGCTAGTAGATTAATGAAGCAGAAAAGCGTCAATGAAACGAGGAACTGGGAAAATTTCCAGAAATGTAACAAATCATCGCACAGTGATGCATTTTGATAATTTCCTGGCCAAAACATCTGGGAGCTAAAGTAAGATGATTAAAATTGTCTTTGGTCATCGTGAAATTAACTCTTTCAAACTTTTAAGCACAGTGCAAAAAAATATAATGCGTATTTATATAAATATCTGTTTTTCTACTCACCTGTTACAGTTCGTTAAATCTTATCGAAACATTTTATAAAATACATGTAGTGTGTTCATGTTTTTTATAAAATGTTTTATAAAATATAGTACATGTTGTACAAAATACGTTTGAATTACATATTTCGAACATAATATAGTCAATAAACATAAATATAGTATTAATAATGCTATCACTTGACCAAGAGAAAATTCATAGAAAACAAAAACATGTTTGTTCAGTATTCAATTTTCTTTTCGCAAGTTTCCAAACGGACGACACAAATTGTTCTTACGACATAAACTTATATCTTTATAACGCGATTCTTGTGCTGCTTCTGAAAGTTGGCCAATTGACAGTAAAGAGAGGAAATTATTTTGGAACAATGCATTAGAACCGCGTGAACAGTAATAGACATGTAATTCCATGAGTATCTGGACTCACTTGACAGTTTGCAGCACATACTCCTCAAAAATAGAAATGCTAATGATCTTTCTACTGAATATTGCCAATAGAGTTGTTCTAAATCTCTTAATAATGACATCATTTGTCCATGTCATTTGTGATGATTCTTTAGAGTCATTTACATTTTCTTAACCCTGCTAGGAACGATCTACCCAAGTTCTCCCATAACACGTATTACAAAGATCATATTTTTTTTGTAATACATTTTTATTAAATATATGAAAATATACATGATGCATTGGGCGTATGTGAGACAAGAGGAGGGGTCAGATGCGACAGGGAAGATCACGCTTAATTTTAAACCCGTTTGTTAGGGTGCTGATCCGAAATTCGCCTGTTTTTTATCGGAGAAACCTCAGAATATACTGATCAGAGTAGCCAGCCGCTAGAATTCTTCTCCAGACTGTGGCTGATTAGACCTAGCTATGTCGCTAGTGTGAAAAATCCGCCAGCGTCCAATCTTAGAATCAGCCGCTCAGCGACGCAGCAGCGACGACGCTGAAGCAACAACGACATTGAGCCCAGTCGGTAGACGAATTCGGGATACAGCGGAGGCAGACCACCAATATGCAACACATGCAAGAGAGAGTCAATGGAGCGAAGGCAGGGATAAATTAATGCATAAGCAGATTAGGTACTCGCCACGGCTTCCATGGGAAGAAGATCCAATATTTTTAAACAAAAATGTACGTTAATAAAATATACACAATTTAATATTAAATGTTTAAAGTATAAATTAGTGTTACAAAATATCTTATTAATTTTGATTATTTCAATATTATTAGGAGAGTCCCTAATTTGAATAGGCTTCGGGTCCCTTAAAACAGTTGGAATGTCAATGTAGGAGATGAGCGTCGCGTTTCGAGTCTCCGTGGGGCGGGAGAGCCTTTGTCCATATTCGTCTTCTCCGTACTCGCCACCGTGGCAACCGCACCGCTTCTGTCGCCCAACCCCAGGTCACCAACCTCTTCGCTGAATCCGCGACCACGCGTGCCACCCCGTTCTCCACAGCCGCCCCCGCATCCGCCTCCGCCTCTGCCTCAGTCTCTGCCTCCGCCGCCGCCTACGCCTCCACCTCGCCAACGCCTTCGCCACCTCCGCCACAGCCTCCGTCGCGGCCCCCGCTTCCGTTCCGCCTCCGCCACCTCCGTCGTGTCCGGCGCGCCTCCACCTCCGCCACACCTCCGCTTCCGCCTTCGCTTCCGCCTCCCTCCGCCGCCACTTCTGCCGCCGCCTCGAACTCGCCTTCGCCTTCACCTTCACCTTCGCCTTCGCCTGCGCCTCCGCCTCCGCCACCGCCACCGCCACCGCCAAACATTGATTCGATCATATCTCTCAAATCACTCTTCACAAAATAAGAAATTGTTCGATATATTACGTTTGATGTATTTTGATGTATTTGATATATGTTTAATATATTACGCATGGAACACTTAATATTTTCAGATACACTTTAGAAGAACAGCTTACAGGTGATCTTTGTGCATTATTGTGCATTTTTGCAAAACCCGTAAAAAATGTAGCTGTACAACTGTATTCGCATCATCAATACCTTCCAAGTATTTTTTGTGGCGATTATAACTTTGAAATTGCAATATTACCAGTTCGCATGAAAGAACTGAAATATAAAAGAAATTTTTAACACATGAAAATGCTTTTAAAACAGTTCACGCATTGGCGTCAGCGACGTTACATTCAACTAGTATAATGTAACACATAGTTTGTAGAGTGGTTCAAAGCTATTTTCATTTTCAAAAGAATGAAGTACAAAGTTGCGGTGAATATTCGCACGGGTTGTGCAAATCATGTATAGTAAGCAGCCTCGACCACCCTGCCTGCCCTTTTCTCCCGTTCTATCTGCCCCTCTTACCACCCGCAGTGGGAAACCATTACCGAGGAGCCGGGCATGGTTTCTGGTGGAGTCTTGTAAACGGCCACCAGTACTCTGAGTTTCACGGTGGAAATCACGTTATTACCTTCAAAGTGGAGGCAGTGAGTAGGCGATGCTAAGTTCCATGTTGCGGGATTCCCCCGGTAACCTACCAGTTGGGTCCCTGGCGCGTCGACCTTTGGGCGGGATTGGGCGAAGAACTTTTCGGAATGAATCAGCGGGGACCACAAACCCCCCTGTCAGGTTGCCTAGGTTACGGCGGTACTCACGTCAATCGTCACACAAAAGTGCTTGCAGTGAGGAGGCAGGTTGGCAGTTGTGCACTACGCAGTTGTGATGTGGCTCATAATTTGGATTATAGAATTAAATGAAAACGGGAGTGTTCAATAAATTTGGTAAAACGGGGAAATACGTAGTGTGGTTAGAGTTCTCCTCAACAACTGTTTGACTAGTACAGCGTTGTTATTGTACAAACATACCATTTGTGGGTAGAATCTTTTACTAACGAGCTCGATAGCGGAAGAACGAATTGTAACGAAATGGCCTGAAAAGCATGTCCATCGTAGATCACGAGGATCTTGCACAAAATAATGTAATATGAAAGATATTACTCAAAAAGGAAGATTGTCTCATTAAACTTAGCTATATTTCTAAGGAACTTAATTTGTTGGTGGACAGTGTGTACAATATCATTTATAATCATCTAGGTCTCTGAATGTAGTACCTACATGTACTCTTTGGGTGCCAACGCAACTCCCAAGTGCCTCAAAGTTGCTAGCATGAAATTGTCTCATGACTTTTTGCGAGTACATGAGAAATTAGGCCATTTCTGCACCGTATGTGTATTGCCAGATGGCGTCGGGAAGAAACCAAGCGTTAATGTCCTAAAACACACAATGTCCCCACCTTCCAAGAAATTCAAAATCATTAAATCGAAAAGGAAATTAATAGTGTTGGACTTTTGTGACCAAAAGAGTTTGATTTTAATTTCCTATTCATTTATAGTATATTATCAGGTATGTTTGCACACTGGCGTGGTTCTTTGTAGTTACTTACAGAACGACCAGAACATTGTCAACGGCTGTCATATAAGTTCGAATTCGAACTATCATACCCATAGCCTGCGCGAAATTTTCAGAGCTTCCGATGGAGGTAATAAGAACCTTCAAGTCAGTCAATATTTGGCAGTCAATGAGTTGGCCATCTTCTCGTTCCAATGAAAAAGCTACAGAGATATAAAGAAAGAACAACCGATACCAAAATGCATGTATTATGTAGAAAAATAAAGATAAATACAATGTTACTCACCTGTAAATCAATACATCTACATAGATTGTAACAAAATTAAAAAAAAGAATTATAAGTTATTACTCCTCTTGCATCTAGAATTTTCAAAAATGTGAGAATAGATCACACGAATCTTTCACTTAACATCTTTTTCGTATACAAATAATAATTTTGAATTTTTTTATTCACATTTATGCAATTCAAGATATAATAGCATATAAATTAAGAGACTTTTTGAATGAGAATTATTCACAATCCCTCGTTTTTAAAAGTTGAGGGTAGCAAAAATCTGTCGAATAAAAATAACGGGCAGAAGTAACTTATGAAATAGTTTCATCTAGGATGTCTGTCAGCGTTTTGACATCAGAAGACATTATTTATTATGAAATACGAATACGCCATGCAGTCAGGTTCACCCTCTATTTGCTTGGATGGATCGCGTGACGCATTTCGGCATTAAAGAAATCTAATGCCCTTGCGGAGAATCTGAAATAGCGATATCAATACGACTGCAACATGCCACACAAACTTCATCATTTATGAAGATAGTAGTCAAAGATAAACTGACCAAGCAACGAATTTTTTGGTCCTCATTTATAGACATGTTATTTGGATACAAGGGAAATCGTGTCGTCCTCTTTTTTTACTGTTACTCATAAAACACAAATTCGAGGACAAGAGATAACATCGATTACTCAAAAGTGACACTGACATTCTTCATCTCTCCTTCTATTAGTTACAGAAAAGAATGTTCAAACGTAATTTGCATTTTATACTTCCATAATGATTTCGTAGAGTCAAATTGTAATTGCAATTGTCTGCGAGATATAATCCTAATCTTATCTTACATTTTTGCACAAAGCTGACAACAAGCTTTAGCATTTTAAATAGAAAATTGTGAGCTTAAAAAATTGCCAAATGAGTAACATCTTACAAAACAAAATTGCATGTAGGTTTTCAATTTGAATAAAATTAACATTTGATCTTCAGTTCCTACTAAAATATCTGTAAATACTATCTTAGTTTACAATAGTGTTTTAATAATAAGCAGAAAATTATTACATTTAAATAATTTCAAATACGTAGTGAGGACAATATTTCGTTATAAACGACATTTATGAATTAGGTCTATTTATTAAAGTCTGTTAGACTTTAATATAGAACTACTACGATTGCTGATGGACCAAAAGCTAATATTTTCAATAATGGACAGTCGTCATTTTCATGATGTAAATGAATTTGTAGCATGGTAATTTCATTGGCTCAGAAAGATGTCCAACACCCAAAGAGAGATTTGTTCCGGCGGAGGCATGTTGGGAAAGGCAGTGACATTGCAGTTGACAGCAGGAAGGGGAGGCAGGAGTTACCCCGAACAAGAGAATTCAGTCGCTGTTCGGAGGAGAATTCTTGCGTCCGGCTGCTCTGATCGTTAGTTTTCCGTGGTTTCTCCGATCAACACCAGGCGAATGTCGTAGCAGTACCCTAACAAACGGGCCACGGGCCGCGCGCGATCTTTCCTTCCTCTTCTTTGTCCTCTCCTCACCCCCCCCAACACACTTACACTAACGTGCACTACACTACCACACACGTCGGGGGCTCGCCCACCTCCCGGGTGCCCCGCTGGTGGGAGACATCTGGTTGGGGGAAAACCCGCTAGTCGACGGTAGGCCGGCATCGGATCTCACCATCCGGCGGGGGAAGATCACCGCCACCTCACGATGAAAAAATATAAACTACACTTACGGGACTAACTTCAGTAGTCGAAGCGCACGGAATCACTAACAACCAATCAACCGAACGAGAGCGAGAAGACAACGGTAAGGTCGCAAGGAGATGGACAGAGAACAAGGAGCGGAAGATGAAGAATGGGGGGGGGCGGAGGTGGCAGCGGGAGCGAGGAATGAGGCTGAGTCGCGTGCAGGGTGGCGGCGCCGCCCGGAAGGTCGACGTGCGGTGGGCGCCGGTGATGGGGCGGAGGCGGGGGCTCCGTGGCGGGGTGAGAGCGGCGGGCGCACGACAGAGTACGCTGGGGGAAGTGGCTGGGTGCCGTCGACTCCCCACCCCTGCACGGCGGCGGTGGCCGAGATACCGTTACGGCGGTACGTCGATAAGGCGGTGATCTATAGCAATACAATCTCGGGGAGCTTCTCGGCATGCAAAGCGCATCAGTCAAATTTCTCACAAGCTTATCGGACCCGTGGGCGAAACCGCCGCTCACGAACGAAGTAGTTCCCCGACGCTGTCTCTCCTATTCGTCGCTTCACACTCAGCCGCGCGCTTTGCCAGGAGGCGGCGATTCCTACGGCATCGTAGGCGCCATACTGATATCGAGAAGCAGCGGAAGAAAATTGAGTGACTGGTTAGAGGTAGTGAGTGAGAGAGAGAGAAAGAGAGGAATGAGACAGGACAGAGGGGATGATAAATGATAGTGATGGAAGAAGAGAGCTGAAAATGAGAAAGAGAAGAGTAAGAGAAAAGATGAGACAAGACGACAGGGGATGTCCGGAAGGAGAAGGAGAAAGAGAGTTGAAGTGAGAAAAATTGATAAAATACAGAAAGAGAAGGAAAAAGGAAAGGAAGGTAGAAATAAAGGCTTGGAGATTGATCACAAGATCATATAAAGCAATTTATTCACGTTAAGGTTTAGAACAGAAGGTTTCCATGAGAGCGGAAAGAACCAATAGGGAAACAAACACAAAGAGTATTCTACGTAAACATAGTACTAAGTTACGGGAGGCAAGGTGGTTAGTGCCTCCCTGACTAATGTTTTGAAATCATTGCATTTTTACAATCATTAAAATCAATTAGGAATGAAAAAAATGTTTGTATGTTTCGTTTACAAAGTCTATGGAAGAAATACAATTTACAAATTATTGTTAAAGAATCAAATTTAGGTTGACCAGAAATATGCATCTTCAAATGACGACGCTGGGCGTTAATGGGCTAAAATAAAATGTTAAGCGCGCTTATAAACTATTATATTACTATATTCATTACAAAAAGTGGAAATGACTTAAAACAAAATTGTATAATGAATAATTCTAAACAGGTACCCCTCTCAAATCCACGAAATAATTTTCTAATTCTTCTCAGAAACGCCACATCAGGCCCCGTGCCGTGGAGAGCGAGGGCGGCACCCGCAACATCTTACTGGGTCCAGCTTTCGTTCCGTGGGCATCCACAATTCACCTCAATTGATTGTGTCTGGCACACGAAATACAGTTATTCAATTATTTTTAAATTAAACAATTATTTTATTTCATATTTTTTGACGTAATGATATTTGTCTTGACTCTCCCCAAACATTGACCTCAAGTTACGCCAGTGTTTGTAGAGAACAATATACACATGGGAAAATCGATGCAAAATGGTTCTGAATCGATATTTATTGCATTATGCATCAGTGGGGCAGATAATACGCCATTACAAGAAAATGAGAAAACATTTTAAAGTGTACAATAATTTATTGACATTATTTGAAAGAGCAATAGATGCCAAATTTCGCTCAGTATGTCTAATATTTCTTCTCAATATTAATTATTAGAGGTTGACAAAATATATATATCCTGAATGAAGAATATAGCATCCGAGGCATTTTATTTAACTCTGCCGTCAATCTTCTTTCGAGAACCAAAACTCCAAAACTTTGACTCATAAAACACATAAACAGTTGCTTCAGACGATTGAAAACCTGCATCCCAATACGTCCACAATATTCCACCACGAGAAAAAATATCTACGAACGAAACCATCCATCTTCACGATTGTCCTCTGTACTATGTTACCTCAAATTTTATCTTCTAGAAAATATAAAGACAAAGAAAGACTTTCAGAATACTTGTAACAAAAGAGAATTGGTAGAAGGCACATATGTCTCGAAGATATGCATAGACACCACATCAATATCTTTTGAATTTAACGTGATTTAGAAGTATTGACTTTCTCTTCATTAAATAAATTATGTGACATTCTAAAGTTGTTATTCATATTATGTTCAGTAAAAAGTGTAGGTTAAGTTATGTGTTAATGAGATGTAATTCTATTCACAAACAACAAGTGCAATAAGCATTTTCAAAAATGTTTTTGACGTCCAATAATTCCCCTTTATCCCTTGGTCTCACCGTGTCGTGGATTAAATTGTTGTGAATTTTTAATATGCACCACATCGGCTCCCAGCATAATGATGGATTTGGGCTCTACTTACGACGTCCAGGGCCAACCCGGCACAACAGAAATGAATTATACTTATTCGTTTCTGTTACGGGCGCAAGAATGGTTCTTCCCCCATACGTCACATTCAGTTCTTTTTACTTTCAGACGATAAAAAACTAATAGTAAATAATATTAGAATGAAAATTCCGTATGAATTGTGCAGGGGGTCTTTCATGTGTCACAAGTGTAACATGACACAGTAAGGATTTTCCATCCTTCGCATATCCTTTTCCACGACCGAATTTAATTCCACGAACTCGGAATTTACATGCCAGTGAGCTAACGACTGGGGAGGCTAAAGTAAAACATCTTATAAGATATAATTATGAGCCACAATTACTCGAACAAAGCGATCTACTGATAAAAAATAAAGCTTCTAAATACAATGCTGTAAAGGAAGAAGACAATTTTATACGATTTATAGTCCCCGTCGACCCAAAAACCTGTAAGTGAACAACTGAATAGAGAATAACTTTCAAGGGCGAATCAGACTTATTAAGAAAAGTGAATATTATGATCCAAGGAAAACACTAGGCGCACAGGCACCGCTGCAACACCAGTTATGATAGTTCATAACCAGTAAACGCTGCGTCATATGCCATGAAAAGCTGGTACAGTAGAACCTTGGATGGCAACTTAGTTTTTGCGAGTGGTTTGCAAGGCGGGCAAAACTTTTGAAGATATTTTAATGTGTTTAATAATTTTCAGATGTTGGTGAAATTTTCTTCGCTAGTCATAACATCAACTATAAATATAAAACAAATACATATATAATACCCTATTATTAACATTACAACATATACTTCCTTCCACACTCATACAATTAAATTTTCTTAACATCCATACGAGTGCACTTTACCTATTTGATTAAAAACAATTAAATAAATTATGAATAAATGCATGCATGGCCATGTATTTCCCAATATTAGAAAAAAATAGAACATCCTTGACCTTGTTATAAATTTCGAATGGTTGAAAATTAATAAAATGATTTTTTTTTAACTTCCCTTTCTGTTGCTCGGCAATTCTGCAATCACTACTGCAATTCCTGTTCAATGTTCCACACAAAACATAAAAGAATACATCTTCCCATCACTTAAAACATTTCAACATTTCGAATCAAACACTTTCAGTCCTCAGCGACTCGACTACACGACGTGTCTCGCAGAGAGTATCGATCCCTTCTGAGGTTCCCTTCGATTTTCAGACCGCGTGGTTTGAAAACCAAAAACGACTTTCCACTATATTGTTACTTTATTTTCGCTTTCTTCTTACGTTAATTTCTTTTAATAGAACTTGTGGCATTGCCATTATTCCCAAAATATGTTCCGAAATATTTGCACTGTTCGTAATCCCCTTTTAAACACTAGTTTCTTTTATTTCAATAAATATCAGCAGTTTTTGTTCGTCACTTTTCATCTGACTGTCTTCTTTTAATATGGAAATGTTGTTTTTCCATTACTAACTTTATTTAATTTTGAGCGGCATGATTTTACGACATGTTATCTTTATTAGAATATGCCCTATTTTTTTATTTAATTTATTTTAAGTCGCATCAACGGCTAGGTCATTAGCGACTAAATAAATACAATATATTATATTTTACATTGTCAATTTTTAGTTTTTACAATATTGAGGTTACAGTACAGAGATGATATGGATATAAAAACATAAAACTTAAACGTGAAAATTACATAACTGTTAATTACTACAAAAAAATGAATAGAAAATTACGTTATTCTAATACAGTTAAATATTTCCTGAAATACCTATTTCAGGAAATATTTTTATTTCCTATTTTATTTGTTGATATTCCCATAGTCCATTTTGATCATCGCTCTTGAGAATGCAATTAAATGAGTGAAAATAAAATTCCACTAATGCACTTTCAATTGTTCGTCCAAGTTTATATAAGAAAATTAAGCGTCCTTTTTCTAATTAATGTCTAAATACTGGGCGCGTCTGAATAGACCGTCACACTAGTTTTATCGTTCGATAAACTTTGGACTACACATGCGAGAAAAGTAGCGGAGGAGAGGGTCTGCATTTTTCAAGTTTCAAAGAGCGTTGAAAATTACGGGTTTGCGAGGATTGCAGTCGCGTTCCTTGAGGACAACTACCTTTCTGCCCAAACAGTAGTGTGGGGCAACTTCATAACGCCTTCTTCATAACGTCCTGCCCTCGTGGTCTATATGAATTAATAGTTATGCATTGTGAACGAATCATATACATTCCAATTATTTCTTATGCGAAAATTCGTTTCGATACACAAGTGTTTTGGATTACGAGCACGTTTCTAGAACGGATTATGCTCGCAAACCAAGGTTCTATTGTATTCTTGTCCCCACTGGTACGAATTATGGTTCTTATTTCGCAGTCTGTAAAATGATACCTTTTTTGACTTTCTGTTACATTTCTGAGGATGTCTTTACTAGCAAGTGTTATCAGAAATGTGTGAAATGTGAAAACAATGATTTAAAACGTGTGGAATGTCGGTACGGAGCCAACTTTTCTAATTTTTGTTTAGATGATTTTAAGTCAATCCCCTACAATATCCTGTTCACTCATACTTGCGCGTTCACAACCGGAGCATTATAAATCGTGAGGTCCTAGGTACGAGGTCTGACTGCACGGTGCGTCAACCATTGCCTGGACGAAAATTCTGATGTCGATTGCTGTAGTCGGGCGTCTTCGTCGATTGCTCTTTTCTCCGAACAATTTCAGGAGTATACCGCCGAAGAATTTCAAATAATTTTGAAAATTCAATAAATTTTGGTGTATTGGATATTGCTTACTAGTTAGGTTGCAACGCTAAATTTCAAATGAAAGATATCTAACACAGTTAAAGTTTTCTTCTACGGTAGTTTTTGGTGCGACTTTAGTCTTGGCAGCGTTGGACTAATATTGAATTTCTGGATTGACCTTCAACATACACCAATGAGTTGTTAGTCTGCTTAATTTGAATAATGTGTAGGTATTTAGCATTTAGGGATGGATTAATCCGACTTTGCCAGCTAGTGGTGTTCCGAGGCCTGGGCCCGGATTTTATTTATTATAGATAGAAGCATTATTATACAATTGGGCTGATGTTGCCCAGTGTCAGAATGCAGAAACATGAAAGTACAGTTACAATTTCAAATGCAATTACAAATAGAAGAATAATGTATAAAAAATCAATATAAAAACAAATTATCTTTGTCATTACCTAGACATGCAGATGGCATTTATATTCCTATACTACAAATGAAAATATACATACACTAACATATAGATAAATAAACTTACATATTAGATAAATATACATACATACAAACTAAACGTGTACATACACAGATCAAGGAACCCTCGCATACACACCAGCCTGCACCTATTCACTCATATTCAGATGGATAATTGGATAAAAATTTTTACCTAACACCACAGTGTAATAATATACAATACTTATAATAATTATATAATAATTATAAAATTCCTCACTCGTAAAACACTCGTTACTATAAATAAATAAACATAATGCGTCGATAAATAATTATCCACGCATGGAGGTAAGGAAGACATGTGGCGAGCATGAAATTTTTCTATCACCGTACCTACATAATTTGGCCTGCTTGAGCTTTCTTTCTTCACACACCTATACAAACTCAGACGATTTATACTAGAAAGCTACAGCTTCATTTTGGTTCCGGTAGGAAATCGAACATTAGATCGCCAAACAGAAAGCTAGCACGCTGTCCATAAGCCACAAGTTGGGCTTACTTTGACTAATTTATTAAAAGCAAGGCGGTCCTTCATTTCTAGTGCTCATAAAAGCTTTGGAGCACGGTCATATCTCACTAAACCAGTAACGTTCACGTTAACGCAACGCTACGGTAACTTTATTTTCGTTGTAGTTCGAAAGTACATTACGGATTATTGAGCTGAGTATATTATTCGAGGGGCTGCAGATTATTGCACTTTACCTTCGTTCAGAAGTGAATTGCTTTTCTGTATTGTTCTATTGAGTATACAGTAATTCTAACGGTGGCCTCTATTATTTGAATGTTAGATTTGTTGTCTAACTACACACTTTTAAATTATACTTTCAACATACACATTTTTAAATATGACGTATGTGCAGTGGCGGCACGTGCTGTTAAGCACAGGGAGTTGAGAATCCCAACACAGGGAATCTTGAAACAATGTCTCTAATCGTCAAAGATAATATAATCAGCGACAGCAAAATGTCAGTTAAATAGATCATAATATATATAATTATAATTGAAATACATTATATTACATGATACATTATATTTTGAACGTGCATTTAAATAATATTCCTATTACATGAAACACATATATAATGATTATGGCTGTAATGAAGGCTCATTCTTCATTTTTTGGTCGTGAATGTACCGATAACGTTCTCATTAAGTACTTAATATCGTTTCTCATTTCTTTTCTATAAAGATGTGTTTGTAATTTTAAGTAGTTTTAAATCAGGTAAGGGTTTTCCAGTTTCTTAATTCTTAATCTTCCAAACAGAACTAGTACCTAAAAGGGTGTATGCACTATTCATTTATAGTAATTGCCACTTGTAGACACGATTTTGCATGTGTGTACGATTGATGAAGATATATTACGATTTGCAAATGTGATATTCAAAATGAAGTGAATGCTGTTCTAGTCCTTGAAAACTATTTGAGCAAACGTTAAACAACGTCCCTCGTATAGTCACACACGTATTACTGCAAAGTTCAAGGTTATCAAGAAACAATTCCGCCATATTTCGGTCTTGGGGCATACCTGAGGCACATTTCCCACCGATCGACAATAGATAAAAAAAAAACTTGTCACAGCTCACTGTCTAGTAAACTTTGAGATAGAACGTTGAAGTGAAACATGAAAACTTCCAAAGATGAATAAGATTTCTTATCAATTATGTAACTGATAGAAAATCTTCTTCAGGTCAGAAACTGACATTTCTTTAATAAGATGCAGGTAGATATTGATAAAACTCTGATATTGATAATAATAAGTACTTAATTTTGTGTAGGTACATTTTTCTTCGGCGAAGTTTCCTCTGAAGGACTTGGGATTTCCCTGATACCTGAACGATTGTGACGTCCGAGTATTTCCGCCGCCCTTCTTTAGTCTGCGGGCGTGAGCTGGCGCAGGGACCAGCTTCTCTTCCTATGTTCTCGCTATGCCTTCTCCTGTGGCTTCCCGCCTCTTCTCACCATCATTTCATACCCCTGACAAATTTTATTTTTGAACCCGCTTCGCGAGGGCATGACACGGTGCTTAGATGGTCGCGTCGCGCTATCATCTGAACAAGTGATCAAATGTTCTGCAGAGAAGCCCCACTAAGAACAACAAAATTGATTTATTAATACATTTTTCTGAAATTAAAATTTTCTGTCCTCATGGAATTTTATAGTGGTTCACTGAGTCACCTATACGAGCCGTCACTGCACATATGACAAATATTTGTTAAGAATGTTGAGTTTATAATTTACTACTCCACTATTCAAGGACGTTTTTAAAGCCAGGCTTTGATTTCGGTCGGGTATTTCTGAAGTTATGCCGATTGGTTCGTCCGAGCGTAAGAGCGCCAGAACAATCTAGCAGTCTTTTGACTGATGGCCATGTTGTTAAGGCTTGGCCATGTTGTTTTGATTGCAAAGCAATTTCAGTAGGACACATGATGATTTCCAGGTGAGCGTTTTCTCAGGTCTCGCTGACGTTTGGAGTTTATATCGACATCTGTTGGTGACCACCGATTTGCTGAGAATAATATATTTTATGTTCTTATCTTGCGCCGCACGAGAGAGTGAGAATTACGTTTAACACTGCTTCCCTTTATAGCACTAATGTTCTTGAATGGTACCTCAGCCACTGTCATTCTACGAATGCAAAACCTTGAAATGCGCTAAGCAATTCAAAGTTTTCGCGCAGCGATGAACGATGCTCTACGTCGGTCAAGGAGGGAATAAAGTCGGCCCCACATAGCCGAGTAGTGAGCTACTGCTCGCCCAATCCCGAGCAGCTATTGTGCTTAGCTTCCTTTAATGCAGGCACGTCAAACCGCGCCCGCCTAGAAAGTCCAGCGCTCCTACGGACACGGGCAACTTCCCCCGACTCTGTACTCATTTCCCCTTAAAATCCAGAAAGGGGTGTACATGCGCAAGATAAAGAGCCGAGAATTGTGTTATGTTTATATTCTTCACTACTTATCACTATTACATATTTATTTTTTGTTATTTACGTTAGTAAACACGCACTTAGCCCCTTAGCAACCAACCATCTAAACACTGCTTTAAGAGCGCGTCCATAGCAACGGCCGCTAAAATATTTTTAATGGACTCTCGATCATTTTAGCGGCCGTTGCTATGAACACTTCCCAGACATTTTTCCAAATCTGCTTGCATTAGTAGAAAAAACATTCAACTGTCTGATCACAAACAAAGCATCCAGTACCACCAACCCTTGCTACAGAAAATCAAGAGTAATGACAATTCTGAACTCGCGAAAGTGATAAAAGTTTATTTTTAATAAGCGATAAACTAAAATAACAAAAAATAACAAAAATCATTGTATGTAACTCGTCCTCTATTAGTCTTTAAGGACTTAGCCGGAAGGTTAACTACTCGGCTTCGCTATCGCTCCGCCTCGCAGTTAACCTTCCGGCTGCGTCCTTAAAGACTCGTTTAGAGGACTCGTGACATAAATATCTATTATTACCAAATTCTATCTTGTATAAACATCGATGCTAAGTGACAGGAATATGTTTGAATGGCGAATTCTTTCCTTATATTCGTTTTGTTGTTTTTTCATTTCATTCTGTCATTAAATCATTCATTGTATTTATCAATCATGTATGTATCATTGTATTTAGCAATCATGTGAAATTAGTTAACAATTCTCACACAAGGACAGACAGCGTTTTTAACTGACAAGAATATTTGTCTGTTAAACCCCCTATCCCGAACGTAGAAAATTCGTGATTTTATATCGGTCTTAAGTAAACAGTTTACAAAATAAAGATACCATTGATTCCAATTTTTAAATGTTACTATCAATTGGGAATTTGAAATTGGACTGATGCATTATTTCATTTTAATGGATCATTTCTTTGCTTCAAAGAGAAAATGGGAATTAATATAAGTAAATTTGTGACAATAACTGTCAAATAACGTCTTCCTAAGACTGTTACAGGCCAGGTATCGAGTGACGTACCGCTACTCCCGGACAATTTGTACAATCCTTACTTTTAAATCTCCCGTCAATTTCTTTGGTCGTAGTGGCCGCAAGTTCTTGTAAGCTTCGTTACCATGCCCAAAACCTTGACATGTCTACTTTAAAGTGTCCAAAAGATCGACACGTGTTAGGTAGGACGAGTCTTGAAAGTTCGTCGCTTGGAAAAGCAAGCAACCCAACCACACTGAACGGGTTTCTAGGAGCAGTCGCTCGCTCCTAGGCAAATCGCAAATGTGTGGAGCCGCTTTAAGATTATTTTTATAGGAAGATTTGGTTTTCGGTTTTATTGCTTTTGTACGCCTAATCACCGAAATTTTGTAATTCGAATTGACCACAATCGGCCAGTCTCATGGTCAATTGGCCAACTTTGTTGCAACACCCACGCCATGGCTAACATTCTTGGGTCTAAGTGTTGCATATAAAGTTATATTTCTTGTTATGCTATCACTAGCCACCATTGAAACATTGCATTAAAGATATAAATTGTAATCATTGGGTCGTACTGATGAATGCACATAATTCATAAGTATATTTATATGTATATTATTTGCATACTTTATGTGCAGTTTATGTAGCGAGATTGTTGTTATTGAGTGGCCTAACCCAATGAATACATCCTCACCAAATATTCTACCTCTACTGGGAATGAAGTCAAAAGGAATACGCATTTCATTGTATATTTTAGACTGCTGTCAGGCTATTGATCAAATTAAGTGAGGAAAAGGTCAACGAAAATGGCAGAGAGAATTATTGATATCTTCAATTGAATCACAATTTTCATCTCAATATTGTTTCATGAACTGTTTATAGGAAAATTCTCGTGTGTGTGAAACAAAGATTACAAGTACCTTATTTGCAATTAACGGAGCTTCAAGAAAATCAAAATACGCACAATGGAACAAGTATCTCAGAGGAATCTTCACACATCTGTACATCCTTGAAATCTTGGCGCCTCTATGTGGGGCGAGGACTAGGCTTGTCCACTCTGGGTTCTGCCTCCTCCCCCGCTAGAAACACAATGTTGACAATTTTTGAAAAGCAAATAAGGCATTCAACCAACCCATGAGATATTTTAACTTTGCAATATCTATTGTACTTGATTATTTATTGAGTACATTACATATCTAGTGTACTTAATTACTTGTTAAACAGTAAATATTTCTGGATACTTTTTATGTGAATATCCTCCATTTTTGAAATCTAATGAAAATACTAGCAATGTATGTCAAATTATTGCCAATAACCTGATAAACCTCTCTTAAGCAATGCATGCATTTCTCCTAAACATTGTTGGAAATAAAACTTAAAACTGCCAATTTAAGATTAGGTAAAACAATTTACCAAACCCCCTTAAGAAAGTTTTGTTCTTTGCATTCTAGAAGAATCGGCGTCTATATTCCCAAAGTTAAAATTTTATAAATCGATACTAGTGATGATATCGTCGAATAAGTATAGAACTGTAACATCGATATCCTCGAATATTTGTAGAATAGAAATATCAATAATGAAAATATCGATTTAATATTAATCGAGGTCTCAAACAAATTGATACCATTGACGTATACTTTTCCTTTTCGGCTTTCTTAGTTAGTTGGGACCGAAGTTACCTACATATACTTGAAAGAAACTTCGAAAAAGCACCAACAAACGACCGGCCCGTTCTCTTCTCCCCCCCTTCAGGATTTTCAGTATGTTATCCAGTAAATACCAACAAACAATCATGTCCAGTTTCAAAACTCCGGGATTTTTTTCCTTCGATCGCCATTTTTGGTCTAATTTCACTGGACTAATAAGGGGAAAAATGGAAAATTAAAATTACATAGGTTATTCAAAATATTCTGAAAAATTGAAAACCACCAGAAAGTTAATCAAAATATACTATTTTGATTCCTATTCTTATTTTACGTAATTCATCATCACAACATTGGGAGTGTCGTTGCTGAGGTTTGATAAAATGGAATAGTCACTTCGTTGAGTTGACGGTATACGAATGACTGGAAAAGTCTCATATGTGCTTCTGCTCCTCCGTGCCCATAGGCATGGGTCGCCGGGGGCCTGCCGCCGGGGGCCGCACGCGGGCGCGTAAGTGAGGGCGGGCAAGTGATGCCGCGAGCCGCGTCCAGCAGCGCGCGCGGCCCCGCCCCCGCCCCCGGCCTCGCCCCGGGCCCCGCCCCTGCGCCGGGCGGCGGGCGGCGCGGCGCGCGGGGCGATGCGGCGGCAGCGGCTGGGGCGGGGCCGCCGGCGCTACGGGTGACGCCGCTGACGGGTGCGTCGCCCTCCCCGTCGCCCGCCCCCGCGCCCGCCGCGCCCGCCGCCCCCGCCGTCCCCGCGCCGCCGCCAATGCAGCGCAGCGCGAGCGCGGGCCCTGCCCGCCGCAGCCCCGCGCCGCCGCCCGTGCGCGCCGCCTGGACGCCCGACTCCGCGGCCGCCGCCGCCGCCGGAGTGGCCGGCGTGGCCGCCGCCGTCGCCGTCGCCGTGGGCGCGCCGCCCGTCGAGGTGGTGGGCGTGGCCCAGCGCCGCCCCACGCCGTCCGCGCGCGGCCCCTCGCCCAAGGAGTCTCGTCGAGGCGCCCTGCCCGCGCTGCACGACGACAGGTGAGACACGAAACACGACTCAGTATTCGCATATCAAGCGTGAGGCAAATTCCTGCTTGAAACGAATCAACCCCCTTGCAGCAGGTTGTCCAACTGGTGGTCCGCGAAACGTTATTAGTGACACGTGAAAGTCCCTTTCATCCACGTTGGGCGAGAACATTGTGCGCCTAGAGCAGGTGTCCTGCCGTGATCAACACCCCCTTAATGTAAAAAGGAGTTAAGTTTACATTCATGGATTTTTTTTCTAGTCAATTCAGAAATTCAAAAACATCCCAATGTGATTCCCTGCGTTATGGCAAGGTACAGCCTGATATCACGCATGGTTCCATCCTCCCTCCCCCGTTTCAGTGCTGCCGGGCAAAGTGACGAGATAAACAGTACGAGTAAGTCAGGTGTGGGTCACCCGAGTAATGAAAATATGACCCGCAACCATATTAAAAGTTTTCAATGTGGTTGTGTGGCTCATGAGGCCTTGGAAGTTGGACAATTCTTCCCTACAGGCTAACATGTAATTACTCTATCTTATGCCAATAAAAAATTGAATATATATTCATTGCGATTGGCGACATCTTAAGATATCTTAAGTACAATAAGTTGTTTTTTTTAAATGACGTTGATATTGAGACAAGTGTGAATTTCCCGCAAACTATATTAACGTGTGTAATAAAATAATTAAATAGCATTCCTCTTGTGCTTTCACAAAACATTTTATAACAAAATCATTTCATCAGAGAAAGTATACTGAAGAAATTATTTCAGATACAAGAAGCGTCTATGGTTGTATACAAAATGCGTTCTTTTAAAATGCAATATGCATCAACAAGATATTAAAATATTTTAATGTAGTTCAGCCCTTTCTATCCGATGTCGAGATACGCAATATTTTTTCTAATTATTATTTTCCTATGGAAACAGGAGGACCACAATCAACTGCTGAGTCCTTTGATATTTATTTTGTGTATTTATAATGCATGTTCCATCTCCATTATTTTCACAATTTTCTTGCATAATGCAATGAGAACTTCTTTTGCAAATTATACATAATTTGTATAATTTGTAGAGTTTGGGACCCAGCTGAAACCTTACGAGATTCTAATTTAACGTCTGGAAAGCAGAGAATTGGGACACAATTGGGTACACAGAAAAGCACAATTAGCGAGAAGTTCGGTAACGTAGAGTAGTGTGGAACTAAAATCATTTAAAGCCAAACTAACTGTGCGTCTACAGTTTCCAAGGAAAAACTTTGCGCATTCCGAGCGAAACTTTCTAACCCAGAAGTGTCAAGAACTTGCTGGTTAATGTTTCGCATCCCATCATTGCATCAAGTGAAATCTGTCAACCATCTCCTATTTCCCCTTCCTAAACAATGGGCGCTGCCAGAAGTGTTTGAAAGCAAGTGCGCCACGAGAGAAATGCGCTCAAAGAAATTACTTTTGCGCACGCCATACAATTTTGTGATAGCGAAATGCCTTGCTCATTCAGACCAGGATTTTTTCTAATCCTCAAAATCTTCTGCTTGAAATAATATGCCATACAAGCGTGTGACGGGTGTTGCCTTGACAGGGGCCAACGACTTAGGTGTCCAGACGTACCCGCATCAAACTGAAACCATGAGTTGTAATGATCGCAAACAATGACGTGACCAACTATTTTTAAATTAGACAAGCTATATTAGTAATTACACAAGTTTTGCAGTTGTTCATGAGTAAAGATTCCATACAATCTCGCGTAAATACATACAAGTATGGCAAAAGTCAGACATCCGCCGCCCATTACGCCTTACTGCACTTAAAACCATTAAAGCCATCCAAAATCATATTTTTGTCGGCGGCTATGCTGCGATGAAACGTTTGCCTTTTCTTTTGCTGCCGTCTGTACCATCGGTCGTGGATCCTGCCAATCGTTGCGTTAGCAACAAACCTATGCCTTCTGTAAGTCAGCGGAAACGGATCCAGGCCGGGGGCGACCGCCCGCAGAACAGCGCAGATAAGTCTCTACACGAGCCCCCGATAAGAGCGGAAGCCGTGCACCGGTCCAGCAATTAGCGTGAATAACACAGTCGAATACAACAGCGCATGCACCCAAGCACGGTAGCAAAGCTGAGTAAAGAATGTGTGCACTATTTCTTGGAAGAAATTGCGTTTTTGGAGTTACGATTAAGCTTTTGCACAAACATTATATATTCTCGTTCGTCTTCATACAACGAAAGTGAATACGGACCTGTCTTTTCGTACAGATAAGTTGTGACACCGCGTATGTTTGAGAAAGGAGATACTTTCTACTTTCTCTCCCATTTTTTCATAAGCCTGAGAAATGCAACTACCCTCCTCCCAGCGCACACGACCCGAACAATATCGACCAGTAAAGGTGGCTTATGACAACAATTGATTTCACTACAGTGCCTCTGACCGGGAGGTCCTAGGGTTCCATCCCCAACGATGGCAGGATTTTCGACACTAGCTACATAGCTAAGTCGAATTCAGCCGCTGTCTGGAGGAGAATTCTAGTGGTCGGCTGTACTGATCGATGGTTTTCCGAGGTTCCTTCGATCCTCATCAGGCTAGTGCGGTATTCTAGGTGCGGTATTCTAACAAAAGGGCCACGGACCGCGCGCGACCTTTCTTCCCTCTTTCTTGTCTTATCCTCATTTACATCCACTTACACTCACATGCACTACACTATCACACCTGTAGGGAGACCAGTCGGCAGCTTAGAGCTTGTCCCGGCGAGAATGGTGCCCCACTGGTGGGAGATACCTAGTTGCGGAAAATCCGCGCAAGTTAACAAAAATCGGCGCCGGATCTTGCCATCTAGCGGAACAAGATCGCCGCCAACTTCCGCGATAAAACATGCACTTCACTTACTGGACTAATGAACGAAGTAACTAGTGCGGAGCGGAAGTTACATCAACGCCTCGCCTTCATCCCCGCCTCCGCAGTAACTTCCGCTCCGCACTTCCCCTCCGATCCCTTCCTCCCTTTCGGTCCCGTCCTCACCTTCCCTCCGGACCCATCCTCACCTCCCATACAATTCCATCCTCCCCTCCCCCGGTCCCGTCTACCCCTTCGTTCCCGTCCTAGCCTCCCCGCCGGTCCCGTCCTCACCTCCCCTCCGGTCCCGTCCTCGCCACCCCTCCAATCCTGGCCTCACCTCCCCTCCGACACCGTTTTCCTCTTCGGTCCCGTCCTCACCTCTCCTCCGATCCCGACCTTGCCTCCCCTCTGGTTCCGTCCTCCCTGAATTACTAATCAATCTACCATCCGAACAGTAACTGCTGTGTCTCGCGCAGGTCCTCGACGCTGCTGCTGTCGCGGCGGCAGCTGGCGGAGCGGCTGCGGCGCGCGTGGCGCGAGCGAGCCGACGCGCGCCACAGCCTCGACATCTTCCTGGCGCGAGGGGCCTCGTCGTCCGCGCCCACCTCCGCAGCCGCCACGCCCCCCGCCCCCGCATCCTCCGCGCGGAACGCTGACGCGCCCGCGCCTCCTGCCCGCGCCGCGCAACGCCTCCAGGCTGAGAGCAGCGAGGGCGAGGGGGATGGCGATGGCGACGACGGACGCAGCAGCGGCACCGTCTCGCCCTGCCCCAGCACGCGCCCCGCCTCGCCCACACCGCTGGTAGGACTTGCGGGAGCGCGCTTCTCCTGTTGAAGGTTCGGTAAGGTAGCTAACGCGGTAGCCCCAGAAAGAATTTTTGAAACATCTTTCAAGTCTGTCAGTTGGTGGGCTAAAGCTGTCACTTGGGAAAACTGCAATGTGAGGTAAAAATAACGAAAAACTATATAATAAATAATGCTCATATTATTGAAACTGTTCCTACCAAGGTATCGTTTTGAAGAAGAAACAAGTCATTACGTGATCAGGCATATCTCGCGTGTGCATCCTAGTCATTCCACGCATGACACAAAAGGAGGTAAATTCGCATTGAGCATCGCCTGCAACGAAATGACGAAACACTAACACTGTTTAAACCTTTGCAACTGTACTGGCCGTCCTTCAGCGTGCTGAGGAAAGAAGCCGTAACTAGATCACGCACATATTGCGTACGCAAGTGGTGTCATAGTGGCACAACTCATGACGCAATCCAAACTAAATTTAGCATTTCACATGGCGGTTACAAAAGCGTAGATAGGTAGTATGTTTGTTGAGCGATGGGGAAGTAGTTAGGTATGAGCAATTGATTGCACGATTAGAACTTGGATTAGATGTAAAATAAATTCTGCCTATGAAAGATTTGCAATGCTTAATAAATGTAAGTAAAAGCAAAATACTTTGTTACGACATTTCCATACTAGAGTGACCAAACACCCTCTGCAGATTTCAAAAGACCTTTCATGTACCCTACTGCTGCTGCAATTCCGATACACCCTATTGGATTTTATAAAAGGTTGCATCGAAGGAAACGAACAGACTGTTTCAATAACGCACAAATAAGAGTAGGAATTACGTGATCGACATTTATGTTACTCAATGTAGGTGGCGATTATTAAGGACTTTTGGGAAGAAGGATAACAGAGTTAGTTGCAGAAATTATTCATGTTTGATTCTCCGGGATGGATCGTCGGACTCTGTGCCATTCGAGCCGATTGAGGGAATGTTATATACCTCATAGAGCGTAGGAATTCTTCGATGAGTATTTATAGATTTATAAGTTCCCATTCAGATTTTCAATACATGCCCCTTAGAAGAATAGATATCACATAATGAAGAAGTTATATGTAATTATATAGACTGACATTTCCTATGTCTAAAATTGGTAATAAATTTTCAGTTTTCATAGATCAAACGGTCCGATATTGTGTCAACAGCAGAATATATGTAAAATTAGTTTCATTGATTGTTGGGAGTCAAATGTTCAATGTTGGTTGTGTTTGAGACTAATGTGAAGTTCGTAATTAAATTTAAAGGAGAAATTCTTATTATATGGTGAGTTTCTTTACAATTACCTAGCATGTGGGAGGCTGGGTGATTTGGGAGGTATTCAAGATGTTGAAAATATTATAAATGTGCTTGTGCCAAGCCGGTCAGCATTTTCACGATGAAAAGGTAATAGTTTTCCGCCAAAGTGGCAACGATTTTCTCCTGCCCAGATCCCCCGGAATGTTGATGGCACGGTGATTTGGTTGATATTCAAGACGTTGAAGATACTACGAAAGTGTTTATGCCAAATATTGTCAAGCCGGTCATTATTTCTAAAATTAAACGTTAATACGGAGTATTCCGTGTTACTCCTAGTATTCCGTCACATCGACGTCGCATCGATCAATGACGTAGAGACCATGACGAGAATAAAAAAAATTCGCCATCCCATACTCCCCTTTACAAAAACCCCAATCCCATCACTCTTCCTCAAATAAAAAAAACAAAAAACTACAAAGTCATTCCACCAAATTTTCCTTTCCATTCCTATCCTGTCCTTTTCTTTTCTCTCTTTCCATCAACCTACATACATAAAAAAAGAAACCTAGCCTAAATAAATAAATAAAATTAAACCAATTTAAGCTCCCAATCCCTGTCCATGTATGGGGGAGAGGAGTAGATACGCACAAAATTAAACCCCCAAGAAATGAACGGATCCGAAGAGTCCCCAAAAAGGACAGGCCGATCCAAGCAAAAATAACTGAAAGCACTGTTCCAATTGCTTTCGCCCCGCGCAGATGCCCCCGGAGCGCAGGCGGCCGACGTCCGCGGCGGGGTCGGCGTGTTCGCCGGGGGTGTCGGAGGTGGCGGTGGAGGAGCTGGAGGAGAAGCAGTCGCGGCTGGCGGCGGCGTTGCTGCAGGCGGCCGGGCGGCTGGGCGCGGCGGCAGCGCCCGCGTGGGCGAGCGGCCCGCGCGAGCGACGCCACGGCCGCCTCAAGGAGCTCAAGCAGCGCGCGCCCTTCGTCTTCAGCAGCCTGGCCAGCGAGGCCGACGGCGCCGCCGACGCCGCCACCGCCGTGGCCGCCGCCGCCGCCGCCGTCGTCGCTGTCGTACGTTACCCCAACTCTCTTAATATGCCAGTTCCCATGCCTTGTCGCTACACGCGGGATGGTTGCATGGTCTGATGCTTGGCTGATAAATGCGACATGATATGTGTGTGATGATGGATCACTGCTAGGATGAGAGGGAGGGGAAACGAGAGAACTCCGAGGAGACCTACAGGCAACCCGCTGTTTTCATCACAATTTGCACTCGGATTAACATGGATTTGGACCCTCGCGTTAATACTCACTTTGCGATTAACGCTGCCAGGAAATCAATACTAGAAATCCAATTGAGCAGCTTTTATTGCGAATCCAATTGAGCCAATTGAGACAACCCAATTGACCCAATTGAGCAGAAATTTCTTTGTACGTACCGAAAAGTTCATGGAGTCTACCTGTAACCGAAAACTATTCGTTTAAGGAACAGCCATTAGAAGTACAAATATAACATACTTGGTTATTTTATGATTTAAAATTCCATTAAAAACTGTTTTTTTCCGCGTTTTAAAAGTAGTCTTAACATGAGACGAGAATTTGTGGACTTCATCTTAATTACAATAGACTCTTTTCGGATTTGCGATATGACGCGTACATCACGTGCCTGCTGAACTGCGCAGGTGACGGGAGCTGCTCCTCCAGGCCCGACGCGCCCTCCGTCCGCCGCGCCGGCCACGCCCCCGCCCGCGCTGCCCGCACCGCCCGCGCCGCCCACCGCGCGCGGGTCCGAGTCGCCGCGCCCGGGCGGGGCGGGCTCCCGCCCCGCGTCGCGCCTCTTCACCGCCAACAGCCGCGCCGCGACGCCGCCGCCCCCGGGCGCGGGGGCGGGGCCCGGGGCGGGGGCGGGGGCGGGGCGCGGGCGCGGGGCGCGGCCGCCGTTGGCGCGCTCGCTGTCGGCGCCCGGACCGCGGCCGCCCGCCGCCGCCGCCGTGCCGGGGCCCGTGGTGACGGCGGCCGCCGCCGCGGGCGTGCTGGACGCGCCGGGCGACCGCCGCCGCCTGCGCAGCGCCCTGGCGGGTCCCGGGTTCGGTCCCGGCGCCACCGGCCCCCGGCGCCGCGCGCGCCCGCGCCCCGCCGGCGAGGAGGACTCGTCCGATGACGACGCGCCGCTGCCCGCCTACCGCACGTGAGTACTCTTTCCCTCCTCGAGCGGTTCGCAGGCGCTAAATAAAAGTGGCAGAATATAGCGGCTTGCAGCTCTCCTGGCGTAGTATAAAGTGGAAGAATGCTCCCTTTTGACTAGTTGAGAAAGACTGCCCAAAAGAATAAAAAATCGAATTTTGAAGTACATCTTACAGTTTATTAAAGAAAATACAACTTGCTGTAATATGTGAATAATCGATACATTTACTACCGCACGATATCATATCACGATCGTGACCTGTAAAGACGAGTTTGAAATCTACCATTTCTACGAATAGCTTACCTATAATTTAAAAATGCATTATCACTGCAGAAAATAAGCGTAACATTTATTATAAAGCTATTTTTATGCGAAACCAGGTCTCATTTATTTATTTATTTGTGTATTTATTTATTTTACGTCAAAAAGAGTTAAAAACTGTGTGTGACGTGCTATGGGGAGAGGTGAATTCTGTACACGTTCTCAAAATTCTGTGATCCCTACCCTAAGCCATATACTACTTGAATTTTCAATACAGAAAGAAAATGAGCGTTCTTTGCAAGGTTTGTTAACAAAATACTCTTTTCTATGTAATAAAATATATTTCCAAGGGTAAATCAGCAATAAATTTGGGCTATCATGTCCTTCGTCAAGGAATAACACTTCCTGCCGCGACATGGAGAACGATATTTTGAATAATTATATTTCCCACTGAATTCTAGAAGACGTGCACATATCATGTTTCTTTAACTAAAATTAGTATGATTAATATAATTAATTATTATTTTCCCATATCCTACGATTATTATTTTAGTCCTTCGTGTTATTTTGTGAATTTTGTTTTTAAGAATCGATCAAATTATTTATGTGTATATTACACCGATGTTATGAAATATGATTAAAAATAAAGTATTCGAAAGAGTTACAAGTAATTATGAACAACGAGCAAAAATGTTATCAAATTAAAACATAATGAATTCACTAAAATAAAAAAATATGGCGCAATACATAGAAATTAAAAAGTAATTCAATGACAGAATGATTTACCATAAAATTCTGTAAATGGAGATACTTGTCTAGAGTTTGTAAGAGATACTAATATACATCATCTATCAATAACTTAAAAGAACAACATGCCATAAAAGTCCGATCAAAGCAACCTACGACTAGTGAAAAACATACAGCGATGGACCTAAAGTAATGTCCTTGGTAAACAGTCACAGAGCAAAGGAAACGAAGAGCACTTGAGCGTCAGTGGCCCTTTCCCCCACGCGCTTCTAATGTAAATCGTGTATCAATGACTTAAAAGAATAAAATGTCACAAAAATCCGATCAAACTCATCTACGCATTATAAAACCACACATTCGACCTTAGAGTAGCATCCTTGGGAAACAGTCACAGAGGCAAATAAACGAAGAGCTCCCGAGCCCCGCCCGCTCGCCGCCTGCCTTCGTGCACGAGGCGCCGCGCGGCGTCGCGCCGGGCGGCGACCGCGTGCTCCGTCCGCGAGGGGGGCGGGGCCGGGCGAGGGGGGCGCGGTGGGGAGGGCTTTCGCATTTCCGCGCCTCATCCGTCTCCCCCCCCCCGCCGCCGCGCGCCCCGCTGCGCTCGAGTGCGCACCTCCCCCGTGCCCCCACCCCCACCTGCGCGTTGCACTCACCGCCGCGCCCCGCACGGCGACTCTCCGTGCCGCACGCGAAGTCCTCCTGGCGGCGCCGTGAGTGTGGAGCATGCAGTGTATGGCCGTCGAGTAACACGCGCATAAAGCGCCGCTGGCAGTCCCGCGTAATTAGCACGACCGCTTTGTTCAGCGTGCTCTTCGTTCCGGACGCCCTTTCTTCCATTATCTCGTTGTCTGCTTGGCTTAAAGGAAGGAAAAATCTTTATTTTTTACTGACACGTTATTGCTTGTCATTGCCTTCGATACGGAGCTCGATATACACACTGTAAAATTTACCGATTAAAACAAAACGAACAAGAGGAAAGTGTTTATTAGGAAAATATGAAAACTGTTGAATAATACTGCTCATGGTCTCTTAAGGAGGGAATTATGAAAGGGAATTATGGGAGGGAAATATGAAAATACAAACCGAATCAAATTAACATTTAATTAATTAGTAAATCTGAATCAATAATATTAGGTGAAAATAAAATCATATGTACGTATTACACGGGTTAACGCCCTGGTATACTGGTACTGGCACCGGCTAACGCCGCGTATACTGGTTCTAATGATAGAGCGGCGACAAAAAACCCGAGCTTTATGTGCATAAATACTTATGTAAATATTCAGTGGTGAAATCAGGTTTTATTTTCGAGGGAGGAGCTATAAGAATAGTGTCCAGCATATATGAGGTTTTCTTGTAAAGAATTTCTCATTTACACTGAACTTAAATTTTTTATTTTTTTACTTTGTCGTTTATGTTTAATTTAAATGTATTCAATTGAGATCTTAAGTGTCTTATGTTACCATAGAAAATTAATTTAAAAAATACAATTATACTTGTGAATCAATTTCTGCGGGTCTGAAGCTCCCACTCTCTATGGCTACGCCACTGTTGATCAAACACTTCTTTCCGAACTGCGCAAAGGAAGGAATGCAATGTTTGACTCTGTACACTTTCTGACTTTATGCTCGACCAGATAACTATCGAATTAGAGGAGTTTGATGATCGAAGAACCAAAAGAGTAGATAAAGAGCTATTAGGATAGTCATGTTGTTTTGTTAGTATTATTTTGTTTCGAATGTCTATCTTCTCTTTATGTTCTCTCGGTTTTCCAAATCTTTGCTCTCGTACCGCATTTGCTGTAATACATCGACCATTAATGCTATTAATATTTTCTTCTTCCAAGTTTGCAGATGTATCATATCGTCGGAACTTCTTGGATGAGTTTGCATCCTTTCATACATTAAATCGATTTCATAGATCAGTCTCTAATAGATGAATTATTGTCGATTACGTCGTAGAAGCTTCCTTTGAAAATTAATTGGAAAGATTATGATTTGAAATTAATGATTTCAATCTCAGTAATAATCTCAAACGCCAAGTTACTGCAACAATACTGCTGATTCTCTGCCTGCATACAATAAGCAAACGATATTTGTATAAATAATGTTGGTACAATCTACTCAAAGGGGCATTTACCCTAAATTAGAGTTTTGATACGCCACGTTACGAGTCGCCACTGAAAAAGGGGTATCGAAGTGCGGGAAAGTTAAGAACGGGTTTTATTGGGAGGTCGCAAGGTCAATAGCCTTGAGATATATTGACAATATAAATAAATTTACGACTAAATTTGCTATTTAACTAACTGGATGTAGACTTATTGGTTAAACACCTTATTGTTGCTAATATTTATTATTTTTTCGTTTTCTTCTATTCCTTTCTATTTATCCTCATTATTTTTTCCATTGCTTTACCTATTGTTTTTCTCGCATATGCTTCTTAGAAATATAGATGAATAATTATTAGCAATGATATACTATTAAGCTCGCCATTCAATTCAATTCAACATCATTAACTTTGGATATGCTGCATTAATACATTTTATTTTAATCACCCCATACATTTAAGTCTCAGTAGAAAACCAGTCGGTACAAACAATGAAAGGAGTTAACTATTATTGAAACATATAATGTACATAATTTTATTTCCGCTTCCTGAACCTCCGTGGTAATGTTTCCCTTATTCTTGAAGTTCCCTGACGCAGATACCACGACCTCGACACAGTTTTCGTCGCAGTTCGGCGCAGTCAGTCGAGTCGCTAGCTTGATACGGAAGACAAACGACCGCGAAGTATAGATCCCGCTCGCGCGACTGTAATTCCCTTCTCTTGTAAGCCCATCGTGTCCATAAAATAAACAGTCGTAAAACAAACTGTCGTGATCTATTGATCGTAAAATTTCATCGACTGACATTCCATTGAGAATACAAGGTCGGTTGTCTTATAATATCTTGATGGAAACACAACATCATAATATTATTCAGATTGGGGCACTCGTGAATACATAAAACAAGAAATTGAATGTCCTCATACGAAATCTCTTAGGGATAATTTACATCTTAGTACATTTCAATGTGATTTCTAATACTCTCGAAGGACTTGGAATATTTCTATTACGTATGTAGTTCGTGAGTTGTGTACAAACACATCCATTTGTTTTGAAGTATGCATATCATTGCTGAAATTAGATGTTTGGGGATGAGAAAAGAAAATATTGAATTGTAGATTTTCAACTACTTAAAATCATGTTATCAAACTGTCTAAATCTCGGGCTCCAAACCGGTAGCGGTAGCTCAGTGCATCAACTGATGTCTCTGCAGCGCCTCTAACCGGGAGGTCCTAGGTTCGAGTCCTGACGGCGGCAGGATTTTCGACACTAGCTGTTCAGCTAGGTCGAATTCAGCTGCTGTCTGGAGGGGAATTCTAGCGGCCAGCTGCTATGATCGGTAGTTTTCTGTGGTAGTGGTTTCTCTAATCAACACCAGGCGAATGCCGGAGCAGTACCCTACCAAACGGGCCACGGACCGCGCGCGATCTGTCCTTCCTCTTCCTTGTCCTATCCCTCTCCCCTTACACACACACTTACACTAACATGCACTACACTACCACATATTCCGGGTGACCGGTCGGGAAGTTAGAGCTTGTCCCGACTGGGGCGGTGCCCCGCTGGTGGGAGAGTCCTTGTTAGGGGGAAGCCCCACTCGCCGACGGTAGGTCGGCGCCGGATCTCGCCATTCAGCGGGGGAAGATCACCGCCATCTCCCGAGAAAAAAACATGCACTACACTAACGGGACTAATGACCAAAGTAGCTGACGCGCCCGGAAACACGAAAAAATCAATCAATCAATCAGTCGGGCTCCAATTCTTCACATGATCTCTCAGAACGGTCGCCGCGCCGGGACGTTGGACTTGTTGCGCAATAACGAAATACTGTCTTTTCGAGGCGCTCACATTGACACAGCCTTCGCGAGCCACTGCATTAACCGTGGCGACCCCGTCACCTGTTCCATCCTAGATTAATAATTTCTCGTATACGTACGTACATATACGGAGTAATAAACGTAGAACAAAAATTATGGAATTCTGCGGCAAATCGATTTCCAAATTTTAACGGAAATATATGTTTTTGAGTCCTCTGTTAAGGAAAAAGTTTGTTTTTCAAAACGTCCGTTCGTTTGATTGTTTTAAGGTTTCCGGGAACATATACTGCTGTGTAGTTCCGTTAGTGTAGTGAATGTTTTATAGCGGTAATTCCTTTCCCGCTAAATGCTGATGGCCGCCGCCGATATAAACGTCGGCTTGCGGGGGATTTCTCCTCTAGGTATTTCCCAGCAGGGCACCGCCCGGCTGGGACAAATTCTTAAGCTCCTGATTGGTCTCCTAACGTTTTTGATAGAGTAGTAGAGTAGTGCATCTAAGTGTGTGTTTAAGGGAAGAAGATGGTACAAGGAAGCGTAATGAATGATCGGTTCATGACCTGTGTCCTTGGGTACTGCTCTGGCATTCGCCTAGTACTGATAAGAGAAACCACGGAAAACTATCGATCACAACAGCCGGCCGAAATAATTCTCCTCCACTCAATTCGTTCTAGCTGTATAGCTAGTGTCAAAATCCGTCACCATAGGGATTCGAACCCTAGGATCAGCTGGTTAGAGTCGCTGAAGAAACATCAGCAGTGCTGGTTCTAAGCTAAACTCGATCCGAGCTGATTCTAAGCTAAACCAATCCGTCTCTTTTAACAACTCTAGCGCCTAAACTATTCGAAATATTTTTTCAAACATGAATGTTCCGAAATAGATCTGGCCCGACTAGAGACCTCCTAATAGTAGAACGTGTGCGCCATTCTGTAACACCACTAGCCCGGATGACGAGCAAGATGTTGTCGACTGTGCCCGTCTTCAAAGACGAAACATTTGCTCATGTTCAGCGGATCATTGCAGCTCATGCCCTGTTTTGTTTCTTTAAGCGTGAAGAACATTTTGAACACGTGTTCTCATTATTGTGTTTGCGGTAGCAAATGAACTCCCGTCAACAATAAAGATAGTGTCATACCTTGGGTATTTTACTCCCGTCTCGCAATCAGTCTACCCTGACGCCGTTCTCCGGTACTGACGTCGTAAGAAAAGACGATAGTTTCTTAGCAGCTTGGCGAGATACAAAGTAAGTTCATCATTGCGCACTGTTCTATTATTTTAAAATTATATTCATGGTATTAGTCGGTTATTCTTCTTTAGCGAAGCACCATTAGGCGAGTTCGTGCGGTGTATTGCAAAGCGTGTAATTTACCCTTTCGTGTTACTCCTAAATCAGCGTGTCGCAAAGTGCATTATTAATTGTTATATTTTCTCAGCTTTCAAATCATTATGACACTCTCTATGTGCGTGTATAATAATATATGATTTTGGTGGCGTCGCCCACAACATCTTTCATGCAAATAGGCAAGTCTTTTGTTTTAATTTCTAAACTATATCTCATTATTAACTATTTGTTATATTATGCATCAATTTTGCTGTACCTTGCGGTTGTGAATAATTTAATGAATTATTTTCACGAATCCTACAAATGCAGGACATTGCAACGAGACTGTAGTATTCAGTGTACAGAGAAGTATAAATACTGTAGTAAAATGCATTCGCAATGCATTTTACTAGAGTATTTGCAATGCATACTAATAATACACTGAAAAAGAAAAAGAGTCTTGAGGATCTACTTCAAGGTAGTGTGATACGGAAACAGATTCCGATAAACCTTTAGCTCTGCTTGTGCATGAGTATCGACCATCAAGTGCAGCCTAATCTACTGCATCAGTGCCTCTCTTCGCGTGATTCCCTTCGCTCGCGCATTCAATCATTAGACCTGTGAGTCAGATTTCGAAGGGAAAGTTAGCTACCTGCGTGCACAAAGTACTCATTACGCATTATTCTAGGAGAGCCTCGTTTATTTAGCGCAATGACCCTCGCACATCAATTAGTCCTATTCTCACAGTTCTGAAACTTTTCCGGAATTCTTAAGCGAAAAAGCTATAATTACGTCCCATAAAAGATTTTTAATGATAGTATTACACGCAAAATGATTTTATGAGTTAAAGCAATAGTAATAGAAATCATTCCAGGTCCTTAATTGTTGGCGCTTATTTCTCAACTAACATTGCGGTAGATAGAACAAATATAATGGTTTTGACATAAATATCGCAAAACATCTTATTACAATACGAGATAAAGTAAACATATGCACTTGCAGAGAATGAAAAAAGAATCACCTTGAGTATATTATTATGTAAATGATATTTCCAGAGGTATCTTAAGTTATCATTCAATAGTTGGGGGACCCTCCTCGAGTAGGAATGCAGATAGCAATTGAGGCACTTGTGACTAGATAAAAGTAAACCACCTTAGGTGTCTTTTGAAGGAGAAGCAATTGAAAGTTCAAAGAATTGAATAAATCAGATGATAAACATAAGAAGAAATTGATTGCTTTTGTATAGAGATTGTACAGTGGTACAGTGCTCTACTTTGCCAGTGGTTAGTCAAATTCTAGCAGAAACGAAAAAGGGAAATATCTAAATTTTACTTGTTGAATGGCTAACCGTTATCTAGTTCCGTGGACCTCAATTCTTGCTTAGATATCGTCATAGATATGACGAATGTTTCTAACGTAAGGGAATTATCAGCTCATTGCATTCAGAGGCTCCGCTAGCCAAGAATCTTTATAGTTCGGCAGATCGGACAGACGACCCAGTGCCATGCATACTCAATAGGAAAAATATGGTGGCTAGGCAGGAACATTGACGATTATGATGAAATCCAGTTATGTTGTTCAAGCGGAATGTGGGTGGAGATTGTCACGTTGAAACAACCTATTCTACAGATCCTGCGAATACGGTAGTACAACGGGTTGAATGACCTTCTGGATGCACCATTGGATGTACTAGAAACAGTAAATTTAGGCGTCTCAAGTCCTTTTCGATGTCTTGTCACTTGCAACTCCCATTTTCTCCTCTTTTATGCACACTAATAACAATCGCCTTACTCCCTCGCCTGCATATTGGCAGAACAATATGCGGATGTTGTTCTGGAGTAGAGGCTGTAGGGAGAAGAAGGGCCCGCCAAAATAAAATTGTCGTTCCTGTTTCCAGAGGCACAATCAGGACTTTTCTCTGGGGAGGGGCTGCAGGTTTAGTGTTCAGCCGTATTGATGTTTTCTTATAAATAATTTTTCATTTATGCTGAAAATAATATGCATTTTATTTGTTGACGTTTAGTAAATATGTATAACGTAAACAATCGATATATTAAATGAGTTTCGTTAATAAAGAAAATTAGTAAAAACTGTTTTTGATATGTATCATAGGCTTCAGGGGGAGGGAGGTGATGACCCATTGAGCCTCCCCACCCTTCTTTGAGTGTGCTACTGCCTATAGGCAATACGTCTTAAATTAACTCCAGAAGCAGAAGGCCGTCATGAGATACGACTCTCCAACAAGGAGTTGATCCCGTGTGAAGTTGTAATACACACGCAAAAGATACCAAACCGACGCCGAACTCGCATATCATCGTTAGTCCCAAGGGATCCTATCAATGAACCCAACCACGCCCCATTCTCCCCTCTTTTTTCTATACCATGGAAGGCAAGATAAGATGCGAAGGGCTAATTTCATGCGTGAGAGTAAACCAGTCTCACTTCACATAAATTATTGTACATAGTTTTAGTAAACATATCAGAACCGTTATCATCGAGTCTACTCTGGGAATCCTCGTGTTACGTCCTATGATACAGTACAAAGATCCTTGGCGTGCAATCGAACGTCACTGACTTTTGAAAGTAAATTCACAGGAATTTGCAACTTAGTCTGACCTTCGGCGCCAACATCGCTACACTTCTCCTTTCTTGTTTCGCCAATACGACCATCCGGCTTTCTGAATTTCAACCCCCTTCGAAATAAGTTGACTGTGCAAGTGGTGCTCGCCTTTGCAGCCTTAGCGTGTTAAAATCCCATATATGGTATGGCTTTTTTGCAGTCCTAGCGTGTTTAGACTCTGTAATTTTACAGACCTAATTCACCTCAAGCCTTCTCCATAGTTACGCGAATGAGCACACCATTTGACTGATCTCCTGTAATGTCTTAAAGAAATATGGCCAATAATTTCCTTCATGGTGTTTTTTTTTTGTTTTGTTTTTGTGAAATAATACATTTCGGTGTATAGTTGTAATATTGAAAATTATTCGAAACTTTAATGGAAATAGAAAGAAAGAATACCTACTACAGCTATTTATTTGATATGTTATACGAATAAATGAAGCTTATATACATCGAAAAACAATTGTTTGTTATCAAAAGCAATGTCAAGAGCACCCATTTCTCAGATTCACAGAGAAAAAAATATATCACTACCTTCGAAAGGATACAAAATCATACACTTTTAGAGTGTTTATAACTACTTTGAAAAGCGTAAATTCAAGAAAACGGCAAAATGTTAAAGTATATTGTATGAAGATGTGAATGATGCCAATTATCATCCGCAAACGCAATAAATATTTAACAAATTTTAGTGATGCAAGGCATATTTTAATAATGAAGAGCTTTGCTGCTCTATTCTTCAAGTTGTCCAATGGTTAAGTACATTTTTTATAATGCGTAATTATTATAGAGAAGAAAAGATAATGACTGTAATTGATCCTCTCTCTTTCTCTCTCCTCTCTCTCTCTCTCTCTCTCTCTCTCTCTCTCTCTCTCTTTCTCTCTCTCTCTCTCTCTCCCCTACCCTCTCTCTCCCTTTTTTCATTCTCCCTCTTTCTCTCACCCTCTATCTTTTAAACTTTCTCTCTTGAATTAAATTTTAAAAAATAGCGTCACAAAATTACTTAATGTTATTCGTATCGAAATTTGAGATCCATATTAAATAGCTCCGTATCTATGGTTGAACATATTAGAAAAAATAGTATTAATTATTTTAAAATTAAATTTCCCTGCGACAAAGCGTTTGTACTTGACTCATAACTTCCAAGTAACACGGAAATATCCTTGGGATTATGATTTTAAAGAAGATATCGCCTTTGGAACTGCTCGCGTAGCCACAAATTAAAACATTCCGCAGGCGGCCGTCGTCGTCGCGTCGTCACCGCCGGCAGCGCCTTCGCCTAGACACCGTCACGCAGCGCAGAGACGTGCGGTGGGTTGCCTACATCGTCGGCGCCAAGGGGCGCGCTGCCACCGCCGCGCCCGCCTGCCGGTTGTTACGTGCTTCGTCGGTCACGCCACCCGCGGCGTCGTCTGCGGCGGCGAAAATATAGGGAGAGAATACTGGAGAGGGGAGAGCTGGGATTAAAGGTTCAGTACACACGAACGAATTAACGGAGAACGATTCAGTGAGTATTCATTCGCACGGGAGAGGTCGTGAAACGTGGATTCACGCAATCATCATTGAGTTCTATCCACGTTGGAAGGGTTCGACTCCACGAAGGAAAACAGAGAGGAAGTAAAATTAAGATGGGGTGAAAATATAGAACACAGCGAACTGGTACTGAAGAGTCCCTAATAAGAGGAAATTGTGAATAGCTTGATACGTTTACAAAGTACAGGTACAGTAAAGAATAGGATACCCAATACTTTAGTGTACCTTCACTTAATTACTGTACGTCCAAATTCTCGCCAGTGTGCCTACTATCTCGCTCACTAATTGGCTCTTCTTCACTTTGGCATTCGTTATTTTGACTCTCGCTTCCCCTTCTATCCAGTGGAAAATGGCATGTATCGTGATGGTGTCATGTAACGTAATGGCAAATCACATAGTTCACTGAGACCCATTTACACTTTCCATGATTGCCTTCATCCGAAGAGAAGTTTCACCCGCTTATTAATTAAGTTATGCCGACGACACCATCACGAGACAAAAACGCATGGAAGTGGAAACTACTGCATGGAAGTGGAAACGAGAATCAAAATAACGAACACCAAGGTGAAGAAGAGTCAACTAATGAGCAAGATGGCAGGAACACTGGCAAGAAATCGGACGTATGAGTGGACAGGAAGCACGCGAGACGATCACGCAAGGGCGTATTCGTTTGCCGTCTGGACGTCGTTGACAGGTGGTATCAAGGAAGAGAGCGAGTTCGGGCAACGGGTGTCAAGGCGGTTGAGGCCTTGGGGCGCAACGTTTTGGCGGCGCAACCGCTCCTCTCAATCTGGCGTCGCCCCCCCCCCCGGCCCTCCGCCCACGCTTCAGCGCGCGGGTCGGGAACGAGGTCACGCCTGCCCGTCGCTGCCGACAGATGCAATTACATTAGCCCACGAAGAGGCTTCCGCCTGTTCTTTAGGACTGCAAAGAACGCCTCATTGTGTTCTCACGAGAACTAAACGATGGCAGTTATTGAACTTCCTTAGCATTGTGCGGGCATAATTTTCTGGCATGCAATATTTGATTGGTACAGTAGATTCGTCTAATCATTCACCCACGAATGTTGACGATCACGAAACGCCTCCGTTAGAAGGATTTTAGTTGTTATTATTATTGTTATTATTATTATTTATTATCATTAATCGCTTTGTAATACTAACAAAAGTATTTCACTGAATTTGATATTGCACTAAGCAGACGTTTTTTATTACTTATTTTACAAATCTTCTCTTTCCACAAATTTACTGTTATACTTAATTACCTTTCAGTAAGATAAATCCAAAGTTTTCAAAAAGATATCTTCTTATTAAACTCAGACGTTTGGAATATATTTATCTACAATACGGGATAGTCATTTGATGGGATTTTGGTAATGTGTAAGATCCATATAAATTGTGGAAGATATTTGCTCAACATGTTAGGAAATGTTCAGAAACCCCAAGAAGCAGGAACATGGAAGATACTGCGCGAATAATTTTCTGGATGCTTTCCTTTCTCGACGAAACAAAACTTACGATATAAAAGGAGCTAGGATATAAAACGGACGATATAAAAGGAGCGATGAACTTGTGTGTGTTTGATCTTTCAGTGACGGAACAAAAGATACCACGACTAATTTCTAGGTTAATGTTCCTCACTATTAATTCAGATTACGAATTATAAACGTTTCGTTTTGCCAGCAACGAAAACGAATGTGGAAGTACGTATCCCTATCTGTAAAACGCGAATATTTAAATTGTGTTTAAATAGTCTTATTATTCATTATTATTGTTCTCTGCGTTATTCAACATTGTTTCGGACCTCTGAAAGAGAGATACGACATGGAATGATAAGCCGTATATGATACATCGTGCTTACAAACACGTAAGACCGTTCCAGCGAGGGAAGAACAATGACGCGCCCCACGGTTATTAAACTTTCGATACACACGGCCAGAGGCCATCGGCTCAGCGTTGAGAAAATGAAACATCGTGCCGTAGCGATAACCCTCAGATACTTGCAAAAGTGACGCGCTTAATGCCACGACTCCGCGACAGCCACAGTTTCAAAATTCCGTCTGTACGATCGTGCTCGTGGCGTCTAAACGCCCCACATCGTATCTTACGGCGCACATCGCACAGTACGGCGTCAAAACTTGAGAATATTGTTGTGGACATGCAATAATCTCTCGTAAGCATAGATATAGGCACGGGGTAACCAAAAGGGCCGTGGTCCCTCTGAAAAGTTTGAAATGGGCCCAGTAAGTAATTACATTTTATTACTAAAAGGATATTGAATCCCTGATTCTACTTATTTTAACTTGACAATTTGGGGAATTGTTATGTTTGTGTTAAAAAATATGAATACAATGCTATACTGCTCTGAAACTGATCACTGTAGTTCACATAATAGTATAAGATTTTTTTAAACTAAACAAATTAATTGCTCGTGACAATCAAAAATGCTTCTAAATGTATTACACTCGCCATCCAGCGGGGGAAGATCACTGCCATCTCCCGAAAAAAACATGCACTACACTAACGGGACTAATGACCACAGTAGTTGACGCGCCCGGAAACACAAAAATCAATCAATCAATCAATCTAAATGTATTACAGCTATTCTGTAACTTTCATATTCATTCTACGTTTTCCGAAATCCTATTCGTCAAAAATGATCTTCGTAGTTGACGCGCCTTGAATCAACTGAGTGGCTAGGTGAGCTCTTGGTGCGAGGGCGTGTGTGCGTAGGGCGCTGGGCGGCGCGGGCGCGGCGCTGGGGCTGGGCGACGGCTCCGAGAAGAGCGACAAGGGCGGCGCGGCGACGCGGCGGCGGCGCGCGCGCCTCACGGCCGAGGTGGTGACGATGGTGTCGCTGACGTCGCCGGCCGCCAGCGACCACGAGGACAGCGGCGGCGTGGGCGGGCTGGGCGGCGCGGGGGCGGGGCCGCTGGCCGGCACGCCCTTCGTCGCGTGGGTGGGGACCGCCGGCTGGCCCGGCCCCCTCGCCCCCGGCAGCCCCGCCTCCCCCGTGCCGGGCGCGGCCGCCGCCGGCGCCCCCGCCGCCATAGTCGCCGGCGCCCGCCCCGCCACCCCGCAGCAGCCGCTGGCGGCGCCCGGGACGGCGGGTGGCGCGACGGCGGCGCCCGTGTGCGGCGCCACGCGCGTCGTCTGCCTCCGCAAGACGCCCAAGTCAGGTGAGTCCCCTCCACTCTTAATCAATACCACCTTCACGTCTTATCAATTTTTATCATAAAAGGGTTGCATCGAGCTTCTATCGTTTCATACAGTTCTCAGCGAAACGATTCCACTCCTTTTGATCTTTCTCAACTGATGACATAAAACATTCACCTGATTTTTTTTTTGCTTTCTCCCCCACTTCTCAACCGCTTAATTGAATCCCTTTAATCTAAAAAGCATAACAAGGATCTCACACTCTCGAGGTTTAACAAACATATTATATATGATTCCAATAATAGGTTCTGGAACAATTTAGTCAAAGTGAGCCTTATTGACCTCTACTTATTGCGTAAACAATGACACTTGTTTCGCTTTTATGGCACATATTCTCATGCTTCTGCAATTTTTGGAATTGATACGTATCAAGGCGAACGGAATGTGCACCGGAGTAGAGGCACCCTCCAAAATATGTATTAGAACGTCAAATTTTCTGTATATGTACATTACGGCATAAGAAATACAACTTGTATCAGGTAAGAAATCTCAATTTTAAGGTTCTAGGACACATCGTTTCCAAGATATGAACGTTACTGCAGGTTACATGTATTGCAGCATTAACGTATGTTTCGGGTCGCGCGCAGATCTGGGGGATAAATTCCTCTCCAGAAGCTTACTTTTGTGTCGATGGTTTCTTGTAAACGATACAAAACCGTCAACATTCCTTAGCGTATTACCTACAGAAGGAATTAACGCGAGTCAGTGAGCATTTCTAAGTTTTACAGTTTTTTTCTTCATAGAAATTAATACTACAATTAACACAGGAATTAAAATATGTTTGGAAATTAAAAGTGCCCACCTTTGTTTGCAATTGAGATTTTTCAGCCGGGAAGAATATTATTTAACAAAAAATTGACGTGGCATTATGAATGAACAAATACAGCCATTTGAGTATCGATTGAAAAATTACAACCTAGGCAAAATAACAACCACCCAAGAGCATTTATAACGTGACACTTATACCGATGCACATAAGTACAATAAGACCAAAGTTCAAGAAATTATTGAAAATGTAAACTAATGCGACAACTTTTCCTTATGAGGTCTATGTATCATAAAGATATGACATAATTCTCATCTATCGTTACATGGACAATGGAGTCACACAATACTATGTCCCTGTAAAGGAAGTTTCAATCGTTTAATTTCAACTTTCTCGGAGAATTCATCAGATAAACGAACTAAGAAAACGAAGGGCAGGTTGTCAAACACAAAAACGTTTCTCGAACTTTACCAGTTCTTGTCGAGCACAGAAAAACCAAAGACGAATTCTGTCTTAAAGTTTCTTCATTTCACGAACTGAAGCCCAACTTCGAACTTTTCGCACTCGACCTTGTCTCTTAATTTTTTTCTGAGGACACGACCCACACTCCATTTTGGGGTATATCGCAACCATTGAACCGTGCTAGTTAACGCGGTGTCTGTGAAAATCTATAATATTTTCTGTTGAGAGCAAAAACATGCGCCCATCTCAATATTTGTTCTAACGATAAAAGAAAAGTCAACGAATATCCAGGTCGACATGGAAGATTAGTTTCTTAGAATAAAAATATCAATAAATTAAACCGTGTTTGGACGAAATTATATCTCTCTAACGTCAATAATTTGAATTCTAGAATTTGTCGATTTTTTCAGTCCGTCACCTTCGAAATAATACGATGTTTCCTAGCTCAAACAGCGAAAAAAGTCGAAATAAGCGACAACTCGTATTTATGTTCTCGTCCAAATTTGAGATATCGAGGTTACTGTAATACTTAAAGTGCTGATTTTTTTTTGTAATTTTTTTCTCTTGTATCGACTCGAAACAACCAAACACATGGATGAAAAGCTACTCTTAACGGGAGGTTGGCGTCCAATAAAGCTGCTACACACCGCCCTCCGTTAAAAACAATCCAAACAAATGATTTGTAGCTAAAGATGACGGAGGAGTACTCCTACTCCAAGAAACTTTACTTCATTTTTATATTAATTTTTATTTATAAAATGGTGGCATTACAAAAAAGTATTGAACGACACACGGCGGATGTCACAAACAACGAACTTTGCTATAAACATCAGCTATCGCCTGAGATCATAAACTTCATCCGCGTCGTTCTTTGCACTACATAGACGTAATGACGTTAACAGTTACGAATACAACAGATGAAGCGTGTACTTTGAGTAAAAGACGAAGTCCTTTCAAAGTCACGAGCTGAAAAGAGAGGGGGGACACTGTCATCCAATTGGGAGCTTCAATACCAAAAATTTAAGTCGTAACGAAGATCGCGATTCGATAACAGAATGCCCCTCCCCCTCTCCTGCCAGCTCTTGGCCCCGAAAGGACTTCATGTTTTAATCGGAATGTAAGTGTAGAGAGCTTACTATAAGAAGGGATCGCTTTGACAGCTACTGCTTGGCCTTTGCTGTAAAAATAACCGCAAGATACGTCCATGCACTAATTTTATCAGGGGGGTCGTTTACAGTTAGCTCCTTTGTAAATGTCTTCATCACTATATCTTGCAATGACATCACCATGCATGACGTTCATTTGCTTCCCGACCTGTCAAAGCGGTGCCTTCCTAGAGTAATTCCTCTGCACGCTAATGGCAAGTGTCCCCACCACGGCCTCTGGCGGCAGTGTCCTTCCAGCAGCCGGCCATCTCGAGCAGCTTCCCTCTGCGGCGGGGGTCGCTGGTGGTGCCTCCGGAGCGGCGGGCGCCGCCGGCGCTGGCGGCGTCGGCGGCGGCGCAGGAGGCGCGTCCCCGCCCCGCGCGCGCCGCCCACTCCGCCCCGGGCCCCGCCCACGGCGCGCGCCGCCCCTCGCAGAACGCCCCGCCCCTGCCCGCGCACGCCGCCCTCCACGCAGGCGGCCCCGCCCACGAGCCCGAGCCCCCGCTCCCGGCGGCGCCGGAGCAACGGCAGCAGCCGGTCTCGCCGCTGGCGCCCGCTTCGCCCGCTTCGCCGACCAGGTAACAATTATTGCTGGCGGCACGCAATGCTGACGACGCGCTGGGCTCTCCCCCTGTGTAGCTAAGGCGGGTTTAGATTAGTATCTTAGAGGGGAGGAGCAATTTCAGAAAAGAGACTTGCCACACTACAATGATTTAACAAACTTCATTTCCGTTTATTCTAATTCTAGGTAGCTGATTAGGCCCTTCTGTATCAGGGCTTCTGAAGCGAGAAACAAGAATGTACAGGATTCATGGTTCGTTGTGAGAATGCGGAGCTCACAGGGTTCGATTAAGTGATTCAGTTTTATTTTCTTCGTCTCATTTTCCTATTTCACCTCTTTCCTCTTTACTTTTTCTTTCTCTACTTTTCCTCATCTCTTCTCTTTTCTTTTACTCCATTTTCTTCTCCTCTCCCTATTTCTTCTGCTCATCATCGGTGCCCCAGCTAATAGCAAAGAAGGACATCTTTCCTCTATGCGATAGAAAGCAAACCAATTACAGGGGTAGCAGCAATACGGTGCGAGTAACGCATAGATGTCAAGCGGGTTGCCTAATAAAACTTACGACAGCTAATCTCTGTGCTCAGTTAAATGTATTCACCGATCATGTATACTTGACACATTTAATAGACATTAAATGGATTGAATTAAAAGTTTACAATTAAAAACTACTAATTTATAGAAAATCGTTTAATTCCTTCCGAATAAGCTCCTTCTGGTACTTTCTTACACGCACTCGAACAATTCGGTACTGCAAAACCTCTAAATTTCGAACTAATGCATTTTCCCTCTGGTTTGGAAACTGCAACGTTCGACTGTACTCATGTGTTGACAGAGGGAAGGAGGCAAGCGACGGGGCGACCGTGCCTGCCGACAGCGGAGCGGCTCAAGAGCCGGAGTCGCCGTCCCCCGCACCGTTGCCGCCCCCGCCCCCCACGGTGCACGCGCAGCCCGCCGCTGCCGCCGAGCCGGCGGAGCCGGCGGAGCCCGCGCTGCACACGGCCAAAGAACGCGAGTGTTGGCGCCTGTATCGGCGCATGTGCGCCAAGGGCGTCGCCGTCTCCTTCGACACCGTGCTCAGGTCAGTGGTCTCAGCGGCCCCATGATCGATCACTTCGCGTGAACTACATCCACCTCGAGAAGGAAAAGTGGTTCAGGGCATTAACTGATGTCATTGCAGTGCCTCTGACTGGAAGGTCCTAGGGTTCGACTCCCGACGGCACCACTTGTCGCTGTCAAGAGCGGACGACTGCTCTGGTTGGTAACTTTCCGTGGTTTCTCCGATCAACAGCAGTTATCTTTTGTTCCTCGTCCTTGTCCTATCCTTGCCCTTACACACACACATCCACTACACTACCACACTTGTCGGGAGCTTAAAGCTTGTCCCATTTAGGTCGGTAGCCCGCTAGTGGGAGATACCTGACTGGAGAAAATCCCCGCAAGCCGACGTAGGTCGGCGCCGAATCTCGCCTACCAGCGGTGAAGATCAGAGCTACCTCCCGCGATGAAAACATGCACTGCACTTACGAGACTAATTAGTTGTCGTTGACGCGCCCGGAATCAATCAAGAAGGAATGAGGATTCTCTGAGAGATAGAAAGGGATAAAACCGAGATGCAGTATTGCATAAAATATATTCGGGTGTACATTACGATATTCGGGACTAATGACCTCAGTAGTTGACGTGCCCGGAATCCCTAACAACCAACGACATATCAGATTTCAATCGAGGGAGCAACACTCCTTGGATTATTTGTTACGAATTATAATATTGCAATATAGCATCTCATATCCTTCACATAGTCAGCCTTCTCTTTAGAAACTCTCTTCACCAAACGCAGCGCGTGAGGTTTGAAAAATTAAAAGTTTAAATAAAAAGAAACTCTTCCCTTCCACACATTTACATAAAAAAACTTCCTTCGGCAAGGCATTGAGTCTCAACGTTTAAATTTCGGACACACACGCGTTATTTTTTTTAATCAAAAACCTAATTTTAGTATTTATTACTATTTATTTATTTAGTATTAAACTTAATTTTTTATTTTCTCTCTCATACGTCACATACAGTTTTTGACTATTTATTTATTTATTTTGTCAAAAACTGTATGTGACGTATGGGGGAGAAAATTAAAAAAAATAGGTTTAATATTGAAGATTAGAGTGCATTTAAGAAAATTTAAATATTCAATAATGTAGTTGTAGTATGGGGTAAAAAAATTAACTTCTGTAATTTTCAAAATGTTAGTGCTTTACTAGAAATCGTAGCTTTTCAATTTTAATAAGCATTATTTGCTATACTCTAAAATAAGTATACGGGGCCTTTAATGTGCTTTGCGCCATTGTTTCTACGTATTTGAATGATTTTGAAACCATTTGTTTTCATAGCAACATTGCAAACAAACTTACTTCAGTATTACAAACTAGCAACAACGCAATGAACAATTTTCTGAAAATTAACTAATTCTACAAAAAATGTTTTAGGACATACCAGTCAACACAATGATTTACTTAACTTTCATGTAACAATTGTATTAAATAAATTGTCGTTTATCAAAAACACATACGTTTTCCCGCATTTTTCAACTTTGTGTCTAGTCTTTTGTAGAAAGGATACGTCATTTTAAGAATATCATAGAGGGGTAAAATTTGAGTCTGTATGCAAATTTTAATTGAAAAATTTGGAACTGTTTTTGAGAAATTTTCGTTGGCGCTTTTCTAAAACTAAGCAAATATCACACATTACTGCGTATATGCGTACGTATACTACAAAGAAACTAGTGCGCTAAAGAATGGCACGGACTTTCTCGTACTTGTTTCCTGTCCTCTTGAGCCTGAGCTATATTTTCGCTTTTGCCCTACCGTCATCACAGCTGCCTTCTAGTGGCGCCTCTAGGGACTTCTCGTCGTACCTACCGTTACATGAGACATTATCAGTAACGAGACCCTTAGCGCTCCCCAAACGCTCAGGCCTCCCTTTACACAATTGCCCACGGTATCCCTTGACCACATCTCGGTGCTTGTATAGAGAGAGATTACTACAAGAAGGGACCGTTTTTGAACGATCCTCCTTAGCCGCTGCTGGCAACATAACTGCAGGTTACGTCCATGCACTCATTCGGTCGGTGCGTTCGATTACAAATAGCTCATTTGTAAATGGCTTGACGTAGTCAAGTCATTGCGCCGAAAAGAAACTGAATGTATGGAATCATCCCACCCCTCTTCGAATATGTGATATATAATAATTTCCAATAATCACTAAACACAGCTTCTTTTCTCCTTTTCACCAATGGTATTTTTGGAGACGATGGGCCTTGATCTTCCCATAGATAATGGCATAGAAGAAGCTTCATCACTATCTCTTGAAATTTCATCGCCCTGCATGACGTTCATTTGTTTCCCGATCTGTCAAATCCATAGAGGTACTACTATTCTATACTACTACTAATCTACTATTCAAATCAGTCTCTTCTGAAGGTAACTCCTCTATACCATTCTGGATGTAGGGATCCAGTCTCTCAATTGTTCAAACAGTTGCCTCTCAGGCCAAGAGATTATGGAAATGTGACGTCGTGGGTTGAACAAATCACAGACAAGATGGCTTTGGTATATACACAGTTTATTTAAATATATACACATAACTGTCCTACCATTTACTACAGGAGCATTTGCTTCCCGTTAGCATCTAACCGCCGAATGTATTGTTAACATGAGCCTGGCGCTCATACCCGCAAACTTGCGGCCTCCCACGCACACTGGCGTCTCGCAACCAAAGTTTGAGGAACAAAAGCTGTCCTTTTCAGCCTTTATAGCCTCGCTGAGGCTGCGTCGCCACCCGCGGGGTGCCACTACCCGGCGGATGACACTGCCCGCCGGGTCTTGCGACACATCTGGCACAAGTGTACCACGTACCCTCTCGAACTGCACCCTGGGCTCGACCTCCCTCGCTTCCTGCCCATTGTGATGCATTCTACATGTGTCCACTCTTAAAGTGTCCACGAAACCCGCTGTGCGTTTCAGTAGCGGACCCTATAGAAGGATTAAAGTATAGGATTGATGCACGAAGGACTCGAAATGCCCACACGCCGCAAACAACTTAAATCATTTGTCATACGCGGTTTTCGAACCTAGTCTTGGTGTCCACGTTTTTGCGCTTGTGTTCTCCAAACCCCTGAGTTACGAGCCCACTATTTGTAAACATATTACCATTATGTGTGTACCATTTGAGTTTTCGAGATACTTCATAAGAAATAATTTGAAGTACTTGCACTTAAAAATACAATAATTATACAAAATCACGCAATTTTAATTTGAACTCCGAGACATGTTTTCAAAAATACATTTATTTTTGAAAAGTCAAAATAATGCACCGAAATGGTGTTAATGTTATGTTATTCAGTGCATTTAGTACTAACAGAACAAAAAATTTAAAGGAAAAAATGGGAGCGGTTTGAAAAAAAATGGAAAATTTTGTTTCTAATATTGTCCATATTTCACTTAAAATTACGCGACAACTAATAGCTTCAAAACAATGTACGTGGCTAATAAAAGAACTAATTGTGGAGAACAAATTTAATTTGAAGAAAAAACCTTCAATATTGGAATTTATCAAAGGGCCTAAAAAGTCCAATTTTGCAATTCTCAAAAATTCATAATTTATAGTGAAAATCGGACCTATGCCAGCGTTATATGCATTTCACTCTATTTTGGCAAGACCTTTGTAGAATAGGAGCCGTTTCTGTCAAATTCTTCCAGGATTTTGTGTAAAGTACCCCCAAAATTCAAATAATTCTTTAGAAAATCGCAAGGCTTCGAGTCAAGCCACTTTAAACGTTGAATATTTATTTTGGTAAAAGTTACTTTAAAATTCGAATAGTTTAGACGCTGGTATTGTTGGCAATGTATGTATTGAAGAAAAAAACGTTAAAACCCCGAAACCGATTTTTCGTAACTTATATCAGATAGTTCATGTACTTATACGATAAAGTAAAATCTGACGTAGCCAGAACTAAAATACGAAGTTTTATTCCTTTATCAAGATCAGTCGCGTTTTCTTTGGGTATGCAAGTCGTGCGTCAACGCCCAAGGAAATGAAACAAATCATTTTTTGCTTTGAATTTATTTATTTTTTTTCGGTCTTCCGTGCGATCGGCGGCATAGATCGGCACTAGCGCGTTCACGTAATGCAAGTAGTGCGCGAGCGCAGCTCAGGCCATTGGCGAATGCCTCCAACGACTTCAGGACGGATCAGGAGGCGGCAGCATATGCGTGCGACGTCCCCCCACTCACGGACAAAGCGTGCCAAGGCGTTGGATCTCTATTTAACAGCCTGCTGGAGAGCAAGCGTCCGTGATCGTGATATTCTCCGCTGCGCGTTGCCGTCTTTAGTGATACTCATGAAATTAGTGTTATATCGCGATAGGGAAAAAGTAGAACAATAGTTTTAAATAATTGCTTTCTTTCCCTATCGTATGAAGAAAAAAACAAGTAATTGAGTGTTGAACGATCGTGTCGTAATCTGATAATTTCAGAATTTAATTTTTAACTAGAAATGCGACAGAATGGAACAGACTTTCTTATAGTATAGTTTTCTAATTACCTTGGTTATCGTCGCCCAAAGTACATTTTTTTGACATTTTCTCAACTTTTTGCTTTCCTAGTAGTACAAGCCCTTTTCACAGGAATCTATTGAGTTTTCGAAAAAGTTCATTTGAAATCATTTGAAGCACTTCCACTCACAATTGTAAAAATGCATACAAATCGATGAAAATGTCCATATTGACGGATTGAGAGGTATTTAAAAAATACATGTGTATTTCTTTAAAAAACAAATGAATATGCCAAAATGAACTTCACGTCATATTAAACAGCGCACATAGCACTAGCTATTAGAAAAACTTGGACTCATCTTTGAGAAAGTTTGAGTTTCTGAAAATGCAGAATTTTGAGCTCATTTGTACAGAAAACGGTTGAGTTTTCGAGAAACTTTATTTGACTTTATTTAAAGCACATGTACTCATAAATATAATAATGTAAAGAAATTGCCTTTAATTTAGATATTACCGACGTGAGAGACAAATCAAAAAATTTCATATTTAACATTTTTGAATAAACAGGAGAATAGAGAAATATGGCGTTTATGTCATGGTATAGGGTTTGTTTGGCACTAATACCAAAAATTTAAAGAAACAATTTGGAGCCGTTTTAGAGAAAAATCTTGTTTTTGTAATTTTTTAAAATTGCAAATATTGCATGCACTATTGCACGAAAACTGCTAAAATTTCCGAAACAATGTACACGACCTTATTGAAAGAACTATTTATGCACGACAAATTTCATTTGAAGGAAAAATCTCTTTCTTCAATTTTGTAGTTGCAGGAAGAAGCCGAAAACATTCACACTTTTGGAATTTTCGGAACTTCAGGGTTAACGGTGTAAATCGGATCTATGCCACCTTTATAAATGTATTTTACTCTTTTCTTACAAGGAATTTAAAGAAAAAATTTGGAGCCGTTTTTGAGAAAATTTTGAATATTTCCCGGGAGCTTAATGTGAAGTACTCCCAAATTTTAAAGAATGTTTCTCAAAATTTCAAAGCTTCAACTGGAGCCAGATCGACATAGGATTCTTCAATTTGGAAAAGATCGTACGTGTGATTTACGCGCTAGCAGTGTTCACGGACGGACGTTTTGAAAAGAACTACTTTTTCGGTATCAGGGAACCCTAAAACGTGTATTTCCGTTGAAATCTCGAAATCGATTTTCCGCAGCATTACATCACTTTCTCTATACTACGTATATTACTCCCGTATATACGTATGTATACGAGAAAGTAAAAAGAGAACCGAAGAATGGGAAATGCGTCGAGCATGTCTTTTTAAATACTTTAAAGTGTATTATTCCTATATTTGCAATAGAAAATACATCCTCATTGTTGTTATTTTGAAACTATCTTTCACTCATTTTTACAATATAATTTAAAATAAAGAGTTTGTTTTTATAATTCAATTTTACTCTAAATATGTAAGTGAAAAGAGTGGTGTGGGGGTTAACACTTTCCTTCACTGCCAACGCCCTAGGTCCAGAGTGAGGAGACGCCGGTAATCAAGATGAGAAGCAATCCTGGCGAGAGAAGGGAAGAAAATAGCAATTTAATTAAGTGAATCATGAACCCTTATTCATGTTATTGTTTCGTCCCTTTAATACTTTAATCGGCGACTGATGGTCATAACTATGCAGTGTCCGCCACATTGTCGCGAACCTGTGAAGTAATCGAAAGATTTTGCAAGTCGTGGATTTGAAAGACGTAACACAATTCTCGAGAAAATTGTACTGCCCATGCGCCGGCATCAAATGACGGGATTTCAATTATCGGGTCCCGGCATTCTCCCTGTTTGTTGGCTACGACAAACTTACATTTTACTTAGTTTTCGCCGCCACCACTTAACACGAATTCAACACTAACGCACAATGAGCATGGAAGTAATGAAAAATACAATATCCATATTACCAATATAATACGGCAGTAACTTAATCGTTAATTTTTTCTCAAGTTAATTCATGTATGTCAGGAATAAACTAATGTCACTGTTTAGGATTTGGATGTTATGTATTTAGTGAGGCTACACTATTTCTATTTATTGTTTTGTAAACGCAATATAGCTATTTTTGGGCGCTTGACCCATGCTAGATGACGCTCTCGCAATAGTTGCAGCAGAACGCTGGGTGGCAATTTGCATTGCATTTAATAGTTCAGAACCCTCTCGTCGTTCCAATCTGAAACATCCCAGACTTTATTTATTTACGTCAAAAGAAAGTTAAAAACTGTGTATGACGTGCTATGGGGAGAAGTGAATACTGTGCACGTTTTCAAAATTCTGTGATCCCTACTCTAAGCCATATACTACTTGAATTTTGAATAGAGAAAAAATCCTCCGATGTATTATTACATCGAAATAGGAAATAGGTTTTATAACCTATTTCCAAAAATCGGCAATATATTTTGGGCTCTTATCCATAATGTCCTTCGTCAAGGAATACTTCCTGCCGCAAGAACATGGAAACGATAATTTGAATAACTATATTTCCCACTGAATTTTAGAAGACGTGCACATATAATGAAGTTACATTTATGTCCAGAAGCAAAACAAGGGGTCATCTCAGGATTTGCTCAATGGATCAGGGAAACTGGACGAAAAACCTGATCGAGATGGCGGTCATTGACCCGGAAGCTTTGTTACAATAGTTGTTACAGGTTGTTTATACTCATTTATACAGTCCAAATGGTAATTAATGCATTATGTATCATTGTTAAAATTAATGTTACTTTCCTCGTGATGCTCAATATAGTCTCTAGTTGTACAGAAACATACTTACGCAGCTCACTTCAGAGAATATGTGGCGTTTTTCTCTTTTTTCCCCTTTTCAATTTTCTATGCTGTCGGGTTGAGGAGGAAATTATAATATAAAATACGGCAAAAATTTCACTTAAAAAATCTTTCATCTTTCGTTCTTTAATGATGCAAAAATTGAATTTCTAACACAGTACAAGAGTTGCCAAAGAATAGCAATAGCAATTCGCGGATATTTTTTGAGAAGTATGAAAATTAATTTCTTCTCGGAAATAATCATTTGGGGGAAAATGAAAAACGTTTTTTATAAAGTCCACAGAAAGTTTGAAAATTAAATCAAGGTCAAAGTTTTTCTTAAATTTGTGCGAGCTGATTTGAAACTCATTATGAGAAATACTCCTAATAAGAGCAATTAAATCCCAAGTGATCGGTAAGAGGGAGCCCAAAATTCACGTATTTTTCTGCAAAAGAACGGCACTTTTTCAGCATTACAATATTTCTCTACTCCGAATATCTCAGAATGAATACTACAAATTTCTAGACCTTGCAGGAGGGGGCATACTTTTCCCAAAAGAACATACGATGGGAAAATTTATTTAAAGAAGTTTGATAACAGAAAGATGTTTCTCATTGGGGGACGGAGGCGACTCACCATTGTTTAGTATGTCACATTTTGATACAAGCAGATTTCGTTTAACCGCCATACTCCACAAAATGACGGATTGTCTACCAATAGGTGCATATATAAAATTTCCCACCGCATTGGCAAAAGTTACCTTGGACCGCCCTACATGCTCTCGAAGTTTGTAACATTTATTCTGAGACATCTTGTCCTAACGAAAAGAGAAAGTTAAACCACATTCGGTTGATGTTTCCGGGAAAGTTACCAATGGTCATAGAATGTTTTATTCCCGTGAGGTGCCAGCGTCTCCCCCTTCTGGATGTTGAGATGTGGCGGCGACCTACACTTCAGCGTGCGGAGGTAATTCTCTCTCCAGGTAATTTTACTAGCGGGGCACCGCTCCAGCAGGAATAAGCTCGTACCTCCCAACATGTGTAGTTCAGTGCGTATATGTAAGAACAGAACAAGGAAGAGGAAGGAATAATTGTGCGAAGTTCACGGCCGTTCATTAGGTTACTGCTCCGACATTCGCATGGTATTGATCAGAGAAACCATGGAAAACTACTGATCTAGCCGGCGTTCTCCGGCTTGGCGTAAACCAAGGCACGAAGTGCCTACTCTGATGTATATGTACTGATTTAATACATTTCAAATATTTAATTTAAATAAGTTATATCGTTTTTGCTTCCTCGCCTTACTACATAAATAGACAGTATTGTATCATGCAACGGAAATCTTTGACTTTTCGTCAGAAAAATTCTTAGTTGGGTCCTGGTAATGAAAAAAAGGATATTGTTCCTTTATGTCGTGAATTACTTCCTCTAACATGCTGTGTAGTCAGAATATTGGTGGTGTGTCCTTAATGCTGGAAATCTATTGGGGGGAGAACGTGTGTCTCTCCGTACGTGATCAACGCTTGTACATAACCGTTCTGACGATTTTCTCCAAAATTGGTACTTCTCCATCGATCTGAACCAAATCGAGGCCCCGCGAGTTTATTTTGATTTTTGAAGGTACTTTACGTAAAGCCCAACATTTTCTTAAAACCAGTTCAATTTTTTTAAATTAAACTTTGTCCTCGAATAGCGTTAAGGACGCTTAAAAGAATAGCAAATCTCATTTTCGTTGAGTATCCTAAAAATTAAATACTTTTTCGGAGTGTCTACACCTACAATACTGAATTTTTTTCTCCTTTTTCTTAATAAAATCTGTTGTTCAAGACTTCTTGAAATAAGGCATGTGCAATTTTTCGAAAATATGAGTTTTCCTGCTTTGCGTGAAAGGCAATTTTTTAAACAATTATTTTCTATAAAAACGGCTCCATTTTTAATTTTTCCCCTCTCAGTAGCAAAAGTGTGACAATATTGATGCTGATCCCATTTTCTGAGAACTATATTTTCGAATATTACAAAGGTACAATATTGATGGCATTCTTAAATGTCCTAAAAAAATTAAGTTGAATGCGTATTATCAATATTGTCTATTTTATCACAAGAACCTCTTCCCTAACATGTCAAATTCTTTCTGAACCAGTGTAAAACACAAATCCAAAGGGCATATTATAGATATTAAAATATAATTGCTGTATCGCCTGAACACAACTGAAATGATGTTTCAAAAATTATCTCTTTGCAGAATAATTTTAATCGAAGCAGATCAATTGCATACACAGCCAAAGGTAAAAGTGTTTTAGGGCCCCTGCACACGAGCGTTGCGTTGACGAGCGTCGTAGAGTAACACTTATCTTATGCGAAACGGCACAAGAGGCTTTGGCCGTTCCGCATAATACGAGGCGCATTACTTATAATTTATTTTACGTAAAAAAAACAGTTAAAAACTGCGTATGACGTGACTTAACGCTCGTGACACTGGCCTTCCTCCACAGCAGATTGTCTTGGAAACTACCTTTATTAAATATTTACTAGGAAAATCTAGCACTTTCGAAAGATTGTTTCACTTCATTAAAAAAAATTTGAATGAACAATTTTTTAATGTCAATAAAACAAATAAAAAAATTGGATTGCTGGAAAATTTGAAGGTATACTTCTCGTTAACACATGAAAATGAAGGGCTTTGGTTTCGGTAGAAATCAAGACAATGTTAAATGTTCAAATTATGAAAGGATGAATGAACTAATGTTGTTGTTCTTGGGTTTAACTGGCAGAGGAATGCTGACACCAACAGAGTATCGTCTTCACCAGAATGCTGCTCCTTCTCCTTGTTAGGAATTGACATGTATTCCATGAAGTAGCCATGTCAGCTGAGTTGTAGCTATTCACACTAAGGTAAGATGTGAAGAAACAATATATCACTTACTCTGATCTTGGGTACAGTTAATAGAGAATTTCTTCCAACAGCAAGCATACCTCACAACTTAAATGCACCTGCTTCTACTGCTGACTGAGCAGACACTGATCTGCCTGTCATCCTCAGAGGAACTGATCAAGAAAACTGCCAAATGTGCTGGCAACATGCACCTCAGTATTATAACCTAGATTTTTTAGGAAGTGTATTGCATTGACTATACAATCAGGTTGTATTATTTTTGATAGCATATTAATTTATATAGTTTTTAGAAAATGGTACAATGCAGGTTAGGAATCCTGTATTAAGCAAAGATGTAATTTGATATGTATCAAAATAATAGTTTCATAAACAAATAAAATTTCAATATAAAATCTTGCTTTTGTCATATTTTATGCAAATTCCTATTTCAATTTTATGTGGTTTGTAACTTATTTCTATAATATTCTAATAGAAATCAAAAAAGACTTTTCTTTAATAAGTAACCAGAATTAGGTGAAAACTAAAGAGAAATTACAACAAAAGACCATAAGAAACTTTTGTTCTTGCAAAAAACAAAGGAAGCCGACTGTCACACATTCACTCTCACTAAATTATTGGCTTCAAATGCATCTTTAAAATTTTATTGGCTTTTTTGACCAACAATAATGTATAACAATTGCAGTAATCAATAACTCAAGTATGGTTTCCCTTTTCACACACTTCCAAACAAAAGAAAAATTCTTCCAAACTTATGAGACATGAATCTTAGTGATAGAAAAATGTTCTCAACCGTTACAAACACCAAGGCAACAAAGTTGGCACTTCACAGTTTTTATAATTCTTATTCAACATGCAGTTTAACATTTAGCTTTTGATAAAATGATTTATGAAAGCACACTGTGTTATGAGAGACAAACAAACTTGATGTAATAGGGACAAGTTGTTTACAAGGTGAGAAAATATATCTTTTCTCAATCAATACATTTCAGAGCAACGTAAAATATGCCATTTCCTATACCAGGACACAATGGTATGACAAAAATTATGAGTTATTGAATATTTTAGCATATAAGTTACTTCATTCTTATTCAAACTTTACATGATTGAAATGGTCTTAACAGCTTCCTGACATAGCAACAAATGTATACAGATTTTAGGCAACTGTGAAATAATGATCACACAGTTCTTGAAAGCAAGGAAATAGCTACATTACGCAGAACAAGCCTACTTGGTTTCGCATGTACTTTTTGGGGCTTTTAGATGTTTCTTAACTATGCTTTAGTGAGAAAGGACAATGTACTCAGAAATTTGAATACACTATAAGCCATCTTGATCATAATAGTTACGCTAACTTGAGATGTATGGATTTGAAAAATATTCCAGGTGACCTTTCATGCTGCTAACAAGAAAAGCACATCCATTGACTTTTCCTGTACTTCTCTCCCCACTGGAAAGAGGACTGTTCATAAAACGGCAATAATTCTATACTGATTATTCTTTTTTGTGGTACTGTACTGAAATATCGACTTTACACAATCAAACAGAAACCAAAATTCACTCTCAAAGTCTCATTAAGAACAATCAAAGCAAACAAGTTGTAGCTAAACAAGGCACCAGTTCACTTATCCCAAGAAATGATATTTCTTGTTTAAATGCTATTTTGAAGAGAAGATGATGTTTATTATTAACACATTCAATCCTGAGGGATAGCCATTTGGTTGACTCCTGTGTCCTGGACAATAAAGCTGTTATTCAAAACATTGTAAAACAAAAACATCATACACATCTGTTGGAAATTGATAAAATCTTGCAGTATTGTCTTTTCTCTTTCAGTCTGTATATATTTTAAGACCATTTGATTATAAGATGTAGTGATAATGGAATTCAAAGAAACACGTCAGATTTATATTTTTTTGCAGAAAGTAACAATGTTAAAAAAAATATGGGGGGAAACGCAGTGAACTTCATGCGTCAACAATACTGGTGCACTACAATTATGTTTTGTTGAAGTTCAGATATAGTTCGATTTGCATATCTATTTCTGCCTTTATTTTTCGAAATTTACTGTGATAAAAAAATGATGTGAAATGGTTCAGTTCAGTTCAGTCTTCATTAACAGGAAATTTTAGTTCACTGATTTTCTCAATCACTGATAAATCAGATTGTTTATCAATTTCACAGCATTCCAAAGGTAATTAAAACTTTTGAATCTGAGAAGACACTCATCATTTTCCTTTCCTTGATATAATGTTCATTGCTTAAATTAGACAACAGTCCAGGAATAAAATCGACGTCATCAGAAGAATCCAGTTCCAATCCATTATTCGAATACTCTTGAACTTCTAATATTGAGAGTCACTGTGAATTTTACATCTATGTCTTTTAAACCTCTGTATATGTTGGTAACAGCACGAACACTACTCACAAAGAAAGACATTCTCAACATAATTGACAATGCCCGCGAGTATGAATATCCAATCGCTTTGTGGAAAAATTGCGAAGACTTGCACAGAATAGAAGCACACACCGGCGTTTGTCCTCCGACCACCCTCATGATATTAGACACTAGGTCCCTACGAATGTCCAACAGAGGTTTATATCCTGTCAAAGACGATAAATGTAGGACGTATGACATACATCCATAGGACACAGCAGTGAAATGAAGATGACTTATCAGATATGTCCATAGGATCAAGTGTCAAAGGCACTGACATGGCTGATACCACAAAGTTGTCGGTCAGTTGGTTACAAAACATAGCAAGTGCTTCAGCTTACAATCTTCAACCTTACCCGTTCTTCACTGTTTATCAGCTTAATGTCTTTTGTGTTAAACAACTTATGGCATATTAACACTGGTATGAAATGAAACATGATAGTAGAAGAAAAATGAAAATAATGCAAGATTCTTCAAATTTGAATTGAGGAAATTCCATTGGTTTTCTTTCCTTCTGCATATACCAAGTGTGATATTACATTTACATAGCAGAACATGAAACTATGTCAAGCCTGATTAAAGGTAGATTTGAAGATTTTCCAATGAGATGAAATTGTTTGCATAAAATTCTATTAAAAATATAGCCATCCTACTTTTTGTGGAAATTCATGAAACAAGATAACAATGATAGAACATGAAGTAAAAAAAAACAACCTAGGATTATTTCCTACAGCCTAAGCCAACAAATTTCAAATATTCCTTCTTCTTTATTACTATTATTCCAATATTAGCTCATAAATTTTAACTAAAGTTTGTTTTACATATTTTTTCTCATCCTCATGTTTCTCAAAATAATTTTTTTTGGGGGGTGGGAGTGGGGTCTCTCTTTAATTTGCACAAACTGCTTTAATCTACCCAGCTGCAAAGCACAGAAAGGTAATTTCCTAGTTCATGTAGTTCAACCCCACTTAAACACATCCATTTTAGTTCTACACCATCGTCTTCAAGAACAAATATTTTGTTTTTGAATTCATAGATATGAATAAAGACATGCTCTTGTAATACATTCATGTAGTAACCTTCTTTAAAAATTTCTTAAAAATGTGTTTAAATAGTGTACTCATTTACATTTTATCTATGAACGCAAAGAATTTTACATGATCTATACTTCCATGAGAAGAAGGGGGTTGGGTAAAAAATGAATTTGCTGGATTTAAGATACAGCGTTAATTAGAATTTTATTTTAGTATTTTTGCATCCCCTCCCCATTCTTTTGTGGTGTGCAATAACCTTTATGGTTATCAAAACGTTTCCAGTGTCAAATTCTAACAAGCTTCAATGTGGTGATCCAGTCAATTTGGGATCAAAAATAGAGATTCTGTGACTAAAATATTAAACAGTCACAAACTAAACAAAATACAAGGAAGATCAACTTTTCAGTTTTATTATTAGACGATTCCTCCAGCAGTCACAAACTAAACAAAATACAAGGAAGATCAACTTTTCAGTTTTATTATTAGACGATTCCTCCAGCATCCACCAGCATCCAGCACCAACAATTTCAAGGTAATTATGTCGCAATAACAAATAATTAAAATTAATGAAAGCTTCATAAAAATTGATTATTACAAGAGGTTAGAAGAATTACAAATGTTTTTGTTTCAAAATCAGCATCTTAATGACTTTCATTTATTAAAACCTTTTTGATTCAACCAAAACAATCGGCAAGTTGTTGGTCTAATTCCAGCTTGAAGAATATTACTATTCACTTGAGTAATTTCATTGCAAAAAGCATACCTTTGAGGTCAAATGTATCAATGGCAAAATAATAGTTTTAAAGAAATAACGCGAAATGTAGAAAATTAGAGTGCTTTACATTGTGTATTTAAATTTAAGAGAACTTAACAAAAATGTAAATGATACAATGGATTAGAATATTTACAAATGTGTACTCATGTCAAAATTAGCATTTCAATAACTTTCTTATATTAAAACAATTTTTATTCAACCAAACTATCAGAAAGTTCATGGTCTAATTTGAGCTTGAAGGATATTAGTAGTCGTCAGCCTCATTGCATTGGAAAAATCGTGCCTTTTATGTGAAATGTGTCAAATAATGGCAATATATAAAAATATGAAAGCAGCAAATTAGTTTCATATTACAATGCTTAAATTCATGGAAGCTTCATAAAAAGTAATGACACAATGGATTAATCTTTACAAATCTTTGAACGTTTCAAAATTAGCATCATAATGCTAATTATGATATGCTTTCCTACATTAAAATATTTATAATTTAACCCAAACTATCAGCAAGTCCATGGTCTAATTTGAGCTTCTAGGATATTATAAGTCATCAGCCTCAATTAATTGCAAATAGCATGCCTTTGGTGTGAAATGTGTTCCCAAAAAATTGACAAAAAAGTAGCATACATAAGAAATGTTGAAATTTAGCATTGTCTTACATTGTCCATTTACATTTTCAGAACTGCTTTTCATACTTACCTTTGTGCATTATTCTAATGATTTGCGGGAAGGCTCAGAATTATGTAAAAAGTATTTACTTATATTTGATATATTAGAAATAATCCTATTTAGATAAAATAACAAAGGATAGCGCGCTACATAAATGAAAATCACAAGTACATTTGAGACATGGACCGAATCAATACAAGCGGATAGTTTCTATTTAATCAATTGCAAAACCTAGAAGCTCTCAAGCTTCTAAACCAGGGATCATGAAATATTGACAGCCAATGAAGAAAAAAAAAATTCCTACAATTTAGAATTACATATCTAAAGAAATTGGTGATTTGTATTAATTAGATTTTTGAATTTAATACAATGTGATCCTTTGTCACTTACATAACTTAGCTGGTCTTCCAAAAAAGTTTTTGAAATGTTTATGCAAGCTGATGGGATATTGCTTTTTTATTGACTATTAATCACTCAAAACTGTACTTTGAAATTAATTAATAATTGAATGTGGAGATGATAAAATTTGACCGAGAAAGTTGAAGTATTTAACTCTGTTTTAAATTACTTATCCATTCACAAAGAGTCCAAAAGACACCAAGAACAAAAATCCCTGTTTAAAGAGCATTAAGAATTCATACAAAATAACATCGGGAGTATTAACACCAGAAAACTTTATCAATATGTAATTGATACTCTCATGTCAAACGTGTTGTACAAGTACGTATGTACATTTACCATTCACATACAGTCCATCACATTTATAACATAAAAAATCGGAAATGTCACCCAATTATTTATCTTTAAAACACAAAACCCAGTTGGGTGCAGGTAACAGAAGATGATCTACATTAAAATGCTCGATAAAAGCTCTTCTATCTCAGGAAACTTGTCACTAAAGGTAAATTACATGTACTAATAATCTTCACCTTCATAATCATTGTTAAATGTTCGTCCATTAGTCTCACCCTGGCCTTCCTCTGGATACTGGTCATCTTCTCTTTCATACTTAACTTGAGTTTCATCATAATTTGATTCTTCATACTGTTGTGATGAATAATCAGGGTAATCTACAAAAAAAGAGGAAATATTAATAAATAAAATTAATCATTCACATAACCTAGTCTACAACTTTTTATTATAACATATTCAATGAAGTGAAGAATTCGTACCATCAGGAGGTTCCAATTTAATACGAACTTCTTTCTCTTCTGATCTTTCCCTGAATTCACGCTCTCTACGTTTCTCCTCTCTGAAAACAGTATTTCTGGTCATAAGGGTTTCAAGAAATGTACAAACAACTTTAAAATGAATAAAGCAAATTTGGGAATATCACCTCTCTCCCCTTTCCATGCCAGCCCCAGCACTTGCTCCAACAGCTGCACTTCCTCCACCTCTCTCACCACGATCCCTCTCCCTGCGTTCCCTCTTCCGTTCTCGGTCTCTGTCACGATCACCACGATCATTGCGATCGCGATCACGATCCCTTGATCGTGAACGTCGCCGCTTGCGATCTCTGTCACGATCCCTGTCTCTGTCGCGATCTCTATCTCTGTCACGGCCTCTGTCCTCCCTGTCAACGATCTCTTCAATGTCTGGTTCCTTCCCACGATCACGGCTGCGTCTGCGTTTCCGCTCACGAGAACGACTAGAAAAAACAAAGGAGAAAAGTTTTCCAAACGCTCTTTCAACAAATAACAAGTAAAAACTGCTGCAGCAGAAACACTAGTACTGTGCTACTCCAGCTCCGGACGGTGGGTCTGTTTTATATAAATCAATGCATAGCAACACATTACCTGCGAGACTTGCGCCGCTTTTCCCTGTCTCGTGATCGTGATCTCCGACGATCACGGTCCCTATCACGGTCACGATCCCGATCGTTCAGCCCACGAGCTGTTTCTCTTTCTCGTTCCAGGCGATACCGCTCACGTTCCCTCTCATTGTCTTCACGTCCTGAATGCTTTATGTTGACGTCTGGTCCACCTCTTCGAGTGCCTCCCAATCCTCCTCCTAAATATAGATTTTTCATGTTAATCTCAAAACAAATAATTATATCCTCACTGAAGAGCAAAAGCCACCAGATATACTCACCAAGACGGCGTGGCAGCCATCCTTTAACAGTGCGGGCACGTTCCACATCAACCAGTACACGTCTTCCATCAATTTTCTTGCCATCTGCATGCTTGTAGGCAGCTGGAATGGGTAGTGACAGTCTTCACTATTACAGAAACATTTTCAACACAGGAAATGCAACATTCACTCCTAAACCGTACCTGACTGGAGTCATCAGTGGCTAACTACTGTTTCTAAATGCGAATAGTTCCATGGATGCAATAACAGTGACCTAACCTTTATCAAATTCAGAATAATTAGCTAGTATATAATAAATTTTGAACTACTGAATGTTGCAATTATCTTTCAACTGCACTGAAAACTATCGAATTACTATGACAAAGACTGTCTGGGAGTCGTTAAATAAAATTTCATCTATGAATAATTTGCATAGAAAGCAATACCGATACAAAATCTCCAGAGAAATGATTTAGTAAAAATTTCACCAAGAAAAAATAAATTAAAATAAATAATAAGTACAAAAGAAAGCAATCAATTTCATTCTCTTCATATTTTCAGCTGAAGAGCAAGAAAAATCAAACAGCGAAGTTTGAATTTCTACAAAATGCTGACACTACACACAAAAGCACAACCAATTAAAAAACCTACCGTAGTGTACAGCACACACTGAAACAGTCAAGGAAGGAATCATTTCTGTGTTTTGGGAAGTATTTCACAGTTGAGCAATGCGAAACCTCGCGAAGTGGGTAAAATGATTTTACAGCGCTCTTTTATAAGCATTGTGATGCACGCTGTATCAAGCTGAGAGGTACGAAAGTGTATAAGGATGATATAAAAGCAGGAGCACTAACCACTGATAAAAGAGAATTCACCAATTTTATGAAAAGGTTATGGACAAATTTATGAAATAGGTCTCACAGCTATGTCTCTCCTTGGAATTCATAGGAAGGATGGGAGTCATATGTAGACCCTTACCTTGTCATACCCACCCTTTATTGTTCCCACCATCCAACCCTAACATACAAACCATCGCAAATATGCACCAGGCATGGAGTGGTTGCTGAGTATCTCTTCAGGGCATTAGACACAATTTACACAGGACAAAACGATACCTGATGTGTATAAATACTTCTCATGCACAGCAGTATACACATTTTATTAAAAATGCACAGTGTTCAACTTTAATTCCTAGAGCGAGATATTAGATGCTGTGTATACCTACCACTGGCATTAGGTACTTACAGAAATGAGCACGCAAACGCACAGAAATCTCACGCGAGGGATGAACCAAATGGATGAACCATGGATGCTTGCACGGACAGACGCATTTCCTCCGAGTTTTACCTGGTGCGCTTGTACTTACGTTCGCGCGAAGTATTACCTCAGAATTTACCCTCCCCCCTTCCCTTCCAGGCCTCATGCATATGCCACAGTGTCCCAACATCTTAAGTAAATTTTAAATTCAAATTAATCTGAAGTGTACAAGTTGCATAAAAATTTGCCCAGGTATTTTTTTAGAGAAATATTTTTTAGTACATTCAGTGAATACAAATAATAGTTGTATCAAAAACGCAAAATAATTTCCTAAAACTACTGAACAGGAAGGTTTTAAAAGTATTTTACTGAATTAGTTACACCTTGCACAAATTAACAAAAACAGAAATAATTAATTAAAATATGTTACACCACACATTAGGAAAAAACCCAAACAAGTTCTGACCAAGACATTTCGGTTTATGAAACAATTCATTTATAAAAATATTAAGAAACCAAAAGAGATGATAAAAAACTTTCCCACAAATTAAACACTGCTTGAAACTACAAGAATAAAAATAAATACCACTCATAATGATTTACATGAAAATAAAATAGGAATTTCACCAATAAAGAAAATTATTGCTTAGTATACTCTGGTCAAAAATAACATTTTGTATTCACTGTTGTATTTATAGAATATCTCTCTCTAAAATACCTATGCAAACCTTACAAACTTATTATAGGGAAAACCGTAGTCTCTAAACCTCCAGGAAAGGAATGCCAACTATTACTGAGCTCTTAAGTATTCTGCATTGCTGAAAATTTTCCTTTTGTTTACACTTTGAATCTGACACTGCAAAGTTAATTTTGAGTCTTAGAGCACTAAAGTAAAATGATATTGGATAGGAAAGAACTGATGGCTTTAGAGGAATATTTTTCTGACCCTGCATAAGAACCGAACAATTTCAGGGGGGTATAAAATTGATACTAAATGAGAATATTTTTTTCCCCTTTCTGATTTGACTCTTTTGTATGTTGGGTCTTACCACACATACAAACCTATTAAAGCCAGCAATGATTGAGGGTATTGCTCACAGAGCTTAAGTGTGGGGCCGTGTGGCCATCTCCCGCCACGCTGTACCAAGAACAATACAAAACTGGCATTAATAATGTCGCTGGCTGGCAGGGTGGGGGGTGGCTTCCTCTACTGAACACTGAGGGATTTGCAGGGGGACAATTAAGGATTTTCAGACCAATTTTGAAACAGTATGTGTTTAGGGCTGGCTCAGGGAAGAAAACCAACACACTACAGGTGAAACTGGAAAGGATATGAATGGAAAGGCACAAATGATGCTGTTCTTGTCAAAATATACATCATAAAAAAAGACATAAGTACATTTATCAGCTAACTTAAATATTTGTTAAGTGTAGCAATGCAGTACCTTAAAGAAATAGATTAATAAATATTTTTTGAACTAATTTAATTACTGATTTGTATTTTATCAATTGACAAGATCCTTATGCTTGTCACTGCTGAAAACTACATCCAAACACACATCAAAACAAAAGATAACATCCCCCCTGCACCTGAGCCAACCCTACCCACAACAGGAGTGATAGGGAGGCAGGCTGCAGGTGGGATGTTATTTACTTACAGTGCATATCACGTTCGTGCTCATATTCAATGAAGGCATAACCACGAGGTTTTCCATTCACTGTATTGTGAGTGACCACAATCTGAAACAAGAAATAAGAGCATGCAATATGAAACATTTAAATATGCTCAATTTCACAAAGAACGTAATTACTCACCTTTTTAATGGCTCCATATACTTCAAATTCTCTTCGAAGTTTTGATTCCGAGGAGTCGTAATTCTACAAAGCACAAAATCCTTCAATTAACATCCAAACAATTCTTTAATTAAGACAAACTTAGTTCAGTTCACAAATCCATTTTAAATATTTCAGATTCAAATAATCAAAAATGTTTTACATATACAGAGAGGATGATCCAAAAAATTGTGAACATTTGGTCAGGGTCACATTGTACACATGTAAACAAAAGAATATGTGACAAAACATTAAACTGAAATAGTAAGCCAAAATCACAGTATGTCTCCTTGTTCCAAATATATATACTGACAAAGAGTGTTTACTTTTTTGGACCCCTCTGTGTAAGTATGTGTGAGTGTATATTGGATAAAAACTATAAAAACTAATGCTGTTGGCAAAAGTGCTTGAAGTTCGAAGAAAAATACTTGTTTTCATAAGTAATGGAACAATATCAATACAATCTAATCCTTTCAGAACATGCACAGGTGCCAGCAAATTTATAGACCTAAATTAATAAAGTACGGTATAAATTAATTGCAAAAATTTTGTGCACAATTATTTGACTTCATGTATTGCCTTCCAAGAAAGCTAACACAAATTTCCTTTTTCTGAGCCCAATGTCTGGTTTCGTACGAGGATCGTGTTTTATAGGTTAGTGTATAATGATGATCATAATGCACAATATGAATTTTTTTATTTTATTTTATTATTTTTTTCAGATGGTATGTGCCGATCTCCATAGAATAAGTCACCCCTCAGTTTGTAGAATTATTACAGAAATATCTGAAGCGGAAGAAATATAAAATAGTTCATAAAATTACCTTCATCAATTGTACAAATATCGTACGCCAGTAAATATACTTACCAATCATGCAAAATCAGAAGAATTCTACTAAAACCTATTATCTGCATATGACACACAACTTAATGGATTGAAGCAACAAAACGAAATTTATAATTCTTTTCTGTTGACATGTCTGTCGATAAACCCAGATGTTATTCATATGCCTAAAAGAACCACCAAAATTGTAAACAAGATTGACATGGCCTTCTAGATTCGTATCTAGTAACCAAAAAGCAATATTGTCAAATATTATGCAGCAAAATATTGCCTGAGTGAGACTCTCGAATAAGAGGGGTCTATACGAATACGAAACTGTCATAAAGGTCTACTTATTTTAAGTAAACTCCCTTTACTTAAGCATTTACTTATCATATACAGAACGTTCAGTCATGTGACCAGTTTTTTTGACAGCTATTGTTGCCACACCACAGGTATTGGGCCAGGGGGTGTGGTCGATGATTAACATGCAGAAATTATTCGCTTTTATTTCACGAACGTTTGCTAACTTGTCTTAAGAGCTGTGGAACCACCTTTTGTATTGTCCTTCTGTCAAAGGAAAATGTTCATGGAAAAATATTTTGTTACAGTGATGGAATAGTGTGAAAATATTTTGAAATTATGTTCAAGATAAAAGTTAATATTTGGAGACTTCACTACAGAACTTAGAAGTTCAACTAACAGGAATTGTGTTTATTTGGCAGGCCTTTTGTCTGCTTCGTGACATGGTTATATTCGAAAGACAATCAAAACATCTTAATTTTTTATCATTGAAGGATATGAAATGGGACAAATAAGTGAATGAATAAGGCATGTCTGAAGTATGTTTAAATTTGTGAAATTGGAGTTAGATCAGCATGTGTAAGGACTTGTTTTATCATGAATACTGCTTGTCCAACTTGAAGTACCTGCATTGTGGTTTAATATTGTTTTATTTTGATGTTTTTATCATTTAGTTTGTGCCTCTTGGCCATGACAGGATAAGAGTAAAGTTTAGAAGAAGGAAAAAGATATATTCTTACATACAGGTGGTTTAATCAAAGGTGCAAAATAAATATTTTCTCAAATTCAAAAGAAATAAATGACAAAGATCCCCTCGCTGTTTCCATTCCTCTGATGTTTCAAATTAATAGGAATATGGGTGCCCATGAAATTGGGTTGGAAAATATTTGACAACTTTTGTTTCTCAGGTGCAGCTACAAGATGTAAATTTGTATTTTTCCATCAAGGGCAAGTGAGTGGTTATATTCCAGGTGAAACAGAGAAATATATTTTATTATTAAGCTGATCTGAGCTTATTGAAATGTGTTTTTTTTTTATTATTATTATTATTTTATTTTTATTTTTTTAATTTTTATTTTATTATTATTATTTTTATTTTATTATTATTTTTATTATTTTTATTATTTTTATTATTATTATTATTATTATTATTATTATTATTATTATTATTATTATTATTATTATTATATCATCATTCTTGTTTGTACTTTTACAGGTTTCACAAGAGCTACATACTATCAGGAGTGGTAGAAAAGCATTAACAACCGTTACATTAGAATTTAATTTTCAATAAACATTTATGAAATGAGAGATATGTAGATACATTTTTATACTTCAGATCTTTAACAACAGTAACTTACCTTTCAACATCTAGATAAAAACTACCAGAAGGCTTTCAAATATTGTCTTCATTGTACATTTATGAGGTTGAGAAAAGAATGTAAAGCGCAGCATTATAAGCAGAGAAAACTGCTACAATTCAAGTTTGAGTTTTCTTGGTTGAGGGGTGGGAACTATGGTATCAGTTGATAATTAGCAAATATTTTTATCTTTTGCAATGTTTGTATCTGTGTACATGAATGTACTCTCAATAACTCTCTGAAAATAAATATTGAGTGCATGTGCAATGAATATTACGCATGTGGTTCTTTAATGATTTGTTGGTGATTGAAGTTATAGTAAATCATGTATAGTAAGTAGTAGTCATGACTGGATTTTCTGTAATTAAATTTTTCTCTTAATTAATGTCTTTAATTTTTTCTAAAATTAATTTGAGAACATTTTTTATTATTTTTTTTACTACAGAACATGTAGGGGTATACTTTACTTTTTGCAAGATAAGTGGTCTTCACCTTTCGTCTTCTCTTGCAATTACTCATTTATGTAAGAATTCTTCCTCATTTATGTAAGAACATTTTAACTATTTATTATGTGTGTTCCCAATAATTACAGTATCGAGAGGTTTACTTCTCAAAAGATATCAGTCGTCACTTCATTAAATCTGCTGATGTTAACTGCCTTTATACATTTTTTGAGTAATTAAAAGATAATTCTAATTCTTTTTTATTAAAAGGAAGAACTTTTTCAATTATGTGAAGTTAATTTTTGATATGTATGAATGTGCATTGAAAACATTTTCTGACAACATACACCATATAAATTGAAAATTAACTTCAGGTAATAGAAAAATATTCCTTTGAATGAAAGAGAATTAGAAATTCAGATTTAATTAAAAGAAAAGTTTTATCTTTTGAAGATAGATAAACAAGACAACTTAATACAATATGAGATTAAAAGTTATAAAATTATGCTGTTAGATCAGGTTTGATAACCAATGAAATGATGTTATATAAGATTTTTTTAACACATATTGTTCATTTTTAAAATGTCCAATGTATAATTTTTATTTCAAAACAGAATATTTTACTCCTTATCCTGGCAAACTTGGTGATCTGGGTTTTGAGCTAGTTTACAGTAGGCCATGGACAGTCAGAAGATATGTTGTAAAAGTACTTAAGAAAGTAATTTCAATTTTATAAAGTTTGACTTGAAATAATCAAAGTGGATAAAATTTATTAAACTTCTAAGATTTTCAGTGCAACAGTAGTGTCCTTCAAAGAAATCACAAACAAAGGGAATTATTTTTGTCATTTATATATTTCCTTTTATGATACCTTCACACTCGTGTTCAAAATTACTTTTTTATAGATAATAAAGTTATTGAAGGTATGAAATCTTTCAATTTTCATTTCTTATGCCTAAAATTTTCCTAGTGAAAATGGAAAAGCATTCATCTTTCTTAAATTAGAATTCATTATTTAACATCCTATAATATCCTTTTAATAACAAGTACATCCAAGTAATTCATAGCACATTTCAACCAATGATTTACCTTGTATCTAAATTTTAAGAACTGACGGCTGGTTTTCATATATTAGAAATTTACTTGAAGGTTATTAATCTTTTGATTAAGAGAGTTCTGCCAATCAATACTCAGGGAATGTTCACTAACTTGAATCTTTCCCCACAGAAACCTTTTAACTGAGTGTGAATATTTTCCAAGGTTGTATAATCAGAATACAAAATTTAATAAAATATGGCAATTAATGGTGGTTTCATGTTAACTATACATGACTAACATTTCAATTAAGAATTGCTTCACCTGTCATAAATTGTTGAACAAATGAATTACAGTATTTAAGTAATATTACCATAATTTCACAATTCACTAACCAAATCAGTATGTCCATGATCAATACATGGGTGAAAACCAGAACGATATAAGTGTCATTTTATAAATTCTGAGAAAAACCTTTTTATAGTAGGCTATATTCGTGACAATCTAAATTCGTGTTTTGAATAAACAATTGAAATGCCATGGTTTTAATAGTGAAACAAAGTAACCCAATTTTACAGTGATATTGAATTAAATAAACAGTTTTCTCAGAATTTATAAAATGACACTTACACTGTTCTGGTCTTCATCCATTCAATTGATCTTAGTCATAAAGATTAATCAATAGAAAGGAAATTATAAACATAAATTATTCTAATTGCAAAACGTTATGCAGCGTATACATTAATTTGTAAGTTCTGAACATAGAAGATCAAAAAGTAACAACAGAATTCCAATAGTTTCCACAAGGCCTACATGGGGCTTTAACAGTATATTCATCATTCTCCTGACTGAAGGCTTAATTCACTTGTCACACACATTATCAAAAGCATTTCGAATTTATTTGTATCAACTTGTACAATTTTTCGTTATTAATGATAGTGGAATACAATAAATCGCTTGTGGAAACTATTAATAACCTTCACATCATGAAAATACATTCAATTACAAAATCCAGCCAGGGGATACTGCTACTCAGCTGACCGGAAGAATACTTTTTGAAGAGCGATGCGGTCTTTTGTGACGCTTATTTGTAATACAAATTGTCATGAAAATCGTCTATTGCCCTGAACGCTCTGAAACAGTCGACTATGAATATGGCCCTTAAGACTGTTTTTCCACCCAGATGTGCAAAAGAAGACAACAAAAGTAGGTTTCTTGGTACTCAAAATATGGTACAATTGTGTCCCCCTAAATAAAACAATTTGTACAGTCTTCCACCAATTCTAAATATGCAAGAATCTGTATCTAAACAATTTTGAAGAAATAAAACCAAAAAATATCTCCACCATTTGATCAATAGCGCCTTACATAAAGAAGAAAAATTTGCAGAATTAAGCCCATTCTTTTAAGTAAAAAAAAAAAAAAAACTTTGCAATTTGGCATGATTAGTCAAGTCATTAGAAGTATTAATGACCAGATGGTGCCATACATCAAGCAACATTCCACTAATATGTTCCTAAAGGAGACGTATGAGATTTTGTCAGAAAAGAGTGGTGTGCATCATCAGGATTTTGAAACTATTTTATGCTTGTTGTGGAACATTGAAGAAGAAAAGGGTTTTCCCTTTCATGAAAAAATACTTTGCAATTGCTTAAAAACTAAATACCACTTTTTGTTCATCAATAACTTATTTCAATGTCCCACTCTGGTGTGTTACAAAATATGGATTTCTTTTCAATGGGAATTGTGGTAATGGTGAGTAAAAATGAATGTTTATTTTGAACCTCAAAAGTAACGGTTAATAAAAAACACAGAATTACATGATTAAATGATGGACAAGCAATTGCTTTGTACACCTTCATGTATAAAGCTGTCTTGTTTGAATTTCACATTTACTATAACGCTTAAACACCAATTTCTTAAAATCAGCTCTAAATTTACCAATGAAAATTGCCATTTAGGATGAGATTTTTACTCTTGTTTAATATTCTTAAAGTAATAATTTGGTTCCACTATTAGGAAACCAACAGGTTGAGAAAATTTTTTAAAAATGTACTTTGGGCAGCAAGAGATGGCAGCTGGTAACAGGATGGGCACGATCATAAAGCCAGCCCAACCCAAGGAAATTAGAAAACTTTACTCCGAGAAATCTGTTCCTTTCAGAAGCACCACTAGTTTTATTTTCCATTTGTGGGTGATATTCTTCAATCCATTTAACAGAAGCAATTCTACTTTAATTTATAAATATGAAAACAAGTGTGTGTTCCCTTGTGTAATCACTAAACAAAAAATGCAGTTGGACATAAAAATGTTCTCCCAAAAACATTAACTTCTATAATAATGAATGAAAAAAAAGAAAAAGAAAAAAATATATATATATATTTGTAAATATACGTACTATTCTAGCCACAAAAAGAGTCTTGAAAGGGTCTCCTGTTGCATGAGGTATACTATGAGGATCCCCTGAAACAAATTCATAATTAATACATTTTCATAAACGCATTACATTAAATAATAAATACTTTAACCAAGTAAAATTAATTACCGATTGCATTGGATCTAAGATCTGACGCAAAAAATATTACCTATGAAGTACCATACATTCAGCATTTGTCATGAACATTGAAATATGCTGTTAAGGCGGGTCCGTACATTCAGCATTCGCCGAGCAGCTAGTGACTACTCATCTTATCCCAAGCAGCTGATGTGCTTGGCTTGGTTCACTTCCCATAATGTGTTCAAACGACTGACACATGGTAGGTAGAGTGAGATCTGTACATTCGCCGCTCGGCACATAGCAAGCAACCCATCCACACAACTCTGCATTCAGCAAGGAGTCGCTTGCATCTTGCAGAATACCAAATCTGCGGAGCCGCCTCAACAGCATATTTGAATGTTCATGACAAATACAGGGTCTTAGGAATTTTTTGTCTGAAGTAGAAAATCATTTACCATCTGTGTGTGTTTTGCATACAATAACCTCAAGTTTGTGAACAAACAATCATTTTAATTTTTTTCCATGATGTTCTTTATTAAGTAATTGTGAAATTTATTAAGTAATTGTGAACTTAAAAAGAAAACAATCTTGTTTAATGTGTCACAGAGTTAAAACTATTATTCTTGCCAAGAATAACATTGTTCAAAAGTTACTGAGTGTGCATTATCAGTGTTATAAATTGTAAAATTTGAAATATGCTGGAAAATACAAATCAAGAACAAAGTACTTCGCAATTCATTTTTCCATTAAAAAGAATGTAAAACAAAGATATATTGTAGCCTCAGGGAAACTTTTGAATGCTGATCTACATGTAGAAAAAAGACAGTACAAAAGAAATCACCTCGCGCAGGCACTCCTCTGTAAGATATGAAAACGCAGGTTTAAGGGCATTCCTACGGATATTCACGGGACTATTCCTCTACGGTTCTGATTTCCTGCCACATCAGGAACATCTCCAAAATTTTTTTGCCTATAAATACTTTTAAAAATGTGCATTTATGATGTAAAAATTCTGAAATATGCCCTTAAATATGCAATTAAAATTAACAAAATATTTCCTTATAAATCTTTCTGGATAAAATTCAGGAGAGGCATGCTTGAAATGAAAAATATTTTTGTGCAAACATTACATAAGTTTTCGATTATGCACTGTCTTTTTTTTGCGCCAATTCACGAAGCCACGCGTCTCCTAACCCCTTCCTCGGTGATGAGTGCTATTAGAGTAATCCTCCGTTACTTTCTACATCTCGTAGCAGTCTGTTGTCAAGAGGACCACCAGGTAGCATCTCTGCGTACACCCCTCCCACCATGTGCTCCTGCATCACTACCCAGTGCCCAGAATTGGAAAGGAATAAGGATAGGGGTAGGGTTTAGGACACTTCACAGGGGTTGGACTAGCCCTTGTGAAGCAGCCAAACTCGTTTTGTTGGAACAAATTTCACATGAGATTCGACAGGAATTGAAACCGGATCTCCTTTGTGAAAGGCGAGCGACTTTGCTCTCTGCCACGAGATACATAATCTACCCCACTTCAGGAGAGAAATAACAGAAGAAAATATTCACCTTCGTGAAGTACATTGTTTTATTTCTTCTGACTGACTTAAAAAATGTTTTCAAGTATCCTACACTTGACAAATATTTCATCAACTGTAGAAAAAAAATACTGTGACAAGCTCTTTCAAATCAATGAACGCTAATAAATAAATAGATTCTGTGATGATCAAAGATTTCGTAGATATTTTAACGAAATATGCAAAACATGTGCCTACAATTACAAGAATATGCACCAAGAGGAAAATTTGGCCAAATACGCACTAACATCTTAATCCATTCAGCATCATAGTCTACATGTCAAGAAATTTCACTTCGCTATGCACTGAAGCAACAGACAAAAATATGCAAAATCATAGAAGTCCACTGCCTAGTAATAAATGTTTCATCGACTCAAGCAAACCTTCTAGCTTTACAATTACTATTATGATGATACACAACATTGATCTACTGCACATTGTAAAAACTCACATACAACAAAAATGCATTTATAATTTCAATACTGTACTTACAAACTGCAATTTCTTGCTCTAATTTATAAGCTACTTGTTCTGCCCTTTCTCTTCTTCTCCTTTCCATACGTTCATCTCTCGTTTCTACTCTTGTAGGCGGTGGAGTATCTTTTGGATCCTGTGGGCAAAGAATTAAATACATTCTTGAGTTATGGCATTTTTGTTTCATTATACATTCTACTTTAAAAAAAAACGCATGCATTATTTTTTAGACTTAATTACTTCGAGGTAATTTCACAATGTTAAACCGTATAAGCTGACTAAATCCACCATTACGTAATAGTAGAAACGAAATAAACTATTTCGTACATCGAAATAAGACTTAAAATGTATACTACAATTCATTTACCTCAAAATTTCCAAGGAAATGACCAACACCGAGATATCCACGATTTTTCTTCTCATGCGGCAATTTGTCAACAGGAGGGATGTATGGTATCGGGTCCCTCGGTGCGAAAAGTGCTAGTAAATTAGGGGGCAGAAACTGCGTCATTTTGAGGTTGGATTTTTACCACTCGTACAAAATGAATAAGTCCCTTCGTTAAGTCACCACATTCTATACACTAACACAACAAATCCAAATCAATTTCTCAAATAAGTCTTTTTTATATTCTACGGTGAAGACTACACACAAGAGTCCATGAATCCACGATATGCAGCAAATTACATTTTAGCACATTTATAATAATCACGTCTTTGACTGTGATGAATGACCAGTCAACACACTACTAATATAATAGCTAGAAGCCAACGAAAGAGGAATATCAGCTTGTTACGCACAAATCCTTTCACAGCCACATCACGATTCAACCGGAAGTACACTCAGTGCTCATGATTCCCTTGCGAAGCGTTCCGCGGAAATTGTGGAAAGACTAAAAGAATGTAATTCTTTATCAATAGTTGTTTCAAACTTGCGTTTAATTATGTAAAATATCAAAAAATACTAATTCGAAACCTTCTGTAATTTTATTTGAATAAATAAGCTGCAGTAATACAATGACTAGCTCAACTGCTGCAGGCATATAAAGAAAATGGCGGATCGTTGGCGTCATGTAAGGAAGCGGGTAATTTAGTTGTATTAAATATTACATACTTTTTTTTTTTTCATATTCATGACCTTTAACCATATTACTAGAAAGATTCGATACAAAATTTAAAAATAGATATTTTCATGTGGATTCAGAAAATATATTTTCAATAAAATTTGGAACAGAGATTCTCCTATGGATAAATTAAATTCAAGTTAGACTCAATATCAATATCAGTACACTGGATTTTCAAGATTCTGAAAGTTAATGCAAGTAATGCTGTGGATTCATTTGTATAATAATAATAATAAGAAGAAGAAGAAGAAGAAGTTTTAATAAGGAAAGAACGTTGCAATCATTGACTATTAAAATTGGATAATAATATAATTTACAAAGAGGTCCCATTGCACTCGAAAAAATTATAAATAATGCAATAAATTCACATGGGGAAATATTCTACAATACTTCATTTTATTTTTGGATGTAATAAAAAATATAAATTGCCACCAAAAGAACACATCTTTAATAAGGAATTATTTAAGGGGCTCAGTGGCGGCGCATGCATACAAGAAATGGGGTTCACACAAATAATATCTGCGTTCACCAGTGGCGGATCGGGAGGACTCATGCGGGTCATATCCCCCTCCAGCAAAATATTTATTTTGTAATTTTACTAAATTAATTGAAAAGAATTACATTATTAGATCTAAAGGAGTATTCCTGTAATTAATATACTATATTATTATATTATGGCTAACGTTTAAAATTATCTTTTTTATTTAAAATACTTAGAGAGAGTTCGAAATAAAATTAGCTTGCCTTAGAATTACTCTTTGAATCTGCCTCTCAAGTTCTGTAAAAATCTCTGCCAGTTACTTCAAACTACTGAAGATGGCAAAATTATTAGAGACAGTATTCATATCAATATTTCATTGTAATTTCTAGTTTAAATTGTTTTTCTGAACAAAATATTTGGTTTCGATAAAATTTGTAGTATTACTGTTGTCATTACTATTGTTTTTAATACGTGAAAACCCTGTGTGTCTGTATTATTTAAGAAATAAGTGTTGTTACTTCTCATTCAGTTGAAGTTTATTGAAAACTGCTGCTGTAATGAAGATATACAAATTATTTTTTAATTGCTTTTTGCAAGTTTTTCCTTTCCAAAATAATCAAAATGTGAATATTGTTCCTTTCTACATTACTTTTACCGAATTTTATGAGTTAATTTCATTTTAGTTTACAGAATAACGTCACAATTTCTAAGTTTTTATTTTTTAGTAGGGCAATGCTTCAGACACGTCTCCTGGGAAAATTAGAAAAATATACATTATTACTTCACGCCACACGTTGACAGAGATATAGCAAATATTGCAGGTATTTCGAGAACAGTCGTTAACAAAATTTTAAAAAATGACCAGAACAAACCTTTGCAAGCAGGTCGAATGGATAAATGTGGCAGGAAAAGGATCACCAGTCTTCCTACCGATCGTAGAATCAGGATATCTGCCTCAAAAACCGTTAAAAGTGTTGCCCGTTAGACTACAATGATAAACGCCGAGGAAATAAGTTTCTAAAAGGACAGTCCGGAGACGGTCAACCGAAAAGATGATCGGTCGTCGCTCTATCCAAAAACCACGCCTCCTCACCCAGGACATGAAGAAGAAGTGACTGCAATGGACCAGCCAACACTAAAATAAGACGGTTGCAGACTGCAGTCGAGTAATACAAGCATTTTATATATTGAAAGTACTAGTGTATTGCAGCAAAAATGATTTTTTTTGTACAGATATGCTTCTGCGTCGAATCAACGTTTCAGATTTTGATCGACTGAAGTTCATTTGTCCGTCGACACTCTGGGGAACAGTTCCATCCAGACTACCTACAGGAAGGGAATAAACTCTCGATTAGTGTCATGGTGTGGTATATCTCTAGCGCCACATTGCACCGATTTGCCCACGTAAAAATGATAATTTCCAAAAGGTTGGTAAGAAGGGGCGAAAGTCTGCCGAAGAAGTGGAACTCCTGGGGAGCGAGTCGGGTCTATTTTCGATTCATAAACGTGACCATCAAATTCCATTCAACTCCAAGTCATGATAAATTTGACACCAATCACAATGAAACTCGATACTGGAGCCTCCTGCAGTCTGTTCAACGAGTCGGATTGGTGGCAATTGGGGGCGCCAAAATTACGATCTTCTGCTCTGAGACTGCATAATGGTGGCCGAAGTTGAGCAATCCTGGTTGAGTTTAAATCGACCTGTCTCAGTTTGAATCGTCTGCATTAAGGGTGTTTCGCTTCAGTGTCTATCCTAATGGTACGCATATCCTTCATTGATTGGACACAAATAGCTGTTTAAGTTTCCTTTGAATTAGACATGTTTACGCCAATCCATACATCATCCGACACATTTTGCTAAAAGAAGTTGGCGTCTTCGCGTTGGTTTACGACTGTGCTGAAGAGAGATGATTGTTTAGCCCAAGCTTTTGAAAAATAAAACAAATGCGAACATTTTGCCCAAATGTTCACCGAAATTGATGTCTTCAAGCATTACCAGAATTCATGTTCTTCGAGAAAGAAAATTCAAAAGATGAAACAAGATGGATCACAGTCAGATGAAGGCTCTCCTAAAATTCCTGTAAATGGAAACATTCATCGTTTCTTCCCACCTAACGTACGTCTAACGTACGCAAGCTATACCGTCTGAATTACTAGTGCTCGTTCATACTCGATGGAATTTGCTGTGACCATCAGTTGCGGAAGAAGTTTAAAAGAATCAGGATCGTACATGACTTACAGAAAGTCGAATTTCAAGTCAAACAAATTGGTACAACTATCATTTTCGGCAAATTTTCTGTATTTTTGAAAATTGCAATATTTTAAATTTTAATAATTACACAATTGAGGTATATAATTTTAATTTAACAAAATCGGTTGTAAAAAAATTCTTTGAAGAACGTCGTGTACAATTTTTTGAAAACCTACTAGATTTTTCGTAATTTATGCTTGAAATGTATGCAATTTATTTTAAAAAAATCATTTTTTTAAAATCAATTGCATATATCAAATTTTTTCCCTTGGGTAGAACAAGGAACACTTCAAAGAATTACTTAGGTCTCATTTTCATTGAATTCTTAGAATTTTCGAAAATTGCAAATTTTAGAATTAATGCAAGAAATGTGCTGTTAGCACACCTAGTTACCAGGGTCCGGGACTACGAGTTTTTCTTTCCAAAATCCGCCGTTTTCCGGCGCACGATTACAATATTTTCTCTTCTTACGAAGAGCAAGAAAGTAAACAAACGTTAGTTGTATTTACCCATTCTAAAAATTACGCCAGCAAAACGTCTGAGACAGACTCATTTTACTTTCTCGTATACGTACGTAAATACGGAGTAATATACGTAGTATAGAGAAAGTTACGTAATGCTGCGCGAAAAATGGCGGATTTTCGGCAGAAAAACTTCGTTGCCGGGCCTGATAACGAAAATGTGGATAAATTCAGTTTCTATATTAGGAGAAAAAATCTTCTAACACGTGGTGTAGGCAGAATCCCTGTTTTGTGGGTCCCTGATGCCGAAAAACCAATTGAAAGCAAAATGTCCGTCCATCCTGCGGTCCATTTGTGAACACTACTGGTGCCTAAACTATGCAAAAGAGTTTTTCAAAACAGAAGAAACCCCTGTCAATCTGGCTCTAGTGGAAGCTTTGAAATTTTGAAAAAAAGTCCTAAAAATTTGGGGAGTACTTTACATGATGGCCCCCAAACATTTTCAAAATTTTCTCAAGAAGGCTACAAGTTTTTTCTTTAAATTTCTTGTAAGAGTAGAGTAAAATACGCTTATATAGGTGACCGAGACTCTACTTTCACGGTGAACTCTTGAATTTTCGAAAATTTCAAAAGTTTTTTCGGCGTCTTCCTATAACTACAAAATTGAAGACAGAGGTTTTTCTTTAAATGAAATTTGTTGATCATAAATGGTTTTTCATTAACGTCACGTACATGTTTTTGAAAATTTTAGTAGTTTTCTTACAATATGATGTGCAATATTTGTAATTTCAAAAATTCAAAAACAAGATTTAATCAAAAAGACTTCAATTTTTTGTTTAAACTTTTTGTAGGAATAGTGCTAAATTCACTTTATCAGATGACAAAAATCCTCAGTATCTCATCTTTTGCTTTTTCAAAATTTACAAAAATGTAATTTTGTCTTGTTTCTCACGTAGCTCATATTTAAAAGACCGGCAATTTGTTCACATTGTTGCATTCCTACAAACTTTTCCAGCGGATAGTGTTAATTGCGCTGTTTAATAACATATAAAGATTATTTCTTTAGTATAATATAAACATTATATACGCCATTTTCATAAAAACAGCTCTAAGTTTTTTAATGAAAATTGACATTTTGGACGAGGTTTTACTCTTCTATAATTTTCTTAAAGTAAGATTTCGGTTCTCCAATTAGAAAGCCGAAAACTTGAGAAAATGTCAAAAATGTATTTTTGGCGACGATAGATGGCAGCTGACTGGAGGACTGGGCAGGAACGTAAAGCAAGTCCACACCAAGGAAATTATGAAACTACTACGAGAAAGTCTGTGCCATTCAATGGCACCCCTAGTTACTTTCTCGTATATATACGTACACTGAAGAAAGGATACCATAAATCCCAACAAGGTTTCAATAGTTACACAAAACCTTTGTATGCGAAACAGAGACCTTGTTGTTAAATTTGGAAATTTAAGTGATCACAAGTGTTGAATATTGGTGTTGAAACATCTACCAGAAGCCAACAATCATCTGAGAAGGCCTACTGAGAAGATTTTATATCCATAGTTTGTAAGCTCTTGTTCTGTAATTAGATTAAGTATGCTAGTGTATGGGTAATTTTTCATCTTCAATTTTCTCAAAAATGGTAACTTGTAAAAATTAAACCGTAATCTCATGGCCATGAGAAGGTTCCAAAAACCTAAGAATTTGTTAGTAAGATCTATTTTTTGGTTTATTGAGCTCTGAGAAAAAATTGGCATTATATGTAAAACTTTCAACCTTGTATTTCTATTCGTAGTTCTGTGTTATCTTTTTTGCAGCAAGCTCCCTTTTCTTTTTCAGCAAGAAAGATCGATTTTGTAAGTTTCTATTTTGTAATAAATGTAATATTTGTTAGTTATTTGGATTGTTATATCTCCACTTCTGAGATCCTTTCAAATTTTTGATCCTGTTTATTTAAAAACCTGGAGCGTCCTTTCGAAAAGTTTCGAATGTGATGACAATCTTCGCGAATCAGATGGCTTACGAGTTCCCTGTGTTAGCTCCGATTAATAATTCATTAGGTAAATGCATGGTCACCTCGCTTCATTGCGAGGCTTTGTTTAAAAGTTTAAATTGCGCTGTTACAAACAGCTGGCGACCGTACTCTCATAATTTTGATTATTACCTTTTTCCTTATTCACGCATTTCGCCACATTTCAAATATAACACTTGTTGCTTTACTCCCTTTCCTGGTTACAACAGCATCTAAGATTACTGACCTTGATGGACCAACCGGCCTGTGATTTCTGAGAGGTTGATATTGCTTCATAAACGGACCTGCGATCGTCGGGTAGTTCCGAGAGAGAATTTCGATGTTACTGAAAATCTTGTTTTCTACATTTTACTATAGAAGTCTATTTATACGATATCAGTGTATGATATGGTGTTGGGTTCTGGAGGCATTTCGCCAGCGCGCAATTTTATTTTTTCAAATTTTTCCGAAAGTACGAAAACAGTTTCAAAAAATAGCTTCGGCTATTTTACTTGAGTTATATACACACTCTTCGGGATTACGTCCGCCTTGGGAAAGTCCGCCGGACAAGGTCCAGCCGCAAACAGACAATTATCTGTTTGCTGCATGAGCCAGCGGAGGCCCCAGAACCTTGCCCCATCTCCCTGTCGCTTGCCCACCCCGACCTTTAGTCTTCCCCGACCTCTGGTCATCCTCAACCTTTTCTCCTCCTCTCCCTATGCTCCGCGGCTCATGACGTAAATGTACAAATTTCCTTTATGCATAAATACTGTAAGAGCGAGCTCCCAGTAGCTCATACTATGTATTCTTTCTAAACGAGGCGTTTACGCCGTCATTAAACGCAGTTAAACTTCATCTTGTGCATTATTCACGGCAACGTGAACCATCCTCAGCCTATCCTCGAGTCGTCGCTGAAGTTGAACAAACTTAACTGGGGGCCTGTCCGGGATCGGCAAAGCATCCCTGTTGCAGAAGTGGACTCCAACAAGCCAGTCGATCGTCAGTAAGCAGCTTCTTCGCCCATTAAGAAGTCTTCAGGACTGCTTATTTAACAAATAACTAATTTATTCTCTCATAATAGCCTATATAGTCCTCGTTACGCTGTTGGTAGAAATTTGAAATTTCACGGGCTAGAAGATTTTCATCGCGAGCGTCCCCATACTTTCTAATTAGTTTCTCTTTCAATTTGTCGAAACTAACGTGTGTTTCTATATCTAGTACGGAGAGCGCATCACCTTTGATCTTGGATTTGACCACGTTTTATAAAAAGGAATTAGTTAATGCCGCGTTTGGAACTTCCGGGGCTCTATGAAAGTTTTGCAAGAATGTTTCACATTGCACAAGAAAATAATCGAGGTTAGAACTGCCGTCGAATTCTGATAATAAACTGACATGAGCCATTTCCCATTTAGAAAGGGGTACATTTCCTTGATTTAAAGTCATCATAAAATTTGAAATATTCTAATTTACTTAAACACCGAGATGAATCTAGTAATTTAAACTTAAGTTTACAATTTTGCAGCAAGAGCAAAATAGTTTGTTTATAAGATTATTACTGGAAATTACCCTAAGTGAATTTTGTTTTACAGAAAAAGCAAAAATAGCTAGTTACTACTGTGCTTAACACTGGAGCTCTTACGCAGTGACTTTTGCGGCCTCACAACACTGAAGAGATGATGATGAACAAAGTCAGCATCCTGCGTGATGCAGTGGCGTTGACTTCTCTTGTGCACCAGGTGTTCCTCGGGTCGCTTCGAAGTGGATTTGTATACATTACTACGTTTGTGAGTGGAAGTGCTTCAAAGGACTTCAAATGAAGTTTTTCGAAAACTCAATAGATTCCTATGAAAAAGAACTTCAAATTTACAGTAATGCTTCATCGCCCTTTTCTTTAAAACGGCTTCAAAATTTTCAATGACAATTTCTATTTAGGACGAGGGTTTACTGTTCTTTAATATTTTTAAAGTAGTATTTCGGTTCTACTATTAAGAAATCGAAAGGTTGAGAAAAGTTAAAAAAATAAAAAACAACAACAAAACTTGCGGCGACGATAGAATGATCAGAGAATGGAGTAAGACTGTAAATCCAGTCCACACCAAGGAAATTAGAAAAAAATTGCTACGAGAAAGTGTGTGTCATTCTGTAGCACGTCTAATTTAGTATTCTTAAAGTAATATTTCGGTTCTACCGTTAGGACACCGAAAAATTTCAAAAAATTTAGTTTAGGCGGCGATAGATGGTAGCTGACAAGAGTATGTGGCAAGACCGAAAAGCTCGACCAAACCAAAGAAATTAGAAAACGATAAGGAAGCGCATAGGCGACAAGGAGAGGCGACTGCAAGACGCAGCGATCGCGCTGACAGTCACTCGTCATCACTGCCCTCTTCGTCAAAAGAGGAACTCGCATTCCCAAGAGTGTCCAAAGAAACAAATACATCGTTTGTTGGTCCATCACATTATCTGAATTATTATGTTGCCTCTATTCCCTACACATGCTCGCCGGATTTCTTCCATTGCTCAGCACTGTATTGTGCAAACGCTTCTGTGCAAAACGTTTCCTTTTCTTTTAAGGATGCACCAATTGTTTCTGCTGCCTCGCGACCTTTTATAAATCCCCAAACAAGTTCTATTGGATTTAGATCTGGATGGTACGGTGGAAGGCGGAGAGGAATGTGGCCATGTTCAATGATTATTTGATCAACGACCAACCTATCGTTTTTCAGTGGATATACTTTGAATTATTTGTAATAATTGGGTTTTTGTGAATAACAGCAGCTACTGTGTAAAGCACACTGTCACTGCTCACTGGCCACGGTCAAACAGGGACTGGAGACCGAAACTCTTCTTCAAGACACGGCTTATTTTCTATTGATCGTTTGGACAACCCTACTGTAGAAACACGTAAGCGGCCTTCCGTCTGATCCTTCTCACTCATCAGTTTATCACCAAACTCGCAGGGTTGAATTCAGTGATGTGCGTCTACGCGTAAAGAACCGTAGTCTACGTCTACGCGTAAACAACGCGTAGACGTAAACAACGCGTAGACAAAGGTAATCTATGTAGACAACGGTAATTATCTTTTTTGTGGGGCGGGGGCGAAACTACGAGGGATATGCTCCGACCCCCAAAGGCCAACATTATTTTGTAATTATACTCAATTTATCCAAAACAAATACCACATACTGATTGGATCACACCCAAAGGAGTACTACCATTATGAACAAACATATGTAAAATTTCAAGTTAATATTGTTTTGCTTCAAAAATATTTATGGGGCGAGTGAGAAGAGTGACTGGATTTGCCTTCTTCCCCTGTGAAGTATTAAAAATACTTGTCTGCCTCTCTTGCGAGTGGCGAAAAGGTTGGCGACATTGAGTGTCTATATGAGCACCGGGTTGGTGACACTGCACTTGGAGGGAACGTGTCCGATTCATGTTGATGCACACGAACACACCAGTGTTGCCAGTTTAGGGTTTCCCCCCTAAAATTAGGGTTTTTTTTGCGTCTTTGGTGGGTATTTTGGGGGGAATTTTTTTAGGGTTTTTTGTTGGGGTTGGGGTACATTGTCTACGTAGTCTACGCGTAAAAAAGAGTCATGTAGACTACGTGTAGAAAACACGCGTAGACGTAAAATTATAGTCTACGGCACAACTCTGGTTGAATTACCGCGCGACCCACGAGAGAAAGACAGAGCCGAGAGCGAGAGAGCGAGAGCGAGAGCGAGAGAGCGAGAGAGAGCGAGAGAGAGCGCGAGAGAGAGAGAGCGAGAGCGAGAGAGCGAGAGAGCGCGAGAGAGCGAGAGAGAGCGCGAGAGAGAGCGAGAGAGAGAGCGAGAGCGAGAGAGAGAGAGAGAGAGAGAGAGAGAGAGAGAGAGAGAGAGAGAGAGAGAGAGAGAGAGAGATGTTGAGACAAAGAGCGCAGGCAGGCGGGGAAATATTAGGAGTTTTGGAGGGAGAGGCCACGTTCGGGCATGCGCAGTGGAAGGTTTTTTTGAGAGTGGCAGAGCGATAGTTACTTTCTCGTACGTATTTACGGACTAATACACGCCGTACAGAGAGTTCAGTAATGCTGCAGAAAATCGATTTCGAGTTTTCAACGGAAATACACGTACTGGGGTTTTCTGATATCGAAAAAGTGTTATTTGGTTGTTGTTGTTGTTGTTGTTTGTTTGTTTGTTGTTGTTTTTTTTTGTTTTTTTTTTTTTTTTTTTGAAACGTCCGTCCGTCTGTGAACACCACTAACGCCTAAACCATTAGTAGGATTTTTTTCCAATTTGGATATTCCCTGGGCGATTTGGTTCCACTTGAAGCGCTGCGTTTTGAAAAACTTTCTTTAAAATTTGGGGGTACTTTACATAAAGCTCTAGAGAGAATTTCGATAAAAAAAATGGCACCAAACTGTTTCTTTGAATATTTTTAAAGAATAGAGTAAAATATTTGTCTGAAGATGGCAAACGACTGATTTCCACTGTTAATTCTGAATTTTTGAAAATTGCAAAAGATTGGTTTTTTTCGGCGTCTTCATACAACTACAAGTTTTTTCTTCAAACATTTCGTACATATAGTGTTAATTGCACTGTTTAAAATTAAATTTTCTGTATTTTTTTTTTTTTAAATACACAAATAACTTTTTGAAATGTCTCTTACGTTAATATGTACATTTCCAGCAATTTGTATACATTACCCTGCATTAGAGAGTGGCAGAGCTTTAAATGAAGTTTTTTGAAAACTAACGATTCCTGTGAAAAAGACCTTCAAATTTCGCATTTACATCGCATATCTTAAAAATTGTTGTAGTTTTCAACGAATATTTCCATCTAGGATGAGGTTTTACTCTTCTTTAGTATTCTAGAAGGAATATTTCGAATATATTATTAGGAAACTGAAGAATTGAGAATATACAAAAAATGTATTTTGAGTGGTGGTAGATGGGTGCAGGCAAGAGGATGGGGCAAGACTGTAAAGCCAGTCCACACCAAGGAAATTAGAAAACTTTACTATGAGGAAGTCTGTACCATTCTGTAGACCACTAGTTTAACATTTTATTTGTAATATGTTACATATTGTATTGTTTCAAAATTATTCTTGGAAATTTATTTAAAACATTTAGTGCAATTTTCAGTGATTTAAAATTTTATCTAGATATAACTCCACAAGACATTGTGTGGTTAAAGATCACCCCAATACTTCTGATAGATAAGCAATTCTCTGTGCATCAACGGCTAAGGGCTTTAGTAATGTGTGTATAGTGCATGTCTTTATCGCTGGAGGTGGCGATCGTCCCACACTGGATGACGAGACCCGACGCCGACCTACGTCGATTTGTGGGAATATTTTTCCTCAACCAGGTATCTTCCACCAGCGGGGCACCACCCCAGCAGGAACAAGTTCTAAGCTCCCGACTTGTCTCCAGGCATGTATGGTAGTGTTGTGTATGTAAGTGTATACATAATGAGCGAGGATAGGACAAAGAAGAAGGAAAGATTGCACGCAGTCCATGACCGGTTTGTTGGGGTACTGCCATAGACCAACACCCATTTTCATCCACGGTACTGTAAAACATTCACCTGATGTTAATCAGAGAGAAATCTTGGAAAACTACCGATCAGAGCAGCTGGCTGCTAGAATTCTCCTCCATAGTGCCTAAATTCGACCCAGCTTGACAAGCTCAGAAAATCCTCCACAATCCAGACTTGAACTCCAGGACCTCCCTTTCAGAGGCACTACAGTGACATCAATTGATGAAAACTAAGCCATCTTTGCCAATACAATACTTTAATGTTGAAAAGAATTTTAGCTAGTACGAAGTAATATTAAGAGACAAAAGTCACAACTTTATTTTTGAAAATTTAAAACTGGGCTGACTCACAGCTTGATAAATGCTCACTTATGTAAGAAGGATTAATGATTTTATTTTGAGCAACCCAATAACTTCTAGTTAGTAAAAGAAACCATTATATCTTGTTCTTCTACTAATATCAAAAATTGCTTATTTGGACATTTAATTAAATGAATTTACACTTATATTTTTTTTCTTCAATTTCTACGTACATATTAGTCCATATAAATCTGATGATGATGTTGATGATCAAGGCCTGGCAGGAAAATATATGAAATTGAGACAACATATATATAAATAAACAAAAAATAATTTATTTCAGTTGAAACAATTGAAATAGCATGCTATTCCACAACAAATTTAGAAGGCATAATAAAAGGGAACAAAATTTTGTACAGGAATGGATACATATTTTTAGAGTTGCAACAATAGCCAGACACTTAATCACTTTATTTTTTCCTTTAATTTTTGATTCTAATATGAATCTGTAACGTGAATCTCTGAACAAATTAGCTTATTCAGTATTATATTTATTTCTATTCTGATTAAGCTTCTTCTACAGTAGAAATACTTCTTTCCTTTGGGAAGAATCTTTTATTTCTCATTATATATACAACATATGCCACTAGGCTGCCTAAAGATACTTAAGACATCTGAAGTTTATAAACACCACTTGGTAATTGATAATACAAATAGAACTATCTCAGAGTAAAATACATGAAACAATCACAAATAAATATCAACAATATATACATTTGTAATCTTGAATTACCAATTCCAGTGTACGAAGAATTAGAATATCAGTTTCAAATAATTTTTGAAATATTGAGTCAGAAAAATGATTAGATATGTTTCAATATTTGGAGTGAATAACAATAATATATATGGCAAAACAAAAAAAACAACAAAAAATTAGACACACACACACAAAGCTGTTCTTGAGAACATACCTAAGTACAGTAATAATTTCACATTTAGAAAATTTCAAACACAAAGAAAATCAGTAAGTCACATTTATCTGTACAGGCACAGAAATAGAACACGATGCTAAGACAAGTCACTAGTTCAACATGGTATGACGATCATAGATGTTACGTCTCTGCTCTCTCACTTGCCGCTTCCATTTGTCCTGTTGATGACCTACACGATTCAACACATTTGCTCTCACCCCCATTGGATGAGAACTTGTACCTGCAGCTGCTCCTGTACTCGAAGATCCACCAGCTTCTTCCTGCAATAATAAGGTTATTAAAGTACATTAAAATTTAAAAACAAAAATTAAGAACTTTTCAATTACACCAATTCCTTTTTGAATCTATAGACACACACACACACACACACACACAGATATATGGATAAAAATAAATAATAATAATAATAATAATAATAATAATAATAATAATAATAATAATAATAATAATAATAATTAATAATAATAACAATAATAATAAAAAAAGAAGCAAGCAAGTAATATATTTTTTGTCCAACTACTTTGTCAAGTAATAATTGACCAATGGAGAGACGTATAGACTTCAACTTAAACAAATTTCAGCTGTTTAACCTTTATTGATATTCAATTGCTTTTATACTTTGTTGTATACCCTGTCCCTCTCTCTCGTTTTCCTCTTTTGTTTACCTTTGATATATATTTTGCCCAAAAACATGTACTTAATTCTGCACTAGTGGTAATGCAGATGAACCAGAGGGATCAAAGCACAGCATAAAGAAATTTATTCTGCATGAATCATGCCTCTTATGAGAATGTGGGTGTCTTAGGGAAATGACTAGGTCTTCTAACTATTGTACTCAATATATGAAACCACTGAAAACGGAACAAATAGTGAACATTTATTTCCTTTATAGATGTGGGAAATCTCAAAAAATTATTTTTACAAAATTATTTAACACAGTACTTCGATCTTGATGTAATAACAAAAACATAGAAAGGTTTTGTTTTTTTCAGGCAACTCTATTAAAACTCAGATGGTTTCTAATATCATATTACAAAAAAAATTATGAAAATGTTTCATATTAAGGTTCTCTCATTTGGTGTTGTACTGCAAAGAACACTCATTTATTTTAAAAGATATTGTAAATAACACACCCGTCCACATTAGGACATATTTTTAATACTGAAGCAGTTTGAGCAATAACAAAGGATGATACGAACATTCTTTGCAATAAAGAAACTGTAAATAGTACAATATCAGATGTTTCAAATTGGTTCCAAAATAACAAATGAATAGGTAGTAAATGAAAACTGTATTAATGCAGTTTCTCATTTCAAATAAACAATTCTCTACTCCACTGAAAATGAACGTTGTACCATTGACTGATGTTAAGGCAACGAAATTTTTAGGTCTCTCAACTCAGTCAAACCTTAAATGGAACGTTCATTTAAATGAATTGAACACAAAATTAAGTCAATTGAACACAAAATTAATGCAACGCGTTCAGAATTCTTTCAAATTGCCTTCAGAATTCGTTTGCACGAATGCAATTCAGAATTCGTTCAGTCAGCATTCAAACTGCTTGTTGCGTATATTTCATAAATGTTCATTCCCACCTGAAGTATGGCATAATATTCTGGGGAAATACATCTTATAGCTCCCAGACTTTTAGATTACAAAAACAAATTGTACAAATAATAACCAAATCCCACCCACGTGATTCTTGTAACCTGTCAATTATTAATCTAGGAATTTTACCATTACCTTGTCTGTTGATTTACGAATCAGTAGTTTTTGTCAAAAATGACTTGGTTAAAGGCGGGAGTATATTTTCAGAAAACATCGATGTCTATTTCTATAACACTCGATATAGAAATCTTATTCATCAGGTGACAGTATCAACAGCTCATTACAAAAAATTCACATACAATACATGTACATTATTGTACAACATTTTGCCAGATGACAATAAACGATTAAATTCGATAGGAAAGTTTAAATCTCAAGTGAAATCGTTTCTGCTGCATAGCTGTTTCTATACAATTAGAGACTACACTGAGCATCACAAGGAAAGTAACATTAATTTTAACAGTGATATTTAATGCATTATTTACCATTTGGACTGTATAAATGTAAACAACCTGTAAGAAGTCTTGCAGCTTCTGAGTCAGTACTGGGTTGTACCGCAGCCTCTGGGTCAATGACCCCCATCTCGTTTTTTTGTCCAGTTTCCCTTATCCATTGAGTAAATGCTGAGAGCCCCCCCTTGTTTTGCTTCTGGACATAAATGTAACTTCATTATCTGTGCAAGTCTTCTAGAATTCAGTAGGAAATACAGTTATTTAAATTATCGTTTCCATGTTATCGCGGCAGGAAGTATTATTCCCTGATGAAGGACATGATGGATAAGAGCCCAAATTTATTGCTAATTTATGCTTAAAAATAGATTTTATTGCATCGAAACGTGTGTGTGTGTGTTTATATATATATATATATATATATATATATATATATATATATATATATATATATATATATATATATATATAAAAACCTCTACACCGCTAATTTACTATTTTATACATCTCACTGAAAATTAATTATATAATTTCTTGCTTTTTAATTTAAATTATGTTTTTATTCAAGTATTTGAGTGTTTGCAATTACAGCATTCCTTTAATTTTCATTTTATACTTCATGTCATGACACTAAATCATATTTCTATTTAATATTTTAACAATTTCTGTATTATATAATGAATACTATTGTTCGATCCATTTTTATATTTTACGAGTGCCTTTCATAAATATAATATTTCTATATTGTCCTTTATTACAAAGATAAATAATATTTATTATGTAACTTAAATCAAGTTGTTAACATTAATTTCACAAATATTTACTAACATAAATTTACAATTTCTTTCTGGTGGGTGGGAGATTTGTTAAATGGCACATGGACTTTTCTACAAGCAAATGCTTTGGGGATATAATACATTCAAATTTTATTTATTTCTGGATACCTTTGTTTGATTTCAAGGTTGAAGTCTAGAACACGGTACAACCTAAGGAAGTCGTTTAAACCAGCACTATGCACTGCTCCGCCGCGGGGGGAATTCACGGTGGAGGAGTAGTTAGGCGATTATAAAGGGAGGAAATTTCACCCGAGTATCATGCCGGAGCTGTATTACTTAATAGTACTGCAATCGGGGTGGTGTGCTTGTGCAATAAACCTTGTAGTGTTCGTTCTTCCAAACGTGTTTGCATCTACGCAGATTGAATTCTCGAGGTTTCTTATAAAAGAGAATTGGTAATTACGCGGTGGATAGACTCAAGGATGTTTATAGTGATCGCGAGGGCATAGCCCGAGCCTCGCCGTGACTTTGATTCGGGCGAGCGAAGCAAGAAAACTTGCCTTTGGAAGTAATTTGGCATTAAAATGCGGTGGGGACAAAGTGTATTATGGGAGAGCCATGAAAATCGCCTATCGGTAAGTTTTATTCATTTCTATCAGAGCGCAGCGTAATTTGAGGGAGGGCTTAAGCTTCCCTCCTTTGCCCATCCCCTCTCCCTCCACATGCCATGCTTCTCTAAAGGTGTACCAAGTTCCCTACTTTAACCGATTTCAACTGTTTCCATCGGGAGTGCAGGCTGGCATGTGTTCAACAATGCTTAACGCTCACTATGTGGCGGTCAACATTTTAGTTTTGTACACAGTGGGTTCAAATTTGATTTTCCCTTTTTCAACGTGACAATTCGGGGAATTGGCGTAAGATATTTTGGCTCTCTAAACCATGTAGCACCTCTTTAAGGTCTAACATAAAATGGATTTTTTAATTACAATTCAAGTTATAATTGCATCCTCCATGTAGGTTTTACTCATTTACCAGTCAAATATGTTTGAAAAGTAAACATTCAATGCAAAACTGAACCCAGAACTGCAGTTGACCCATTGTATGACCTGACACCCCACCACAGGACACAGTAGTCCTTCATGTTATTTTTATGATAATACAAGCACTACTTTACATCACTACAATAAAGGAAGTTTCCTTTATCATTAACTTCATTATTAAATTAATTATTCTCAGTTTCCTAATAAGCATGTTCACTAACGAACTATAAATTATGAAATATTTGAAAACAGGCAATAGTGGAGAAAAATGAGGTGATTATCAATACAATTTCAAGAATTGAATTTTGACTGTTGTTAACAAACACCTTCAATACTAGAAAACTAAGTGTACCTATGCTTTTCCTTTGAACAATTAGTTTGATTGATTTTTTTTTTTGTTTCCGGGTGCGTCAACGGCTTTGGTCATTAGTCCCGTTAGTGTAGTGCAAGTTTTGTCTTGGGAGATGGCAGTGATCTTCCCACACTATATGGTGAGATCCGGTGCCGACCTACCGTCGGCTAGTGGGGTTTCCTCCTAACCAGGACTCTCCCACCATCGGGGCACCGCCCTAGCCAGGACAAGCTCTCAGTTCTCTCCTGAAATATGTGGTAGAGTAGTGCATGTTAGTGTAAGTGTGTGTGTGTGTGTAAGTGTGTAAGTGTGTGTGTGTGTGTGTGTAAGGGGAGAGGATAGAACAAGGAAGAGGAAGGGCAGATCGCACGCGTGGCCTATTTGATAGGGCACTGCTCCGGCATTCGCCTGGTGTTGATTGGAGAAACCACGGAAAACTACCGATCAGAGCAGCCGGACGCTAGAATTCTCCTCCAGACAGCCACTGAATTCGACCTAGCTAGATAGCTAGTGTCAAAAATTCTGCCGCCGTCAGGACTTGAACCTAGGACCTCCCGGTCAGAGGCGCTGCAGTGACATCAGTTGATGCACTGAGCTACCGCTCCTGGTTTGAACAATTAGTATGTTATTTATACTACAATGATAGCAATTTAATAAGAATACACCTACCTCTTCATTAGTATGTTCCTGATAATTTCCTTTCATTCGTTTATTTAAGAGTGGATCCAAGCAAATAAGGAACAGCATGTAGATGACCAATAATGATATGATCCATATAACAATGATGACAACATACTGAAATGAGAGATTAAAGTGAAAATTACTTTCCTATGTTAATCAGACAATTTCTTGAACTTTGAAAGAAAAAGTACAGCCTTACAAGGGGCAATGAACCAGAATTCCAACTCATTTATGAAAAAGAAAAACAATTTAACTTGACATTAAGAAAGTTAATTTTTAAAACAGAAATATACTGTACATGAAGAAAAAAATTATTCTTTAACAATATAAATTATTAAATTATGTTTATATATAAATATTTCATCAATTTGCAGGCAGTAGCAAAAACATTAATTAAATAAATAAAAAGAGTATGTGTTTTTATTGCAGAGTGTGAACTATTATATTCAAACTTGCCTTAATGATAGATGTATTTCTGCTTTCATATTTACATTCACATCTGGGGCAAAATTCTTGTTCTTTCCCTTTGATTTCATCACCAACTTGTGGTAAAATCACATTGTCACATGTGCTATAACAACAGGAAATAGTATATCAACATAAAAACAAGATTTCGTATCAAAAAATACAGTAATCATCTGAGGGTATGCATTGACTTATTTATTCACAAGCATTAAAAATTGCAATCTTTTTGTATCATGAATGTTACCTTTTAAGCAATAACTCTGTTTTAATGAATACCACACACGATCCTTAATTGTTCAAAAGAAATTCCATTGAATATGTTTTGCTTCAAAACTTAGAAAATGCACAAAAATTTTACACAGAGAATCAGATATTATAATCTTATATTTCACTTACCATTTGTTAGGAGGTACATTGCCTATATAAAGCTTTCTATTAGACTGGGTAACATTTACTACCGACGGATTGGGGCAGACACATTTACACCGCACATCCTCATATGACTGGGCCTGGAAGAAAAATTACATTCCTTGTATTGCATGTCATGTGTCCTAACAGGTGAAGAACGATTACATATCATTGTGTAAAAAATCAGTACTTAACACTTTCTGGATCCCACTATCTTAAAACTTACCTGAACTTCGTACACGAAAACCAAAATTAGAATGTAGGCAAACTTCATGATGTCTAGAACTGTTCGTCGTTTCGATTCTCAACAGTCATTACAAAAACGCCTAATCTAAAATCTTAGGTTGTCAACACAAGGAGAGTTGATTTCAATAATTTTTTCTGTTGTATTCTATTTCACAAGTACTTGGACTTCTAGGATGGGCTGAAAAGAATCTTAGATTATCTTAATCCTCTTTTCTACCTTCTGCATCTGTCACCTGACAAGCTATGCAAAGTATATCCGCCCCCACGGCCCCTGGGGGTAAATGAAAACAAAACAACCTGACCACACTTGACCAGCAACCAACCAGACTGTTGTGACCACGGTGTAAGATATATTTCTTACACCATGATGGTGACCCTGCTGTAACCGAACCACAACACACTACGACCAGCGCCCTCTGGAATATAAAATAGAGGGCGCCGCTATGACCATGGATGAATACATGGTATATACTCTCTGGATGAATAATGGTCTGTTGTGTGAATAATTAAGTGTTAATGTATGCTATGACACCTACTGACTTACATTTTATAATTGGTTATGCATACTTTGAGGTACCAAGATTCGTTCTCAAATTCGTGTGTATAGTCAATCATGCATACAAACTAAGGCGTGCAACAGACTACACCGAGAGATGTGTTGCCAGAAATGTGCGACGAGAAATGTGGAAAGGGGCCGTCGGGCTGCGTCCACACATTTCAAATAGGTTATTCAATGTCTTCAAATGTCTTTATGCACAAGCCGAGAGTGGGACAGTAGTTAGCTATGAGATCACCTGCGAGTCCCATTTCTTGTTTTATTGAAATCTCTAGTGTAACGTTAAATGTGTGTTTTGCTACCATAATCGTAAAACATCTGTTTAACTAGTTCGAATTGTCTAAATAGCAATACAATTCTGCATTGCATACAAAACATTATTTAATGTAAAAAAAACTGGAACGTATCTGACTTTTAAGGGAGAAGTGCAATCTGTGCCTATTTTCTTGTGCTCCGTAATTCCCTCCTCTGTTTTACTGAATTTATTGGCTGAATTATGAATAAATTATGAACAATCAACTAATTCAGAATAAAATTCACAATTAATAAATGCATTCATAAATAAATACGAATTATGAAAATAATGAATAAATTACATTATTTCAAAATACCTCTTTAAGTTTATTGCTTCAAATTTTTATTTTTATATTGCTCATTATGAATGGGTTTCAGTCAAGTAAGACATTTCACACAAGATTTTTCTTGTTCATTCCCGTTTAAAGAGAAAATTCGAGAAAACAATTAAAAAACTGGTTGTTTATAATGTCTTTTACTGTTAAATAGTATAACTCACTCAGTTCGTTATGTTTTCCTGCTGTAGCGACGGCCTAAATGTCATATAAAAAGTGAAGGAGTAGAAATGTGTCCGAGAAAACTCGCTCTCTGACCGACTTGAGCGAGGAACTCTTTCGCCTCCGCAGAGGCGAACGAGAAAACTCTTTCTAGTGTGTGGGGGTCCATAAGTGTCCCTTGTTTCGATTTTCCATATTTCCCGTCGCACATTTCTCGCAACGCACTCCTCGGTGTAGTCTGTTGCGGGCCTAAAGAATGTCTTCAATACGACGGCAGAGTAAGAATCTTACATCATGATTCGATATCAATCAATCGAAAGGCGCAAGATCTTTTCACTATGCGTAAGGCGCGTCCACACGATGCGTCTTTTCTGTGTGTCACGGGAATAAAATTGCATGCGCAAAGTTGAAAGACGAACGTTCGACAGAGCGCACGTGCGCTACCCTGTCCACACGGTGCAACACTGCGCGGTGATAAGTTCTGTACAACGGATTCAGCTATTTGCGCGGCAATTTCGACAGCTTATTTTATAATCGGTCGAAAGAAGAGAGAAAGAGAGAGACGCATGAGGATAAGAGAATACTTTAAGCAAGGAAAACACACTATTAAACGTGACTGCCTTTAAGGCTATTATACTTTGATGAAAACTATTGCATTTAATTGTTTCAGCTATATAACTTATTAAATAAATTTCGAAAATTAGCATTATCGTAAAAAATAATAGCTAAAAAAACAAATTAGGGAGAACTAAATATTCTTCTCCTGTCATTGCAACACACCACACTAGAAATGGAAATAATCAAGTGTTTATTACTAGTTTCAACTATGTAGCAAAATACATATGTATTGAAAATTGATATTACCTTAAATATACAGGACTGGGCAAAATACTTTAAATTAAGTATGTATTAATAGTAAAATTAGCCAAAATACTTTGCAAATAAGTATTTAAATGCATACTCAAAATACATTAGGTTTTAATTTGCTATTAATAATAATACTTTATTGAGTCACATATACAATTACAATCATGTATGATGAGTCAAATGTGATGTATATGGAGGGAGTACAATTGCACACATCTTCTTGAGTGCAGAGAAGTTACATTTATTGTCCAGAAGCAAAACAAGGAGCCATCTCTGCATTTGTTCAAAGGACCAGGGAAACTACAAAAAAAACTGGTTGAGATGGTCATTAGCCTAGGGATTATACTACAATACTTATTACAGATAGATTAAAATATTATACACAGTATAAATATATATTATTTAATAGAAAAATAGTTTAACATAATTTAATTTAAAATAATTTAACATTTCAGGATTTGTACTGGTTCATTTTTAAAATAACATTTACTTGGTCTAGTGACTTTACTGCTACTACTTATATTATTAATAATAACAATAATATTAGTAACAATAACAATAATAACAGTACATGATATCAATTAAGGTAACAACTACTCATAATTTAACTATATTAGTATATTTTATGTTTAAATCTTGAAATGGTGGGGAAAAGGAGACAGGTTTTTTCTATTTCTACACCTAGTCCTACTGCACCACCTGAAATCACATTGCACATATTAGCTATTGAGGTTTTTCTGAACACTATAAAAAAGGTTTTTGCCCAAGGAAGTGTTTGAGTTTATTCTTGAAGTTGTGTAATCCTGTTACATTTCTCAGGTGTATTGGTAATTTGTTGTAGAATTGTATACATGAAGAGAATGTACCCTTTTGGTATAATGTGCTCGTGCTCTTTGGTTGGAGGTTTCATGCTTACCTTGTGTTGTGCGAGTGTAAGCTTGAGTTAAGATTGTAATGTGTGTCATTGTTTATTACATTTTTCTTTACAAACATAAGAACTTCGTAAATGAATATGCAAGGCAGTGGAAGTATGTTAAGTTCTTTGAATTGAGGTCTACAGGACTCTGTTCTTTTTGAATTTTTTTATTGTTCAAATGATTCTATTTTGAATTTTAAATGTTTGCTTAGCCTCTGATGCTTGACCCCAGATTATTATTGCTTATTTGAGAATAGAGTGCACATTTGCGAAGTACACTGTTCAAACTGTTTCAATGGTGCTGTTTCTTGATATTATTCTATTGCTAAATACAAACGTATTTAAAATACAAAATAGTGTATTTACTAAAAATACAGTAAATACAATAACATTGCATTATAACTTTTTTATTGGAACATTATATTGTAATTGCCAATTACAATTAATTACTAATTGACAGTCATACATTTTTGAACAGTTACTAAAAACTTTCAAATACAAAATACTTTTGCTTACATATTCACAAAACACTCAAATATAAAATAATATCAAAAATATGGCTTACTCAAATAAACGGAATTTCTTTTTTAAATGAATGGGTTTCCAAACAAATTATCAGACAATAAACCTCTAGTTGGCAACTGCATAAAACCCGCAAAGAACAATAATTGTTGTACTGGCACTGATAAACATAAACTACTGTTATAAGGAATAAACTGTTTTTACTGTCAGATAATTGTCCAGCATTTTTAATGATTTAGATTTATCATTTAAAAAGAAGAGAATTCAAGTTCAGGTGCTGAAAGGAGCTTTTACTTTTGTTTCAGTGAGATCCATTCACCAGCAGAAAATAATACACATTCTTTGGAGGAAGCGCACGAGAAAGACGTCCGAGATTCCCATCAGCTCTGGGCGCGCTATTGCATGCGTCTATCGTTTTGACCATGGTGGAAATATTTGACCATGGTGACCATGGTGTTATTTCCACCATGGTTTTGACGTAGGACGCATGCGCAGGGCGCATGCGTAGGACGCAAAATTAAACGAAAAGACGCCTTGTGTGGACGCGCCTGATCATGGCCTCCATATGAAGGAGATTTAAGGATTATTTGAACAATCAACGATTTGTAATTCTCAAATGGGGAAAGGTGGGAATAAGACTCATTCTAGGATTACGGACCACCAATGAGAATGCGCAATTCGAACTGAAGCGCGTAAATTGAAAGAGCAATCGCCAAGAAAATGACGGGCTTACAAACATTTCCCCTAATATTGCATTTTGTATTATATTGGAAGTGTTTGTTTTCGATAGATAAAGTGAAATATGAACCTAAAATGACTTAGACATCCATATTTGATTTGGATATCAAGTATTATTTTTGCTTTTAGGGCTGATAATGTAATTTGCTTTTCTAAGATGTAATTACAAGTTCAGTTTGGTGCTAAAGACAAAAATGTAATATTGAATCGGTTTTGTTTGAAGATGACAGTAATAAACTATTTTAATTTAACTATTTAATTCAATAAACTATTTTAAATTACGTTTAATTGAATAAGATGGTGCGATCAAAGCTAAAAATCTTATTCTTAAGAAATCATGATTACTTTCTGCTCTAATTTCAGACAAGGGTACATTATCTACTTCTAATATCAAATCAATGAACACTAATTATCCACAATCGTTTACGGCATTGTATAAAAAAGTAAGCAATTCTATTTAACAAGACCCATAAAAATGTCATGCTATGATATGTCGTCAGAGAGCTTTGATCATTGGTATCTCGTTACTTTTTTCGCTACTGCGGTAGAGAGAAAGTTATGTAATGTTGCGCGAAAAAACCGATGAAATTTGGAACATTTTAAATACGCCCTGTCCCCCTGTAACGCGTACTTGAACCCTCACCAAATAATTACTTAACGCTTGCAGTCCCCTCCTTTTACAAGAAGTAAAAATAAATTATTTAACAATGTGACCAATCGTCCTCCTTTGGACGGTCTCACACTTTGCATTTAACGACATAAATTCTCTTTATTATTTCACTTAAAAAACGCGGACGGCACAGTGTGTTGAAATGGTAAGCATCATAGAACGTCGACTCGGTGTCCCAAACCGAACAGTTGCGGATCTTGCTGCGGACATGAACACTCGATCCTTACAGTTCAGGTAATAAACACGTGGGCAGGGTAGAATTAATGAACAAGGGGCCTATGCATCACCAACTAAGAGGGTCCTTGACATTTCTAAAATAGTTAATACACGTAGTTAATACAATAATTAAGTTAACAGCGACCTATGTCGGCTTGTGAGGTTTTCCTCAACCAGGTATCTCTCACCTGCGGGACACCAACACACCCGGGACAAGAGTCCCTGGATACAGATGTATCTAGGGACTCTACCCGGGACAAGCTTCAAGCTCCTGACTGGTCTCCCGACAAGAATGGTAGTATAGTGCATCCGAGTAAGTAAGGAGTGAGGATAGGGCAAGGAAGAGGAACGCCAATAAAACTTAAAATAATGTATATACAGTAAATAAATGTAACTAATTATTTAAACAAATTAAAGAATTAGAGTAAAAGAGAATTATTACATGCTAGTACTATGTTCAGTCGCCAGCCGATGAATCCTCAGATGAGGTGATGCCATGTACTTCTTCAGGGTCTTGTTGATCAATGTCTTGCAAATGAACAATTTCTTGATTGTATTTCTTCTTTTTTGGCGTTGGAGATCCCTGTAGACTTACAATGTATGGATGCAATGTAATGAGAAGCCTGTTCATGAGATCAGTGTTTGTGTCTTTTCTTGATGTTTTCCTTGTAGATAGTTCCCTGAACTTCCTGTTGTCTTTATTTCTTGCTTCCAGAGCTTCTTCAGATAGCTTTCCAATAGATAGAATGCAACTATCAACTATGTTGCTTCAGTGGAAGAGAATCTTATGTACGAGTTACAGGCATGCGATACCACTGGTAATGGAGATATAGGTCTCGTGTGTCATAAATAAAATTTTGAAAAGTATTGAATTTGATTTTACCACTGTTTAGGCATTCCAATATGATCCCAAAACGTTTTATTATGTCCAGATTTATTCCAGTTATTTCGGAAGATATCTCGGGATTTCTGAAGAACTTTCGAGCAGTATTTCCATCATTAGTCCACTTTGTGGCTTAGACATATCGACCAACAGTCCTAACTCCTGCCGAAATTTATCTTGGATTTTTTTCTTTCTTTGAGCTACTTTTTCTTTATTTTCTGTTCCTCTTACATGACTTGTTTAAATTTCCAAACGATACGAAATGAGCAGGAGACATTCAAATACCCTTATCCAGGAATGAAGAGGAGATATTTCGAAGCAGAGATATTCTTTCTTCACTTTTTTGTGCGTAGAGCTTCAAAATTGTTCATTTCAGTCGGTTTCGCTCCGCACAAGTAGCAAGTCTGTGTGGAAGAACACGATGAAACGGCATTGCAGACTTTGCCATCCACCATGCAAAAAATCATTCTTGGTGTAATGGAAATTTCTGAATGGAGAAATTGTATAGTAGTGGGAGTTAATAACCCTATCTGTTGTTCTACTTTGCTTACTTCAGTGTTAATTACACTTGACGTTTCTTTTGCAAAAATAAATTTTATAGGGCGACAATACTTAGTTGAAGACGGTGTGGAATTTTTCCAAATTACATTTTCGCCAACAACAGTTTGCATTTGTATTGGCACCATAGACACACTAAACAAATTTTCGTCTGTGTAATTTTCTTCACTGAACTTTTGTCTGTATTTGTTTTGCTCTGAACCATCGCAACCCATTTTATAATAATTTCAAAAATAGCATTAGATTGTAGTTGAAATTTCTCTCAGATATCTTGGATTTCGCACAAACGACGAACTATATGGTCAATAACTGACTGTAGAGGTATCTCAGCCGATATTTCTGTCACTTTCACTACTCCTGATGACTTTTGCTTCCTTAACTCTGTAATACGGTGGATATAATTTACAATTTGTTTTTTCGGCTTGCTCTCGTATTCGTAAATATTGCCGAGTAGACAAATTCGTACTCACCATTAGAGCGAGTGCTTGTTCTGGAGAGAGTAAAGATGGTTCCTGATGCAACGATCTTCGAACTTTCTTAATTTTTGCGCCTCTATTAGGAGAAGCAAGTACAAGTTCCTTCACTATGTTCGAAGAATCTCTTTTTCCTTCATTCCTTAATTTTATTCCGGTAGCTGTTCCCAATTCTTCTGTGGACAAACATAAGTGCTGTTTTACTCTCCGTCCTTTAGCTCTAGGGCCACACGAACTAAATTGCTTAACTGGACGGCCAACGCCTCTAGTAGTATCATCTAATTGTGATGTACTTGGAGCAATTGTCGATAAATTTATTGAAAATTTGATGTCTTCCTGCAGCCACGATGAGTAATTTTCTAGAAAACGCTGTTTATGCCTCGCACATTTTTTCCATCTTCTGTTGATAAACTGACAAAAAATTTTAATTTGAATTTTTATGGGCATGATTGAAGTGTCGGTAATAGTTTCCTCACCTAATTCGTGTAAAACATACGATAGCACGGCGTCATACCTTGCTTCCGTGGAGCTTTCACACCATACATGAAATAGCGTCCTCCGTGAAATCAAGCGCTCCACTGCGAAAAAAAATTAAAAACTCGTGAGTGCGCAGGGCTGCGCAGCTGATCTTTCATGATTCACATAGCCAAATGAATAAGGTTTAATACCTACATAGTCACAAACATCAACTTCTGTAAACTCTGTATTAAAAGTCTAGATACATTTGTAAAATGGCGCGAAAGTAGAACTAAAATGACTTACTTTTTCAAAACACCCCCACGAGCAATCGCAGACACTTTCTGCTTATCTTTAGGCACTAATAAAAAGAAGAAACACCCAAAAATACAATTATTTAATCCCTACTTCTCTGTGAGTAGAAGGCGATGAGCACAGGTCTCCAACACGAGATGTACTGAAATGCGACTGATAGAGCCGCGCGGTGTCAGCGCGAGATCGTGCAAGTTTGAACTTGTTCTACTGCCGCCTCAAGCGATGCAGAAGAAAAACAATACCCAATTCATACACTATGGACATTCTAAAATCAAACAAATACCCAACTTAATTCATTTGAGTACTTTGGAAAATTGAATTATATCCACCTAGATGGCCGAAATTACACACCGTGCGCCGTGGGGAGTCGAACCTAACTCCTATCGTTTTTTAATCCTTTGACACAAGGGAAAATTCTGAAAACCAAGTATTTAAAAACTATTAGTTTACCTCAGCGTAAGATTTATTGAATATTGAAGTTGTTAATGTTACCTGATTGATTGAAAAAGGTAATCGCTTGCTCCTGGTTCTTTTTCGTAATTCGTGCTTGCTAAATGTTATTACGCAGATATTGCACGCCACGCAGTTTCACGGAGTCTGTGCATACTGTGAGCTAGACACAACCAATGTAAAAATCTAACTTTCAATGCAGCCGAGATGCTTATTGTTTAGCTTTTTACATGGGCGAGGCGATTCGCCACAAAACTGCTCGGCGTCCTGATCGTCTAACAATGCGATCCCAGCACGTCTTATGTGGAAAGAGGCAGGATTCCGCGAAATTGTGACAATGTGCAATGTTGACTATTTTGGTCGTTCGTGGTGCGCTATCACGGCCTTCTTGGAAAGCAGTTCAGTTCTTCCAGTTTCATACGAAAGATTAATTCCCTTTCTCTCTGGCCCGCGGTTTTTAGAAATAAATTAACCCGAAATCGGGAAGTTTGAAATGTATACCCTCTGCTGCTAATTAACACCAAAGAATGGCTATAAATGATTGGAATCCAAGTACGGCGCCAAATTTGAATTAATTTTGGCCGCCTACGTGCCAACAACACTATAGATCACTTTCAAATATTTTCTTTGTAATCTAATATTCAATCTATATACCTTTGATGAAAAAATATTTTCAATTACATTTATTGATTTACACATGATGATACATTGACATGACATTACACATGATTCATTGATTTACATATTGCATTTATACATTTTAACTTTTTAATTTAATTTGTTAATATTTTAATGTTTTAGTGTAAGACAGATAAAAGGAATTATTTCAGCAAATGTTGAAAAAAAAATCATTGTAACATAACATTAAACTAACACTCCCTCTACCCTGTTGTAATGTAGCTTCCTCGAACCCCCTCTTTAGCATTAGGTAATTTATGGCTGATCCCAAAGAGAAAAAATAAGTTTCAAATTGTTTACAGTACATGAACACTTAATGAACATAGAAAATATCCTGAAAAGTTCAAGTCCAGGAAAATTTATCGCTAAAGATGTTTCTGCTAGAGATACTCGACTTCAAATCATAGTGGACATTATATTACAGAAAAATGAGATTGTCTGAAGAAAATTAAAATTATACAAGAAAAGCAAAGGTCTAATAAGATTTTCTTTCATTTTCTTTTTGATAACACAAGCTGGGATTGTACTACTAGGAGCAATTGCCAGCTCCTTCTCATAGACTTCCAAAAAAAAGTTTATCCATTGAGAAAAGGTAATTATCAAACCAAATAAAATTATGGATTTGAAAAACCTAAAACATTACATGGCTAAAGGACAGTTAATTCTGTAAAAAGATTTTGAAATCACATGTAAAGAATGACAACCTAGATAACCGAGTAAACTGTGAAATTTTTTTTTACGTATCCTGTCATTTCTGGTCTGACTGGGTAGCGGAGAAACTGGTGTCAAACGTATTCGTTCAACCTTGGTCAGCCAGCTCCTCTATGTTGTTGTGGTATGGGTTGCATGCCCAGTACCACCCGTACACCGTAATTCCTGGCCCTGACCAGTAACTGTGTAAGCGTAATCTCTCTGTAAGCGTGAATGAGAATCTGGTTCCCTGCACCCACAACTAGTGGTGTTAAAACATCACGTACTTTCTCGCCCGTACTTCACGCAAATTACGCGAAAAGTAATTTTTCTAAAAATTGTACATGACCTAATTGCAAAATTTATCTTTGAGGAACAGATTTCATTAGGGGAAAAAATCTCTTTCAAAATTGTAGTTGTAGGAATGCACCGAAAAAAAAAATTGAATTTTTGCAATTTTCTAAAAATCAGTTTTCAACAAACGAGACTAGGACCATTTTCTTACATCCGTCGCATTATCCAACAGCGAAATTTAATCACAAACGATGGAGCCATTTGTTTGAAAATGTCCCTGGGGGTCATGTATAGTAACCTCCCCCGAAAATAAATCAAAATATCATTTTTAAATTCAAGGGGCCGCGACTTCAGTCAGATCGATGTGGGAATATCACTTTTGGAGGGATTGTCTATCGTCTGAACGGTTTAGCCGCTAGCGATGTTCAGACGGGCAGGGAGCCACGTTTTGACGTCATTCGAGTTTTCGTTATAAAGGACCCACAAAACATGGATTCTTGCGACACCATATGTTAAAGATTTTTTTCTAAATTTAGCAATTGGATTATCCACTTTTTCGTTACCAGGACCCTGTAATAAGAGTTTTTCTGCCGAAAATTTGCTATTTTTTCGCGCAGCATTACATCACTTTCTCTCTTTTGCGTAAGCGGTAGCGAGAAAGTAAAAATGGTATCAGCTCTGAGATAAGTCTCAGGGCTACCTCGGTGTGATGTTCGGGGAGCACACGGGGGCTCTTCATTGGCAGTGTGTTTCCAGGGAAGTAGTAGTGGCCTCGGAACTCTGGTAGGTCTCAGACACTAATAGAAGACAACGTGAATGTGATTGGCAAAAATGGAAAGTTGTCTTGACCTATAAGAAAATGGAAAATCCATTTATCTTTTAAACTTACATGATGTTACAGAAGCTTTCATTTTTTAAGGGCATTATTATATTTTGCTAACTTTCGAAGATTTATTACATATAGACTACATAAATTAAGATACCATTACAATATTGGCTGATAATCAAATTTGAATTATAGAATTTGGCAGCTTCATTTACTCCAATTCCGCAATAGATAATTACATAAGAATACTAAGCACTCGCTTAGTGACCCCAATAACGTTTTAAACAAGCTTATATAACAATTCATAAATATTAAAAATATTTTAAGATTGATTTTGAAAATTGCCAAGTTCATAGTTTACTTTTATATTGATTTGCTCTATTCAATTCTTGAGAAGGGGGGGGGGGACGGCTTAGTTTGATCCTACTTGGGGCCCTTGAAATATTATTCTGTCCCTATGCACATTTTATTACTTTGCATTTAGAAGTTTTTTCTTGATAGCTCAAATGACTGATGCTCTTTGAAAAATAAACCTTTTATTAGAATTGTTGAATATATTGTTTGTAAATTGTATTTATTGGGCTCTATGTTCCATTTCTATTTATCTGCACTTTGTATTTAGCACCTCAAATCAAAACTTACCCCACATAAAAAAGCCAATTTTAACTATTACCCCTGTTCCCTATTCTACATGGTATTGGTATACACTTTTCCCTACAAAAAGAAGTGCCTGCAATATGGCAAACTGACCAAAGGATTACAAAAACTTTAGTATAACTGTAAAACTTTATTCGTTATTCCTCCAAAGTCGGTGATGGCCTACAGACATTTTTATAAGGTTAATGGAAATTGTACATTACAACCTGGAACAAAATGCATTTTAAATTAGTTTCAGATATATTATTAATTGACCATTAAATCTATATAGGAAAGATATTAGTAAATGACAAGGGTTATGAATCATAACAGTGATTACAAGAAAACTTCATTTTATTTTCTTTCAAATATAATATTGCTTCAGTAAACTATCAGGTAATTTTATTATACAGTATATATTATGCAAACATTCAAACTTCTTTTGCTGAAACACAATGACTAGAAGATATGTTAGAAAATAAAATTACCAACTTAAGTCTTCTGAAATGAAAAAAAAAATAAAAAAAAAAAAAAAAAAAATTAAGACCACACACAATCTGAAACAGGCATTCACAACAATTTCTTAAAAATCTGTATACTGAAATGGACACGTCATCATACAAAAATAAATACATTAAGCTGCCTTATTAACTTCCAATACTGCAATGGTTGTTTTCAAAAAAACTTAAGGAAAATTAAAATTGTTAAAACCATCTAATCTTGAAAAGCAAAGCAATTAATATTTCAAACGTGCCAAAAGCAATAAAAATGTACAAGTTAACTGCTACAAATTTCTTTAGTTCATTCTCTCGTGTGGAAATCTTTGGGTTGTACATAGATACACAAAGCTGAAATGAAAAACAGAAAGTAAAAGAATACATCAGACATTTATCAAAAGCAGCATGAAATTTAAAAAAACAAACAAAAAAACAATACTTTATTTACATAGGAATTATGGCAATATTAATGCCTTTTTCAGTTACTTTCTTATAAATAATCTCCATCACTATCTTTTAGTAGAAGGCAACAGACAGCGGTAACAAAAATGCCTGACACTTCCAGCTCGGAAAGAACAAATTCAATACTGCCAAGATTTTTAATATACAACAACAACAATAATAATAATAATTATAATAATAATAATTATAATAATAATAAAAATAAAATAAAAAAGATTCCATCACGAAACGGAAGAGGACTACAGAGTTTTGAAACATGAGCTATTTTTTTAAATAGCTTTATAATTTCAAAACAATCATGAAAAATGATTAGCTTTGGAACACAAATCAAATTACAACAGCTCAGTAACAGGTTTCAAGGCACTCAGTGCAGACATGTCCTCCTTCACATCCCAGGTTAATAATTTGAATGTATGATATGTACTGTCAAAAATGTGTCAATACATGCCACTGCGTACCCATGATCTGACATCACATTATATGGATGACGCTGCAGAGATAATTTCACTTTTAAATTTAGGAGTACATACGAGACTAATTTCTGTATACTTTATCCACGAAATACAAATGGATACTTATCAACAGCTAATTTACCCTAGAATCATATTCAAGTTCGGACAATCCAAGAAATAAATTCTGCTACTTTTTCAGAAAACTCTGAACAAGATAAATTACATAGAATTTTACCTGATACAAACGTTTTAATAATTGCTAATGAATTTAAAGTTTGGAATGCTTTCAAACTAAATCAGAAAGACACACACATTATGTTCTCATGGAAGCACAGATCATTCTACAGGGTGACAAATATTGCATTGATGACAGTTGAACCTGAGAAGGTAATCTTTAAATATTTTCAACAAAAACCCTAAAACTCAAAGCATGAAATCAGCTTAAGAGTAATAATACATCTAAGATAAATATGTTTGCTGAAATTGAGTTAACATTTGCAATTTGCAACCATTGTAATAACAAATAGAGGGTCCAGTATGTGTATATAACACTGAAATGTATTTGCATTTTAGTGTAAAAGTCACATATACTGTAAATTCCAGAAAGGTGAAAGTAATAAAATACTCTCTTCTGCGTATAAAAATACTTAAAAATCTTTCCATCTAGTAAATTCCATTTTAGAGAAACTGATAGTATCATATTCATGAAATGACTTATAATGTATGAACGACGACTGTCCAATAACAATGCAATTAAACAGTTCCTGTGGCTCAGTAACCTGCTCTACATGGAACATAATTATTTGCATAGACTGTGCTATGTAATTATTTTTGGTGTTTGATTAGGGATATAAATTAAAAGAGCTATAACTAAACAGGAGAAATCAATACTGATAGAATTTTTTTAAAAATAAAGGATTGTCTACATTTTATATAAATTCATACCATGAAGTTGAATTACTAATAATAGGATTTCTCATTATTTCCTTGTTTCATGATGTTCATTCATTATTTATGTATTTACCTCTTAAACTAATAGATTTTGGACTCTAGGAAACATGATTTTTTATGCTCAGGCTGCAGTATCCATGACTAGCTTCTACAAGATTCCCACAAAAGAAACAGCAAACTTAATCGGCACTGGATAAGTTAATTTTTTTTTAAAGATTATAGGAAGCTTGCAGAAGGTAAATTAGATAGAAAACTTCATCAACAACATTCATTGAAGTATGTAAACATTACAAAGCAATGAATAAACAAAAGTAAGAATTCCTATTATCAAAACTTGCATATCGAAATCGATATTTATAGATACAGCATCATACAAAAGCATACATTATTTACAGTTGGGTAACAAAATGAATTTTAAAAATCATGATAGCAACAATGGCATGAATATCCTCAGGTCAACCGACATCCCTTATTCCTGATTGTTTTGAGCAGTCATAAAATATTCTAAGTCTATCAAAATTTCATATACTATACATAGTTCACATCTTTAAAAAATATACACTTTTATACCACGAGTATCAATACCAATAATACAGATAAAACTGTAAATCAACCATTCCCATGACCTATTCTGATACAGAACTGGCACCATTTCACATGGCGCTTTTAAGACTCGGCCAAAGAAAACTAAATGAAAACAAAGCAATAGGCCCAAGAAAGGAAAATTGCCCAGATGTAAACCCTGATTTGAGTACACACAAATAAAAAATTGGACGGTTTGATGGAGCCTTTCATATCTTCATGTAGTAAAGAAGCTAATCAGCATTCCAGTCCATGATCTGCAGTTTAACTTTTTCGGGATAACTACAAAATTTTAAAATTACTTGTAACAAAATGAACTTCAAACCGATGTGGGAAAATTATAATTCTCAATCTTCAAAAACAATATTTTATCCTTCATATAAGGGCACTAAATAGAACTCAATCATTTGTCAGGTCTTTCAGCAAGTTCTAAAATATGATGATTCATTCATTATGTAGAAACAAATAACTACACATCATGAACTGCATTTAGCCTCTGCTAAACATGAATACTGAAAGCTACCAACACAACTTTAAAGATTTGTTAATGATTTGTTATTTCAAACAACTCATTGGATGTACTTTGTTCACTTATACTTTCTTTTGGAAAGTTCTGGTATATGTATAATTCATACTCATATGTACAAGTGTTGTTCACTTAACAAGTGTAGAATAGCTGAGAAAAGAACCCTCAATGGGATGGACAAGTTGATTCTGCATTTACAATAAGCCAGCTTTCATTTAAAAATTATCCTGAGCAAATCACAGAATGGCACAAAAACTGTTGCAAGCATTCAACAAATTATGATTTCAAAATTACACTGACCTTCAGGGTTGAAATTTCAATATTAACACAAGTTATTATCTCCCATTCTGAAACCAAACAAAGGAATTCACACAAAACAAACATGTGTATGGGAAATAATTTGATAAAGTTATCCATGTTTTAGCCAATGCAGATTAATGTTCATAAGCTTGCAACAGTATTGTGCATACAATACAACCTGTTCTTTTACTCAATTTCCTCTTCACTTTTTATCGAACAGGGGCAATTTAGACTTGACAGCCCCTTCACAGATCATCAACCGTTGTGTGGCTGTTGTGTTGCGTCGTGCACCCACCAGTGGAGTGCTCTGAGGAGATGCACTGCACTGGCTCACTGAATTTGCAGCTGTAGTCATTCTTTCTAATGATGTGCGCAATGCAGCCATTTTTGATGAACGCACTATTGCATCATTTAGACTTGCACCTTCCATTCGTCGTGCAAAATCTACTGGTGAGCCACGAGAACCTAGGAACATCATGTCCCGCTGGTGGCGATCAGGTGAATCCCACATGTCTTCAATGCCTCGCCCCCTACGTTCAAAATATTCAACTATCTTACTGATGTGCCCCCTGTCTTCTCCTCCCAAACTTGACACATCTTCAGAGCTGTCTGTATAAACTGAGGAAGCCCGTTTTGATGCAGAAAATAAGAGGGAGGGGTGTCTGAATGGCTGTTCTTCTGTTGATGAAGAGTCATCCAGGAGAAACAGTGACGATGCAGCAGAAGATGAGGAGAGAGTTGCAGAGGAGGATGCAGTAGCAGTGGCATGCGGATTACCTGGGACCACAAGGTCTTCTCCCGCACTACTAAAAAATCCTGATTCACATGAACCACGCCGTCTCAATCTGGACGAGTCTGATATGTTAGGATCAGGTTCTTCTGTCAAAAGATTTAGGCTTGAAGCATAACCTCTAGCAAAAAGGCAGCTGCTGCCATTTACTCCAGGAGTAGTCAGTGCACTAGTTTTGCTGCCATCAAGTTCTGAAGGGAGGTTCAAAGAAGAGGCACAGCCTCTCGGAAGTATATTGCCACCAACTGACCCTCCAACATTGGTAATAACACCCAACTCTTCTGATAAATGGTTTGATAAGCATCCCATTTCATCTTCTGGTAAAAGAGTTGGACTTGATGAAAGCATTCTACATGTCTCTCCCATGTGGGAAGGGCATTTACTTAAGTTGGTAAATCGCATGGGTGTCATTCTACTCTCATCAATGAACAATGGAGAAGAGGGGAGAAAAGACGGAACACTTTCTAGTCCTTCTGTCACATTTACACTTGGGACGCAATCCCGAGGAGGAGAACATTTTGTTCCCGGAGGCTCTGAGACTGACACAAGTTTCTCAGGAGTAGATTTCAGAAGACTGTCACAGGGCATGTTATCACCAGCTTCCCTTCCTCCAACAAGTGGGGTAGAAGTTGGCCCCAATGTATCTGGAGGTACTAAACTGGATGAACAGCAAGGAAAATTAGTGTCAGCAGGGGATGAGGTTTTGACCTTAGATGGAGAAGTTGGGGTCCTTCTAGGAAGGGTTGGGGATGCAGGTAAAGATCTCGCAGGAGGCAGGCCATTTTCTGTTGATGCTGAAGTAGGTGTAGGAGGAGGATTGGGAAGTTCTACACAGGAGGAAAAAAGATCTGCTCCTGTAATGATTTTGCGAACACCGCGGAGTTGGGCAAGTGCAGCAAATGGATTTGCACGAGGCACAGGCAATGGCCTATAGTGAGGATCTTTTCTACTCCAAGTTTCACCAACTGTCTGTGGAGACATAAGCATCTGATGGCAGCGAGCCTTGTCTGATGGAGCCGTGTGTGGTGGAATAACATCCTCAGATAAAGATCGTCGGTGGCTCACTGAAAAGAAGAACATACTTCATGAAATTAAGAGCAAAAATAATATAATGAATTTCACATTCCCATATGAAAGAGAAAATAAAAAATTACTTATGAACATTTATAAGAGAGAACTAAACATAATAAAATTTGGAAAGTTACATTTATTAAAGTACTTCTTACAAGAAATTTTTTTATACAATTTTTGACATTTTCACCAAGCATTTTGACACACATAATGCACAGTAAGTTTACATCCACTATGAAATGAGTTTTTCAACTTTATAAATTCAAGTACATTGACCTGAAAACTGGTATGACAATTTCATGATTACATGTAATACTTTATGCAGAATTAAGTGTGCATAAATAACTTCTCTTTACAAGCATTATTGCTGTTTAAGAACTATGTTTTTATTGGCAATTAAAATGGCACGATGTTCAGAGGCACATTTCCACTCAGAAAGAAGGACACTAGCACTAATGAAGGAGAGAGACTTACATTTGCGTCTGCGTGTAGGATCATTCCCTGATGTTGTGCCTGTAACAATTGCTGGGATTACTTCCTCACTCCGTGCTCCAGGTCCCAGGCAACCAACTGAGCGAGGCTCCACAGGCAAGGAGCTGGGAGCACCCTCATCTCTGTCTTCAGTTGCCACAAGAGATATCTCCACATCTGCTAGGATGCGGGCCAATCTTGGAACAATTTCAGCAAATGAAGGACGACTTTTCGGCTCAAACTAAAAAAAAAGAAAAAGAGCAAAAATGTGATTGAGGACATGTTACATAAATACAACATATTAAAATTGAACTAATTTACAGAAAAATAAATAACAATTTTTACATGCACAAATTAGTGTGTTTAACAACAACTGTTAAATGTTGTAGAATAGCACAAAAATTAAATTCACTCAATATTTATCTTAGCTTAATAATAGCTCCTTTTAGAGCTATTAATCGCATTACATTAATTATACCCATATAATTTAATAATTTATATTGTCATGACAATTTTTAAATGTGCTTAAAAGAAAACTATTTTAGATGCTTTTACTGTTAGTTTCAATAATCTTTTATTAAAAAGACACCTAATTCTTGTGTCAAACAAAATAAATAATCATTAAATAATTACAAATTTAGATTGAAAGATATTTGTGAAAATTATGTCATCCGCTAGTTCGTTTGTTATTGATTACACAAAGTTGCATTCAGATTTATAATCAATTATAATTTGCCTTGACATTCTTATATAGAGATTTTTTGCTATAAAGATTTTCTGGCAGTTCACACTATTTACAAAACAACCTTAGTTAAGTAAAACATTGTAATTTACAGTAATGGTTATATTTTAATCCTTAAAAAATTTTTTTTTTAAGACTAACAACAATCTAATTGCCAAGTTCACATTCATTGGAATAGAGAATCGTATGTTAAGATTAAGCATGAAGAGCATCTAAACATATAATAATTTGAAACACTATGTTTCTGTACACCAAAACAAATACGAAAATCAACTACTAACAGTTAAAACTTGAAGCAATTACAATGACTAACTCACCGTACAGCAATGGAAGGCTAATTTTAGGAATTCAGGAGGACAACTCCCCACCATATCACTGAATGCTAAGTAGTCTAGGCCAAAATTTTCTGTACGAGGCAGAAAATCTGGATCTGCCTCAATGCGAGCTATTAACTCACAGAGCACAATGCCATATGAGAAGACATCAGATTTTTCATTATACCACTGCCCTTTGAGACATTCTGGTGACATCCAGTAAAAGGAACCCACAGTGGGAAGCCGATAGCCACTCCTGGTAAAAGAAAGAATGTAAACGTATATCAATGAATAACATATAACAAAACGATCAAGCCACAGTTATATTTGAGTATCATGTGAATATTGTGAGCAAATCATTAAAATAAATATGTTCAACAAATAATTTTTCAGATGAACTTTTCTTTAAAACATGTTCCTGATTATTTACCATCTAATATCTAGCAACTATGTACTATCTATTTACAAAATATTACCAATAATTTCATGCGAATAATTAGAATATTTTGATAAATATTTTACTGAGCAGTACTTTTTAGACCATGTTTGCAGTGATCTTGCTTTAAAAGAAAACTTCCTTTATAATTATGAACTTACACTGGATCTGGAATCTTGGCAGCCAATCCAAAATCTCCTACAACAGCAGTTAAATCAAGAGGCCCATTTTCACCTTTCCTTATGAGGACATTCTGTAAAATAAAGTTCATTTAAATTTTTATCACTTATATCATACATTAATAAACAAAAGACGATTTTTCATCAACCTTAATTTTAACAAAATTATCAAATAATTATAAAGACCTTAATTATAACCCACAGTTTCAGAACAATGATCTGCAGTTAAAATTATAAAAGAGGAGAGATTTCTCATTGTCAGAGGAACTCCCCTTGGCTGTTTAATGAAGAGTCTATGTAAAACTTTAGACTGAATTAGTGTATCTGAAAATATTCAATAAACATTTGATTTAAATATGAAACAAACTGTATTTTAATTAAAGTATTCCTGAAACTGCACTTCACTGAAATCAGGGTGATCTTTATCAGATTTTTGTGATCCAGAGCCATCCTACAGAAATGATTTAGACTTTTTTTCAATATCAGTGGGGCCTAAGAGGGAATTATTATTTTTCCTTTCACTGTTGAGAAATTGCTGCTCCTGGATGATCACATTCCAGAGTAAGCCTAGAATATGCCACTGATGTGGAACGTTTAAAAAGGCGGTCATTATTGGCACAGTAGTCCGGAACAATGACAAACAATTGAATGCTCTCCATGTATTCTGCATCGCTGCACTTTAAGTGGTGTAATCAACTAATTTCCTCTCTTGCAAGAGTTATCAATTGGTTAGTGACAGGTGAGCACTGCCCAAGCAAGAGGTAACAGCAGGGAGGGGGAGGGGACTACATATCTAGGGCCCCTATTTCAGTAAACTTTTATTTACTTATGACAGATTTTACTCGAAAGTAAATAAAACATGCAAGGTGTATTTAATTATAACATTAATGATACAAGGAATAAATACAATTCATTCAATTTCGAACCACTAGCAGAATTGGTTTGAGAAGCATCTTTCTCAAATGTATAATAATTCCACAAATTCGAGTTAAAAAGGGGAGAAAACAGGACTTTAAAACATTTACAACAATTTTTTATTACTTAAAACTACGGGACCCTTTCAAAATGATCAGGAGTCATGCCCCCACTCCCTTTTGCAAAGGCCTATTTAGCTTAAATTTAATTTTCATTTATATCTATTATTATCGTTAATACTATTAGTTTTTATGTCGTTATTTTTCGTAAATATTCCGAAAGGGAGTATATGCTCTGCCCTCCCGGCTCCGCCGTGGAGCGCTCTGCGTCAAAACGCAGCGTTCGCACTGCCCAACGGCACCTTGCGCACTCATGTTCGCGCCCGTATCGGCTGCGGCGCCGAGCCGAGCCGAGCCGAGCCGAGCCGAGCCGAGCCATTACGCAGCGGCAAACACCACCGGTGCGTGTTTTCCCCCAGAAGCGTATTTTTACGGTCGGACGCGCCGAGGGCGCGGAGCAGCGAAGGGGCGCGGGGGGCGGGGTGGGCGGAAGGAGGGCCCCGCCCCCGCGTGCCTATGAATAGCCCGGTCCCGGCGACGGCGGCGGTAGCTACCTTGGACGTGAGGTCGCGGTGGAAGACGCCGCGTCCGTGCAGGTACTCCAGGCCGCTGGCGATGTCCCGCGCCAGCGCGATGCGCGTCGAATGCGGCAGCTCCAGCGACCGGTTCTGAATCAGCTGCTCCAGCGACCCGCCGTTGATGTACTGCAACAGACGCGCCGACATGAAGATGGACAGCGCTGGACTCGCGCGCGGAATTGAGAGAGCTCGATTCGAAAATTCAGGGGGGGGGGTGAGGGTAAGGCTACTGTTGGGAGGATGGTGGAGTTGTGTTTCAACATTATGGGTTTTGAGAAAGAAGATCAATTCCCTCGCATCACGTGATTTAAATAGAAATCTCTCGCACCGCAGAGGAACGTTTTTGTATAAGATCATTTTCAGTGGTAAACGGTAGTTTGTACGCCTATTTTCACAATCAACATTCTACATCAGTCTGATTGGTATTTGTATTTAGTTAGCATTTGTCCTGTAATATTTACGACGAACATTAAAACGGAAAGTGGCACCGAAGGGTAAAACATTCCCAGGATCTTAGCGTGTCTCTTATTATTTTCCAGGTGAAATTAGAGAAGAAACGCATTGTTGTTTCATTAAGAGATTTATTAAAATCATATGTTGTTACTTGGAACAAAAAAAAAAATTCGCACTGCGAGGTATGCGATGTCTGGATGTCATCATGCGAAGTAATCTGACAATGCGTCTCGTCGTAGGAAAATATTAAATTAACAGTAATCTCCACCACTTTACTGTTCTTGTAATACAGTTCACGATCGCTTGAAGTGACAACTTGAGAAAGGTTAATCAACGAAATGTGCCTGGAAACTGAAAAGAGGGAATATTTACACTGACTTGTGTAAAAGTCAATCGATTCGGCGAAAAAAAATAGAAGTTAGTGGAGGTGGTAGCTTAATCTTCACATCTCCAAGGAATGTGACAGGCACATAAATCAAGCATTTGGAGAAGACATTGGAAGACTTTGGTGATAATAAACCTCTCAGAAGTGTTCTTTCCAGTACTACTTCTCTTGTCTTATTACAAAGTCGCAACGAAACATTAAACATTTTGAACATTACAGGTAATTTTATAAATGCGAAATGTTGTCTTAGCAGCAAGTATGTTAAAAAATATATGCACAGAATGTCGAGTTAAAAGCATAAAGAATGCCGAATTTTTAGGTTTAAAATATTTGGAACATCACATTTTGCTGAAAAAGTTATTTTGTGATTCGCGAGGGGTGACAGTTTTCAATGTGAGTTCACATAAATGTTAAGCCCTAACAAGGTAGATATTAGCAGCAGAGATTATGCCTATCAATAAGCTAATCAATAACTAAGCTAGAAAAAATATGATTGTATCAAAGTGATACATTCCCTTTTTTCTTTTTCTTTTTAATTTTTCTTTTTTCTTTTTACTTATTGCAGATTTTATTTTAAAAAGAGGATGCTACATCGACATTTGTTCATTTGTGAGGAATCTTGGGTGTGAGCACGCAAAGTGAACGCTTGCATTTCAGCATTTGGAGTTTGTAGAGACGAGGAAAGTATAGAATGAAGACTGAGATCAATCTCTTCAAAAACGCGTGCACAAATGAACCATTTGCACCAACTGCATTCGATATTAAAATTCTTTTTCAGCACTATTGAATAAAAACCAGGGGCGCCCAGAGAAAACAAAAGGGTCTGGGGCAGTTGACCCACGGGGGGCCCTCATTTCAAACCAAACTTTCCCTCCTCCCCATCCTCAAACAGATTTCTCCATGCATCAGAAATAACTTACAGCCTTAAATTGGGATTAGAGATCGATTCATTATTTTCTTCTGAATATATATATATATATATATATATATATATATATATATATATAAATAAATAAATAAATAAAAGGGGCTCCAATTAAGTCGGGGCCTGGTGCAAGTTGCCCCAGCTGCCATTCCCCTTCTGGTCGTCCATGATAAAATATACTGTTTACCTTCATTTATTGATTGGAAAGTGTGTCGTTTCTTGGTGGTACGCGTGCGGCAAAGTCTACTTTGCCATATGCGTACCGTAAAGGGGTACTGCAAAGTAAACAAAAAAATCTGGCGTCGTGAATCACCGGCTCGCATATTGAGAATGATCCGGAGGGTATACTTGTTAGTTTCCATGAATTCGTACGAAAAAATAATGTACGCCACTCGTACGAAAGCGTCTTTGGCGTACTCATTTTAAAATGCCAGACTCGGCTCCTATCGTCACCTCGTCCGTCAACATTTCATTCGTACACCGAAGACACTTTCTGTACTAGCTACGTAAATATATACATATATCTTTGTTTAGACTCTTTTATACAGTTTATCTGCGAAATAGACAAAGTCTGAAGTAGAGAACGTGACTCACTTTCCCAATGAGCCCAGCTTCGCTTCTCGAAGAGCAGTGGACCATCATAGAGCGGCAACCCACGCGTTTCCTTTTCAATCAACTGCGTCACGATCCAACTTCGCACTCCGCATACGTTGCAAGACAATAGCGCAATTCCGAAGTAATAAATGTCCGGAGACTTTTCATTTGGGGTATTTAATATACTATACAAGGCATACTACGCTGTTTTAGGGCGTTTGACTATCTTTATCTCGTTGGAAGACTATATTCTTACTGACGGACGTGGCCGAATTTTGCACGAAAAAGCATAACTAAGCGGACTTAGGGACTTCTGAGCATTCACAGTAGAATCCCGAAGTAAAAGAAACAACTTTTAAGAGACAATTTAGGCCGTCCCAAGCCCAAATCCCGATGATACATTTTAAACATTTCTCTCCCGCCTTTAAAATACAGGCCCACACGAGTTTCCCCGCGTGTGTCAATCAGAATATTCGCCCCATATAAATTTTCTTTTACTCCAGTGAGAGTCAGAAACCGAAACTACAAATTTTCTCATGCGACGAGCCGGGTGACCCCTTACTCTCAGGCACCTTCGACAAAAGCCGCTGAAGAAAATTCCCGCCCGTGGAAATGCCCTTCAAGAAGTAACTCAGCTCTTCGATGAAATGTAAAATTCCACCAACTTGCCCCGTGTGTGGTTTTGTGGAAGACACGATGCGGTGTGCGGTCTCTGGCAAGAGTCAGTTTAAGATCTGTTGATCGTGTTCAGGGGAGGAGGATCAGTGAAACTAAGCAGCTCATCTTGTATTTTTTTCAGCTTTCCACCATCGTGGTGATTGCTGTTGATCATTTGATATGTGCTGCCTATTCGCATGAAGGGCGATTCTATCCACAGGGAATTTTTGACAATGCCTACTGTGATGGGTACAATTATTAATTCAATATCGAGGAAAAAAACTCAAATTCATACACGTAGTGAACATAAATAATTTTAGGAAACCTTACGTGCACGTCTCCATGAACTTGTATTAGCATTTTCTCACATACGAGTTCCTGGCAATAAGAAACATGCTCTTTTAGATCTCTTATAAAGGGATTCTACTGTATTGTAATTTTGTAATTTCTTATTACTTGAAAATTGATTATTCATTTTAATTTTTCTACAGGAATATAATTTAATTAATAGAGAACGTTAAATCCAATGTGTAACGCAATTACAAACCAATCTTATTTTACTTGTCGAATGGAACAAATTAGAGCGAGATAATCCACATTACGAAACTCACAATGCTAACAGTTGTAGTGCCGATACATTACACTCTCATTGAAGAAATTTCAAGGATGAGAGTCATTCGACCACTACTCAACGTAATTGGTCATCTGATTACCTTCTACGAAAAGTACTTTCCATTAGAACTTTCTAATATCGTAATTGGAAACTGTCCTACAAGTAAAGTAAATGTTGATAAGTTGCAACTTAATTTACTGTGGAATAATAGGAATTGCGATTTTGATATTTCAATTACCTCCTAAAACGTAAACGCGGAAAAGAATTCTAGTTGCAGAATTTGCATCAAGTATATGAATTTAGTGAACTGCTTCTCCCGGCGTCCAAAGAAACCAAATCACAAAGTTTCACATATAAGCACGCAAATACTCATAAAAATGTAATGTTTGCTGAGACATCCTTATAGGCGAAGAAATGGAGAACATGGGGAAAGGAAAAATGAACTAATATTCAGGAAAAGTAATGTGTAGCACAAATATAGGAAGGAAGAAGCTAAAAAACAAATGGACATGCAAAGAAAGGAATGTCTGTAACAAGAAGCAAAGAATAACCCCGCGAACAGGATACCAACCAGGATTAAACAGAAATAAGCAGCCACATGACCATCAGAAGGCTGATCAGGAAGCCATGATCGACATTAACAATTTAAAACTGAGAGGATGCCAAGCACACATTAACTTTTCCTCGTCCTTAGTACTGTGTTATGCAGGATTTTGATACTGTAACAATTTGGAGAAGATGTAACAAATAACAGGCCACATTACCTTATGCAAGCCCAGTGTGGAAAAAAAAGTGGCTTCAAATAATTTTAAAACTAGCCCACAAAAAACTTTGAACAAATAAAAACATCTCTGAATGGTAGTAGGCCTATCCCAATTTCCACTAAAAACCTGACTAATCACGATTATTTGCCAGGAACAAAGCCTTAAGAATGTGATTTCCAGGGACATCCGAAGATTTTATCTCAATCGGGGAACCCATTATAAGACCGGGAACGGGGGGTGAGGGTGGGGTGGGGGGGCGCAGCAGGCAGGGGTGAGGGAGGAGGCGGCGGCGCGTGCGCTAGCGGCGTACTCACCTCGGTGAGCGCGTGCAGCTGGCCCTCGTGCACGCACACTCCCATGAACCTGCGCACAAACACCACACACTCGCATGAGGCTCAGCGCACGCAAACTGACTCGCGAGCGCCCGTGGCGCTCTGCAGCTCAACCGCGACCCACGGAACTGAGGAGGCCCGCGACAGACCCCGTCGGTTCATTGGTCCGGAGACCAATGCACCGACGCCCCTCGGTAGTCGCTGCGCTGTGTTTGAGATGGTAACTAATTAGCCTAGCAAATCGCTTTCATTGATCCTGAAGCGCATTTTCAATTGAAATTTGTACGAGCAAACGTCTAGTCTGTAGTCCTGAAAATCCGGACGATAATCTATGGCAAGTAGTATTCGCAAAAAGTGATTTGAATTTTGCCGGAAACACAAACGCTTTGATAGCAGGTCTTCACGCAATATACAATATCTATACTGCCTCGTTTTGGGCGAAAGGAGCACAAAGAACAAACTATCAAAGACACGAAAATATGACTCAATTGGACTTCAATTTTGCACAGACCAATCTAACTGAAATTTCGTTTTCGCAATACTGTACTGTTATATCGTCATAATGCAATCAAACACAGTGATGAAAAGACGCTCTTAACGGACGCTGTCCGTCAAGGATTTAAAAGGCCCTTACCCTTTAACAATTAAAGCAAGTGAATTGCAGCAAAAGATGGCGTACGAGTACTCCTATCAACAACAAATATATTTCTTATTTATATTCTTGTTCATTTTATACGAAGGTGGTATTATGTACAGTACTGAATGGCTGATAATACTCGTACGAATAACCGACTCACTTGGTTACAAGCCTCCGCAATCGCGTCGGGTTACTAACTTCAACCTAATCCGTTATTGTTCTCGTGTATGGGCCCGAAAACCATTAATAATCATAATAAATCTCACGTTAAGAACAGCAGTGATATATTCGTAACAAAACAATAATTCATGTTCAAATCTATTCTTATATTTGCAGTAAATGGCGAGATAAAGAACTAATCAGAAATATAAACATTCATTAAATTAAAATTAAGTATGACGTAGAAAGACTAATATTATACTCCTATCGTTTTGCATTATTTAACTTCGTTCTAAGATTAAACAGTTCCTACTTTACGTGAACGATATGCCCCCGACGATACGAAACTGAAAAACAGTTCTCTTTGCGGATGACACGAACATTCTTTGCAATAAAGAAACCGTAAATAGTACAATATCAGATGTTTCAAATTGGTTCCGAAATAACACATTAAAAGTAAACGAAAAGAAAACCGTTTTAATGCAGTTTTCCATTTCAAATAAATCATTCTGTACTCCACTGAAAATGAACGGTGTACCATTGACTGATATTAAGGCAACAAAATATTTAGGTCTCTCAATTGAGTCAAACCTTAAATGGAACGTCCATTTAAATGAATTGAACACAAAATTAAATTCATTATGAATTCCTTCAAATTCAGTCAGCCTTCATTCTGCTCGTTGTGTATATTTCGCGAATGATCATTCCCGCCTGAGATATGGCATAATATTCTGGGGAAATACATCTTACAGCTTCTAGACTTTCAGATTACAAAAAAGATTTGTACGAATAATAGCCAAATCCCACCCACGTGATTCTTGTAAGCCTCTCTTCATTAATCTATAAATTTTACCATTACCTTGTCTGTTGATTTACGAATCAGTGGTTTTTGTCAAAAATGACTTGCTTAAGGGCGGGAATATATTTTCAGAAAATGCCGATGTCTATTACTAAACCACTTGACGTAGAAATCATATTCATCAGATGACAGTATCAACAGCTCATTACAAAAAATTCATATACAATACATGTACATTATTTTACACTTTGCCAGATGGCATTAAACGATTAAATTCGATAGAAAAGTTTAAATCCCAAGTGAAATCGTTTCTGCTGCATAACTGTTTCTACACAATTAGAGACTATACTGAGCATCACAAAGAATGTAACATTAATTTTAACAGTGATATTTAATGCATTATTTACTATTTGGATTGTATAAATGTAAACAACCTGAAACAAGTATTGTACTGCAGTCTCCGGGTCAATGACCCTCATCTCGATAAGGTTTTACGTCCGGTTTCCCAGATCCATTGAGCAAATGTTGAGATGGCCACTTGCTTTGCTTCTGGACATAAATGTAACTTCATTATCTGTGCACGTTTTCTAGAATTCAGTAGGAAATATGGTTATTCAAATTATCGTTTCCATGTTGTTCGCGTCAGGAAGTATTAATCCTTGACGAAGGACATGCTGGATAAGAGCCCCAGATTTATTACTGATTTATCCTTGAAAATAGATTTTATTACATCAGAGGTATTTTTTCTTCTTTCAAAATTCAAGTAGTATATGGCTTAGTGTAGGGATCACAGAATTTTGATAACGTGCACAATATTCACTTCTCCCCATAGCACGTCATACACGGTTAACTGTTTTTTGACATAAATAAATTAAAATTTTGAACAATAAATGCTGGTTTAATTTGAAATTTCTAATGTAGATAATGAAAATGAGTTATTCGGAATCATATACAGTGATTTAATTTTTATAACTACTGAAATATCGAATAATTTAAATCGTGATTAAAGGGTTTTAATTTTCTTGTGGTATTTTATGGTTATTTCGTATGGTGTATCAAGGTTCAAGATGTTTAATTATTTCCTTGAATCTTTTGTCCTCAATAATACTGATCGATTTGCGTATCATGTAAGCAAAGTTTCTTGTTATTGCTTTTGAACGATTGTCTTCTGATTTAAATTTCTTTGTGGCCAAAAAATCAATGAGTGTTGGTTGATTTGTGTTGAAACTTGATGATCTTGACAGGACTGGCCTTGGGTCAATAACTTCTACCACTTTACTTGTACGATCTGCAACGATTCCAACGTCCGATGCAACATTGGCTTGGGTCTCTTGTGTATTTTTTTTTTTTTTACATAATCTCCAATTAGCACGATTGTCATCTTAAGTCCTCTTCAAAATAATTCCACACTACACTCTTTTTTGTTTATGAAATGCACTAATCTAGACGTCTCTCGAGCATTGCTTATCGTGCCTGTCGTCACTAGATTGCCGGGAGCTCACAAGGAAGAGTTTCCCAAAGCTGAATTGGTCGCAATTGCGTGGTATCTCAAGAGATGGTGACGGGCGCGAGTGGGATTCAGAGCGGGGCACGGTGCTCGGACGTTGCAGCGTTGGGTAATTTTAATGACTAAGTGAATCAGAACAGACCGACACTTCCTTGTTGCTAACAGAAGAAAAATAGGAGAAAAAGGAATGCAAGGAAGACAATTTTTTCGTAAAATCAGAAGAGATGGGGAATGGCATCAATAATTAAAAGTATCGAGGACCCATCCCTAGAAATTACACAAGTGATATATGCCTCTGATTCTGATTGTTAAGCAACACGTACATGCACCAGTGTTCAGTAAGTAAAAGACTGAGTCAGAACGTGACTTGCCGAACTCGACTGCATGCAAATTTGTCTAACAATCCGGAATAAATATGTCATATGTAACTTCATTAGAAATTTCCCACCGCAAGTTCAATAGCAAAAAAGGTTTATTTCGATCCCTGTACATCCCGTAGATGTAACATTATTTAGACACACCGTAGTACTTCGCTCACTGACTGCATTTGTGCACCCAGAGACAATTCACTCACCGCAGGATGTTGGGATGCGAGAGCTTGTTCATGAGCTGCACCTCCTTGAGCATGTTGGGCCTGTTGGACCGCAGCAGATTCATCTTTAGCACCATCACCTGCCCCGTGCTGCGATGAGTCACCTGTCACAACAAGAGAACGCCGTTTAGCGACCCCAAAACTTCGCAATAGAAACATAAAACATCAATTACACCACGAAGTCATGATCACATGTCACCACTAAACAATCTTTAGAGACAAGTCAGGAATAAGCACCACTGGTAAACACATTTAACTTGAAGATAATACACACATTTAAATATGCCATTTATTGTTTTTTTCGCACCATTTTTACAGAAACGAAGACGCTTATGTTGGCATTCGGAAACCAAGAGAGACTAAATAAGTGTAACACAGTCCTAAAGCAATAATACTCGAGTTATATGTGTAATTGTATAGAATTATTTAATTACTTTTCGTTTTTTTTTGTTGATTCACTTATGTTGGTATCGAAAGTTAGTCTCGAAATTAATAAGCAATTCTCATCATGCATATAGTACAAAACGTGTACTATCGATTGACTCAAAAATGTCCAATGAAGTAGAGAAGAAAAGCTAACTAATTCCAACCGTGCGATAATACCATGATACCATCTCGCAATAACCCAGGCAAAGGTACATTCTTTTTCAGCCTCCGAAACGCCACGCGTAGCGCGGAGGGCTGGTGCTGGTCGCGCCGGCGTGCACAACGCGATCTCACAGAATGACGACACAGAAGCAATACCGCTAATGTACGTCGGGAGTGGAACTGCTCACTGGCACGTACAATGGGACGCTAGCGCAAAGCGGCCCGCGCGTAAAACATCCGCCCCAGAGAGATTGGCCAGGGGAACGCCGCCACGGGTAACTGCAGTGAGCGCGCAGCCCTCAAGGCAAGGCGGGTCACGCGGGAACTCGACTTCGGGAGTGTTTCCTCTCACGCGACCGACATTTTAATCGAATCACAACAAAAAGAAGACCGTTCTTTTTGAAAAATGGGCTCTTTCGAAGTTATGTTTGCATTTGTGCTGAAATCATTAATTTATTCAGAAACCCAAGGAATATCTTTATCAGAGTACGTAGGTCCTATGCGTTTAAAATACGAATGTGTGTTTCTTTCAACTAAGAAAAATTACAATATTCCAAAAATTGTTTTCAAACGCTCTTAAGAGGTGTATTATGGAACCAGAAATTTTCGATGACTAATGAAGTAGAAAAAGAAAAATAATCATAATAAATAAAACAGGAAACTTTTCTATAAAGACTTGCAATATTGCATTGTCAAACTTCCTTGAAATACGATGAACATATGTTTATATTGAGTAATATTTATAGCAATGAATCGAATTAAAACTAACAGATTAAATACGAGTACACCTGGCTGGCAAAGAAAAGAAATACAGCAGGTGACCGTTACACGTAAGAATTCTTGTCAACAATTAGGAAATGTTTCAGAAAAAAACATTTCTTCTTTTTCCAAAAGCCCAATTTGCATTTTCAACACACCAAGCTCAGCTACTTCTTTCCATCGGGACGATGGAACGACGATGGCAGCCAACAGTGTTTTGGACAGTCGCAGAGCAAAGGATTCGTGTCTGTGTCCGAACGGGGCGGTATGCCGGAGAATGGGAGGGCGCCACGGCGAAGCGGAACGCGCAACGGACGGTGGAGGCGGTGGGAGCGGTGAGGGCAGCGGAGCAGCGGGGCCGCGCGGCAGGAGTGTTGACTTACAGAACCCGCGAAGCCATCATCTGGACGGAGCCCGCAAAAACGCTTCATTGCGACAATTAATTTTTTTTCTGGGCGCAATGACGTTAGTGTCTTATTCAAATGGAATATCATTATGACAGATCTTCCCATTTTTACTCCATAACTTCCTTCGTCGCAAAAAATTGCACGTAAAATGTTGATTTGAAAGAGCGAGTTAGGCTTCACTCTGCAAACCGCAGCATATAATTCTTGGCGTGCATTGCGTGTATCCCAAACTGTACCTACGTCCATCTAGTCCCTTAAAACGTGATTTTCGATCGCACTTAGAAATTAAGAGTTGCTGTAATTAACAAAACGAGACATTTCTGGACCTTCAGTAACATTTTTAAGGAGTTTAACTATTGTGGCTACTCCTACTCCGTAGAATGGATGGCCAGGAAAGTGCAAAATCTCGCATTCCATATTAAATTCAATCGCCTAGTTGAATGGAATTATGTAGAACACATCCAAACCCTAAGAATCAATATGGTTGAACAATGGCCTTGAAATATCCTAAAGTTTCGAGCAGCTAAGATGCACGCCAATAGTAAAAGATGTGGGATGTATATTTACATCCAATTCAGTTGTTCATAATTCAGTGAAATAATGCACACAATCATCGATCACTTTCTGCAATTGAGAATGTAAAAACAGTAATATGTGATTTTAGGTTTTCTGTTTGCTGAGAGGAGCAGAACGCAAACATCGATTGAGAGCATTGTGAAAATCGTGGAATGATGCTCAACTGTCTAGAGAGTAAGTGTTTAATATTTGTGGATTGGTCGGTTTCTGTATAGCTCCGATCATTTGATATCCTGTGCAATTTATTCACAATGATCGAAGTCTGTCCATGAAATCTCAGGAATTAGAATTATTCACGTAAAGAGCTAGTAGATCAGGTAATGTTTCTTCAAGTGTCTCAAATTAATGTAAATGTCACTACAGTAAGAGTTTGACTCACGGACCTTTCATTTGCGTAAAGTATCAAGGCCTTCTCTGGCAGAATTCTCACATATCAGAATTGAGGAACTCACAGCGGCCCCATGATGAACAAAATAAGCGATCGCAAAAATTTGGACCTCCCACAAGGTTTCTCAACTACGACCGCGCCGGATATCCCAAGTCCCACTCGGGGAGTGGTGAGGGCGAGGCGCGAGGCGCGAGGCGCGAGGCGCGAGGCGCGAGGCGAGAGGCGAGAGGCGAGAGGCGCGAGGCGAGAGGCGAGAGGCGAGGCGCGAGAGGCGAGAGGCGAGAGGCGAGGCGAAACGGTGCCGCGCAAGAGGCGTGGTGCGCGCAGCGCTGCCACCGCTGCTTCTGCGGGTTGTCGACCTCCCGCACAGGAGACGTCCCTGTGTAAGCGGCCCGCCCGCCCTGGGCGCCACATGCGCGCGCTCCGCCCCGTGCGGATCGAGAAAGGACACCGCTGGCCACCCGTATGCCGCGAGTCGCAGGGTCAGAGCGCATCCGCTAGCGATGGGAGGGCCCCGAATTTTTCATTTTCTGCACATTTCTTGTACAACAGTATACCGCTGGAGATATGTAGGAAAACACCCACTGAGACTGCATGAATAGTCTAAGATATTCTAAATTAACAATTTTACTTTACAAATCAATGACCTTGCACTCGAAAATTAATAACGTTCACAAATTAGAGTAAGATTTTTGTTTCTCAATAACGTGAATTGCGCGGAAGAATTAGTAAATGCAACCCGATACATCTGAAAGGAAAAGCGTGATCGTCGACGTGGCTCTGAAAACAAAAGGTGACTGCGGTCGTGTCAACAGGTTACGAGATTCATTCAGTGAGCATCAAAGGAAAGCGCATCTCGAATTTATCTGCGATAACATTCCTCTTACTCGAGTCAAAACTTTTCAACAAGCCTTCGTTTAGGCGTAAATTTACACATCTTTCTGTACATCATCTGAAGCAGCTTTCAGTTACTTTATCACTCTTTGATCACTCCGAAAAGAATGGTCCACTTATTCGATTCGGATTGTGGCAAATCACAGACATTCAAATGACAGCCTTAAATACGCCCATAAATCCCTTCGGATGCCATACGATCAAGCGATATTAAAGAAATGTCTTGAAGCAACTGCATTGAATTTGGTGGAGTTCACAGGTTTTCAAGCCTTTAAAAAATGCGACGTTCGATAGGAATCGTTTCTGAGAAGAACTTCTCCACGCGATGCTTCCAGGAAGGAAATCTCAGTTGAGACGTTTTTCCCCGCCCTTTCCGCGTTCCTTTCTCTTGAGAAAGTAATTAGAACGCTTTTTTCTTCAAAGAAACCGACGCGTTTAAAAAATTAATATGTTTGTGATGATAAAGGTTTCGAAAGAAATACAAACCGTATGTTCTCACAAACTTGTCACATTCCCGTCACGAGGCAGGTTTCATCTCTTCTGCGCCCAATTACTCTTCGAAGATACATTTCACTCTCCCACTTCTACTTTTCCAAGCCGGGCGGTTCGATGCTCTCAATTGAAACATATAATTTTCTTTTTGTCAGATGAGGTTTTTTAATCTCCACTAATTCTCTATCAAAATTCTCTCTCTGTTAAAACAATTTTGTGGGATGAGAAAATTGGTTTATTATTAATCAGAATATTTTTCACCTAACACGAAGTCTGAAATGTCCATTTTAATATTTCTTTAGACATTTATTTCTCTCTCTCTCCCCAATATTTGTACTAAAAGTCCAAGAATGATTTTGAAAACATTTAGCAGTGGCATTGAAAATAGCTCACTGGAACGGATAATTTCTTTACGGTTAACAGTGAGAAATAGTTAATATTTTACCTTATTTTTAGTAATCTCATCCCAACTCAAGAATGAGAAACTTCTCACTTCAATTTTTGAATAATAGAAATAATTTTCATCGACCGGACATGGTGAAGACTTAATCGGAGATTTCTCTCACGCACGCAAATTTCGCCTCTTGCCCAGATGCTCAAAATGATAAAGAATTATGTGAAAGCATGCAGCAAGAACTGACTTTACCTAAGAAGTCTGCTCCTGGAGAAGTCTGACTGTACCAAGTCAGAATTAAATATAATCATATTCACTTGCCCAAAGTGTGGGCCGGAGGAGGTGGAACTTTGAGTTAACACAGTGACATGGAGGTTATCCCATTAATACAAATGCATTATTATTATTATTATTATTATTATTATTATTATTATTATTCATTAGGATAATTGTTAATACTATGTTTGCTAGCAAGTTAACTTCCGAGGAGGTCGTAGGCAAAATGTTAAGACAGCATTGCTTAGCAATTAGAAACTATACAATAGTAAAAAATGGGGTACATTATTAACAAAATTGTTTCCATTTTTTGCGTGAAAATATTTGGATCTCAGCCACCCTAGGCTCTGATCAGGTCGGCAAAATCGTTGGGGCAACAACGGCGCCCAGCCGCTGTACTGTTTTCTTAAAGGCACTCCACCCACCCTGTTTTACTTGGCAAGTTCGGAGTATTGGGAAGAATTCACCTAAGCGATCGAGCCCTTTTCCACCTCTTCTGAAGCTTCTCGTTTTCGTATTTCCACTACATTATCTAAATAGGGCCATTTTTTAAATAAGTCAAATTTTCATTCAGCAAAACGTTTTATTTACCTCTTAAAAATGTTTTGGTTTATCTAAGTCCATATATGACTTCAAGATGAACTAGGTGACGCACAAATCAGTTGCCTAACCCTACATTTCGTTGCGTACTTTTAATTTCGTCGTGCAAAGTGAATTACAAGACTCGCATCAGAACACATCCCTCTCGATGACTGAAGTGCACAAACATGCAACTTGCACATTGCAGACGACGATAGTCTATTTTCAGAATATATTTGCTGCTAGATGCTCCCAACCTTCGGATCACGGGATAAATAATGACATTTTGGCGGACAACAAGAGCATCTCATCGCTATTTCGGAGGGATTTTTCATGTCAATGTTTACAGTTCACACACAATTAATACAATATTAATTTTTCATACAATATTAATTATTTTTATAATATCCCTTTGTAACTAATATACCTTTCTGGAATGCCTCGCAGCGATACTGTATTGTTTCCTTTCGAATCAGCTTCTGAATCTCTTTTATACATGGATGTTGCATCTCGTATGATGCGCAACGCAAGCACGTAAGACACGGTAACTCATCGAGAAGATATAGCAACAAACCTTCGCGGTGCCCTATGAAGAAACCTGGCGAGTTCACGAGAAAGCTGTAGTTTATGTAAATGGCGACCGCGAGCTCGGTCCGTTACGGATAAAGCAGATCACCTACACGTACTATTCATTTTCATTAATTAACTTCAGTTATTTGTCAGTATACCAGGACGTCCCGAAAACCGTACGTTCGGGACCAATTCCAAAGAAAGGTGCACTAATATCAAATATCCCCGTCCTCCATTTATATTTTATACAATTTAGATTATTCGCATCTTTTTACAGCAATATTTTTTCTGGGCACTTCAAGTCTCCAGCAACGCCAACAGATTCAGGTTTTGTTTTGAAGACGGCTCCTTCGGCCGACTCGCACTGATAACATTTAAAAGGCACCGCCCCCTCCACGGCCCGTATGGTGTCACGTGACGATGCGGAGGGTCGCCCACTGCAGCGTCGCCAAAGGTCGGCATTGGCGACCGACCTTTGCACGGCGGAGGCGGGGCGGCGCGCCGCGTCGCGCCGACGCCGCACCAATGAATGACCGGCAGGTAACGCCGGAGACGCGTTGCAGACCTCAGCTATTCTGCGATCGCGCTGATGGCTACTGCTTAACATCCTCTTAAATAAACAAACTTATCCGATAAGTCGATCTAACATTTTTTGGTAGTAACTGATCTCTGATTGCCACAAAGTAATAAGTGAAAAAAGGTTGCAATCTAATGCCGACTCCGCTAATTTCAATCTTTTATATTTTATATAATCATTAGACATTTCAAAAAATAAAATTAAGAACGTTGCATATGTATTTAATGTACTTTCTGAATCTTGATTCCTACAATTTTATTTGGACTGTTTTAAAGGCATTTTCCAATTCTGCAACCGAGTTAGTTTGTGAAGGGCACAATGCAAAGTTAATACCGGAAAAGGACAATGAAAGCATCAAATTTTACTCTGAACTTGCACAGACCAGCAAAATCTGTTATAGGAATTATAATGCACTGTAAACCTGCATTTTCGCAACCGTCAAAACTTTTGACTGTGAAATAACGAAAAACATTGACGGTTTAATAAATATTGAATGCAGAAAGAAAATGTAATTGAGCGAAGTGTCATTCAAACGACATTTTTATAAAGAAATTTAATCTTAGCATGATAATTTTTTCGAATTCTTTGGTATATGGTTCTTAGAATACAATTTGAAGATGACAAAAACTGATATTAACATTTCTCTAATTTTTGGGTCTTTTCGAATAACTATCCATGTTTAATGGAAAGTACAAGGTCACACTACATAAATAAAAAGCTTCGTTCTCTTCTTTTAAGCGGGAGGCTCTAAATATTGCTTTAATTACGAAAAAATATTCCAAGATGAATTCTCACACCTTACAAACTTCAGAAAAATTTCGCAAAATATAATTGAAAGTAAGAAATGGTTGAATGTGAAGGTTTCCACAAATAAAGTCACATTACACAATGAAATATAAATAAACAGAGCGTCGAAGCTGATTCGAAACCACCATGAGGAGTACTCGAACCACCATAATAATAGACGCCTCGATCAAACAGTCGGGCAAGAAACAAAACGAGATCAGGATTGTAGCGCGGTCGGCGATTGTGGCAGCTGTCAAGAATAAGAAAGCAGCCTGTCCGCAGCCGTCTGTTATTAACTCCGTCGCACCATTCTCCTGGAGATCGAGAGAAGCGCGGAGGGAAATTCCGCGTGAGAGCCTCCACCACGATGTCTACGAGCGAGCAAGCAAGCAAGCAAGCAAGCAAGCAAGCCGCTAGCAGGCAACCCGGCGCCACCGCCACCGCCACCGCCGCCGCCGCGCAAACAGAGGCGTCACAGACGCCGCGACAGGGTAACGTGGAGCAGGCGCAATGAGGGCGCGCGGTGTGGACCGGGAAGGGGGAAGAGGGGGGGGGCGAGGGCGGAGAGACGGAAATGAGACGCAGCCCGCGGACGCGGCGCGTCGTCAGCAGGAGCGGCGGTGGTGGCGGTGGCGGTGGCGCAGGAGCGCGCTCTCGGCACTTCCGGTGGGGGTGGGGGCAGGCGTCCGCCAGAGTTTCTCTTCCTGCGGAGGCGCCGCGCGGCGGAAAGGGAGATCGTTCGCCGAGAGAGCGCGGTCCGCCTCCGCCCACGCTCTCGGTGGCGCCGTCGCCCTAGCCGTGACTTCGCGCCCTCCCCCTCAATCCCTTCCCATCCACTTCCCCCTGCACGATTCTTAAGTGTTACTCTCGCTTTCATCCAACTTTTAAAATATGCGTAGGCGGGCCACCTGGGCACGCAACTAAATATTTCCTGGGGCTCCGTTAACGAAGACCCAATGACAATCAACAATTGGTACGGTTTTCAGGGAAGAAGGTATTCATGTGTTTTTCTACAAAAAATTCTTAACAAAACTTTCAATTTCTTTATATAAACAAATCAGGTGGGCAGAATTTAATCCAGAGATTATCATTCTGTAGTGCTCCCAGCGCCGTTTTGTGATTTTGGTCACCCCAGGGTGTTTCCGACGCTCGTTACTTCGAAAACGCACGAAACTGAAGGTACTTGTACTTCTTGGATACGAACAAGCGCGTGGCAATGTGCTGTGTCACTGTCACCAGCCAAATTATATCCGTGGGTGCAAAGATCATACAAGAAAATTATAGTTTGACGACCATTACCGATTCATTCAAAGATCATTACGATATGCTTTATTCAAAAGATGCAAAGTAGTTGGAAAGGTGTCTTGGGAAGCCGTCGTCGAGTTCCTGTGAGTCGAACACACGTGGCAGGAAAGACGGAGGATGTCGGCGTTCCTCGAAACTGCAGGAACAAGGCAGTCTTCAACACACCGACGGGAAGGCCGTTTCCGGATATCCTGGTTTGAGAGATGACAATAAGGCATTTTTCGACGGCAGAATCTCGAGTCAAACGCGGTAACGTGCCCGTTGCGTCCGAAATGTTTTCCAGCGTTTTCCCGGTGGCCTCTATGTAAATACATTTGAGGCACGTAAAAGACGACGCGTGGAGAAATTCACTGCTTGTAGCCAAGTGGTGCAGCTGTCGCCCATTCTTTGCCTATATAATCGCGACTAGCTTTCGCCGAAAACGTTTCCGACACACACAAGCAAGAATATAGCCCGCAGGAAGAGGATCCAGAAAACAAGCTGATAAAATGCAAAATTTTATTTTTGTTGCACGCGTTTATTCGTACATTCCAGAACAAAAACAGTTCCGAAGTTGAGAGAGATATTTCGTTAGCAATCACAAAAAAATAAAAAAAATAAAAAAATAAAATAAAAAATAAATAAATCCAAACAATTTGGTTAACCAGCCACACGTAATGAAATAATAAAATAAAATTAAAAAAACAAACAAAAAAGCAACAACAACAACAACAACAAAGACTTTTCCTTCTCCCATTGGGCATTGTTGAACCTCACAAGCCGCCATGGTGTGACTACCAACTAAAAGCTTCGAGACACGTGAAGAGAACAACAATAGCAAGAGGGCAATGACGTCGTGACGTCCAGAGGCGCTGAACCAGTGTAGATGAGCCGAGGGGAGAGGGCCAGAGCGGCAGGCGGCGGGCATCGGGCGTCGTCGCGCCACCCACCCGCCCAACGCCCGCTAGTCGTCACGACGCGCGCGCGGTGCGCGGCACGGCACGGCACGGCACACGCGGGGAGCCGCGCCGCGTCGGAGGCAAAAGACCGGAACGCCCCGCGCACAAACACCAGGGCTTCTTAAACTAGCGGGTACGGTAAGATAATATATACAAATTGAAAAAGTACTCAAGACAAATAATATAATTAGAACGAGAAAAGGAGAAGGAAGAGAAGAAGAAACGAGCAAAAAGATAAAGTCACTTTATTTGGAAATTCACTAGACGCCAATATTCCCCACATTACAGCAATTTTTTTTTATGTGATGGAGCACACGTCTCTAAAAGTCCTTCTATTACGCATATCTTCTATCTTTGCACGTTGATTATGTAATGTCAAGGAAATAATAAATAAAACGAACTAAAAAGTAAAGCGAATAAACTCAAGTCGTTGGTTCAATGTTCTATCTCCGCCCTAAAAAACAAGGTTGCGGAATTCCCCTGGAAGCAATACAAAAAACTTGCGTGAACACCTCATCTACACGGGAAACAAGTGGGAAGGAAGTGCTCCGAATAAAATGTGGAATATTTATAAGCGGAGTCCCGTTCTACGATAGCGCCATACGACGTGACTGAACAATCCGCTGGCGGCGCCGCACGTACCACGGCGGTGCGCGCCGTCTCCGCAGCGAAGGCGCGTCGCGCGCGGCGGCCTCGAGACGCGTTGGGCGGCCCTGGCCAGGTGCGGCGGCGGCGGCTGCTCCTCTCCGCTTTCTTGAGAACCGTTACGGTTACGAAACTTTCTAATTGAACGCAATTTCACATTTCTCGCGTGGCGCGGGGGTGCGACTTGAGCTCCACCCCCGCAGGGCGAGCGCCGCGCCGCCGGGCAGCGGCGACACTGCAGTGCCTTAGACACGAAGGTCCTAGGCTTTGAGTCCCGACGATGCCAGGAGTTTCGGGTCGATTTCAGCCCCTGTCTGGAGAAGAATACTAGCGGTGGGCCACTCTGATCGGCAATTTTCTGTGGTTTATCCAATCAACACCAGACGAATGCCGGAGCAGTACTCTAACAAACGACCAATGGGCCGCGCGCAATCTTTCCTTCCTATTCTACCTGTACTACACTACCAAAATGTCGGGAACTGTCTGGGGCGGTGCCCCGCCGGTGGGAGCTACCAGGTTTGAAAAACCGCCGCAAGCCGTAGGTCGACGCCGAACCTCGCCATCCAGAGGGGGAAGATCACCGCCACCTTCCGCGATAAAAACAAACACTACACTTACTGGACTATCGACTTGTTGAGCACCAAGAATCACTACTTAAGGCAGTTGAGGCGCCAAGAATCACTTCTTAATCTATGCAACCGGGCCGGGCAGCGCCGGAGGTCGTGATGGGAAGCGAAGGTAAGGTAAGGTAAGGTAAGGTAAGGTAAGGTAAGGTAAGGTAAGGTAAGGTAAGGTAAGGTAAGGTAAGGTAAGGTAAGGTAAGGTAAGGTAAGGGAAGGGAAGGGAAGGGAAGGGAAGGGAAGGGAAGGGAAGCGCAGGGAAGCGAAGGGAAGGGAAGCGAAGGGAAGGGAAGCGAAGGGAGGGGAGGGGAAGGGAAGGGAAGGGGCCCGAGGCGCAGGTAGCGCCACGCGCCCGCGGCGGCGCGGGCCGACAGTCCAGAGCCTCAAGGACGCCTGGCGCCGGTTTTCCCCTCCACGCTCCGATGATTGGTCGCTTCTTACGCTGTTCACCCAGATCGAGTCGGTGGCGGTTGCAGGGCCGGGCGGGTAAGCGGTCTCTCGGTTGGACAACCGGAATTAAAATCCCGGAAGAGGCAAAAGAAAGATTCCCCGTCATGCCTTCCAATTAAGAAGCTTCGTCCCCCGTGAATAGGTTTCCTCTCTTAATCACCCTCTCAAACAAGAGGCAAAGTCATAAACACTTCAACCAACGACGTTAACGACACGCATTTACTAAATGAATGCGACGATAAAGAAAATGATTTCCAAGCACCATCACAAGTTATTTAATTGCTCTCAAAGACCGACAAACACTTATACAAAATATAAACAATAGGTACACAATGAATATAATTAAAAATATATAAATATCAAATTCAAACAAACACATATGTGAAAATGTTTTGAAAACAAAATGAGCTATTAATCCCATTGGACAGATCTACACTAGCACATATATAGAGAATGGCTAAGGGATTAGAAAAAGAAATATTATATATATATATATATATATATATATATATATATATATATATATATATATATATATAAATAAACGAGACTTGACAAATCCTGTACACAGAATACTTGTCACACCAATTACGATAATGGAACAAAACGAAATGGAAGAATTTTTGTGAATTCCATTTTTGTATGATTTAGTATATTGCAGAACTGTTTGTGAAACATTATTCAAAGAACTTCGTATTCTCTTCTGACTAAACACCTTACACGGAACATGTGCGAAACACAATGTTTCTAATACATTTACTCTATCAGAAACATTGAAAATGAAGAAATGTAATTAATACATTTTATATTGGACAAAATTCTTATAAAACGAATTTCAATTTGCCGTATTAAAGAGTTTTAATACTTGGTCAATGAAATACTAATAATCTAGAAATCGAGCAACCTCCGTGCGGCTCTCAAAGTTCGGAGACTTCCAGTCCACCAACCGAGTGTCATTCGCTGCGTCTCTATCTTCTGTTCGGGAAATGATCATTTTTCTCTCTGCGGATCCATTCAGATTATTCTAAGTAATTTCTCTTAAAAAACTGCACGTTTTTCGAGTTTTTTAAACAACTAAAACGCGTTTCGGGTGACTTACGTCACCAACAGATGCAATCAGTAACTCATTCGATTCCTCTCAACACGACCCGGTTGAACAATTACCTCGTCTTGTCTAGGACATTCTGTAAGAATTATAGAAAATCGTGTATTTTTGATGGTTGTAATGCACCTGCCAGTCTGGTAAAACACTGAATCACTATACTCTCTTTACGACATTTACACGAATCGTTACGAATTGATTCATCAGAATAACAATAATTAAACCTAATTTTAATGAAGCCAAAATGTAAACAGGTATTTTAATCGATATTTTTTATGTAGCTTTTTATACACCCGACACGGAGGAGCAGGGCAACTGTAATATGTTTAAAATTTATTTTGATCATGAACTTGCAAATTACAAATAAAACATTTCAACATGAAAATACCCGGCGGAGACGCCAAGCTAAGCTAGTGACCGCACGAAGTTACATAAATTAACCAGGATGTCCTTATACTGAATTACTCTTAATTTTCCAAAGATTCAAGAACTGTTTATCCTGTTTCATCTATCCCACGAAATATCACTTATTTCAAAGCAAGGATTTTTGTGAAATCTCGTCAATTACCCTGGTGACTTTTTGATGAACACCTTTCGTAACACTCTTTCGTAATGAGATTCTCACACAGACCAGCCACTCAGTGCTGTCAACGACCTTCAAATAATACAATTATAATGTTTACCGGTTTGTCTTCCAAGTGAGAAACTAAGGAGATGTGACAATGCATTCTAAAAGCTGATCATCTCTTAGATTGAACAAACGGTACAGTTCCAAGACGTTTGATGCACATAATTTCCCGAAACAAATCTTTCAAAAAGAATAATATTCCTCTCTGCATGTAATATGCGTTTTTGAAAACGTAAATGACCCAAATCCATCCCATCGACCCAAAATCTCGTAAGTATGTTTGTTATTAGGGAATTGTCTCTCCTTCATCCTGCGACAACCAGACGAAAAACGTAAGTTTGCAGATTGAGACACTTGAGAAATCAGGTGAACATGCAACCCGAAACACACATTGCACTGCAACACCGTTTATGGTGCAAAACTAAGAAACTGCGTTCTAGGACTTTAAAACGAGGTTTTACAATCCCTGTAAGGCCCACGAGTTGAGTTTATTTCGTATTTCTACCAAATACGACATATCTGGGTGTTCTATTACTTTTTGGAAGGTTCCATCACTCCTTAGTAGAGACTGTCAGAAACGTTGTATGATGGACACCAGAAGGAAGCCATCTTCACATTTAAAACAATTATTTGAAAAGAGCAAAATGTTCGCATAGATCCAGCTAGAATTAATTAATACAAAAAATAAGTTGTAAACCAATAATATTTGTCAAGACTATTTATATAATGTAAAATAATGCAGATCGAAAACCAGAAATATTAAAAATATACCTGGAAAATATCTTTAATTAAGATATAAAACAGATGTGCGATATGAAATGTAATCCGATATGGCACCGATATTTAAACGGGATTCAGGAAAAATATTTAGAAGACTATTCAACTTTTCTTTAATATTTTTGACGAGTCAAGAAGTTATTTCAGAGGTAAACGTTCAACATGGTTAGAAAGTAAACATCCAAGAGTTGTTCTTAATCGAAATTGTTCGTGCATATCCGAAAAGTTAACAGCATGGAATTCCTGTCCGTAAACGTTAAGACATGCAAGTAAGAGAACGTTTTCACGCGTATGTGCACATCAACATACCCATGCGTGCTTCGCGAGTATTCCTGCACGAGTTTTTCTGAACAAAATTTCATCAATTTCTAGCACAGATATTGCTTTTTGAATGAGGAGAATTAACACAAATCAAATATTTTCACGTAATGTTGGAAAAAAATCCATTTCTCTATATAGTTAGAATGCCCAATTGGAAAAGCAAGGCAACAAATAATTTGAGACCTTTAATCTCTGATACTACATGCTGAAACGTCGTTCATGTTTCCCAACTTATTACTCCTCAAAAATGTTTTTATATAGTGCCAAGTGAATTGTTACGAGTAGATTCGTACAGGGCGACAGTAGACTACTTGTAAAACGTTTAACAAGCAAATCGGTGAAGATGTGTATGTTGACACCAAGATCAACTTTCCACATTACGAGGCATATTTTTTTATTAGGTATATAGCCGAATCGAAAGACAACGTGTGTTTGAAATAGTTTTACTATCAAGTACATTTTTATATTTTGAAGGCGGTTAGAGACTTTTTATTGCATTTTTAGCATTTCAGTGGCTCTTGTGAAAAAAATAATCTTTGCAAATCTCCGTGAGAAGTAAGGTTCAGTAAATGTTTTGAGTTTATGAAAATTTACAGTTCGAATGAGAATAGCATTTTAGCATGTGTACACTGTTTTCTCTCTGTAAAAAAAGTTTTAAGAAAATATGACGCAGTTGTTGAGAATATCTTGTTTACTTATTTGTGGAAACTTAGCACGATGTAATTAAAAAGTGCTCATATGCGCGAATTTTTAATTGGGAAAACATCTAGCTTTAGAAATAAAGGTCCACACAAGTTCAACTTTTGTAATTTTCGAGAAAACAAAGTTTCAATGAAAACCGCACTTAGATCTATGAGGGAAAAAAAAGAGCCATGTCTGAAAAATTTGAGAATGCATGATCTTCTTATGAAGCACCTCCAAAAATTAAGAGACCCAATTCATATTCGCAAGATATTAAATTTAAGTCAGATTCATCGGCGAAGATCATAACCAAGCCGTCGGTCACAACATGAAACTTTACCTTTTCGCTTTGAAAGAATTTACATGTCGGCAACTAAAAATCACATGAAAAGGAGAAAATCATTAAAGCAGCAAGGAGGGAATCTAGATAGCCTTCACTTGTATCTATAGACTAATGAAAAGAGTAAAACACAACCAGTTTTTAACCTCTGTGTTCATTCAAAGCTGAAGGCGTATAATTAGTTTCGCGTGATAAAATTCACGAAGTGGAAAGCATTCCAAAACAAATACCAGCTACCAGCCAAGAAGGAGTTTGTAAAGAGAACATAAGAAACAAAGTGAAAGTGCATGAAATTTTGCCACTGAATAGTCTTTACCACACTTCATACGCTGAATGAAGAGGCACACAACATACAGGCGCCGACGCTCTGGAATCCTGCATTCCATGAGGTTTGAGAGTGTCCTTGCCGCCGTCTGAAGGGTTAACAGATCAAGTGGGCGCTTGAACAGCCACGTCGAATTTCTCTGTTCTAATTTATTTTTGAAGACAATGCGCTATCGTTGAAAATCCGGGAACTAGCTACTCAACAGGTGCCGAACTACTTGCATACTACGCAGTAGATATCGGGAAGCACTAAGCGGATACATAGCAAACGTGGGGGATAGTGAAGGGTCCCGTGCCTCGAAGATCATCAAAAGTGCAACTGGGCAGTTTTAATTAAATTCCAAACAGTAATTAACTAACGACAATAAAGTCACCCGTAATAAAAAAAACAAAAACAAGTCAACACAATTTGAAAATAAATGTCATGTTCATTTTTTTCGAGAATAGAATGAACTAAAAATTTAATGTTCATCGAGAAAAATATGTTAGCGTGCTAGTTAAAAAAATCGCCACCATCACATTCAAAGAAAACTACGAAAAGCCGAGCTCCTTCGTCAGTATTCTGTTTTATGAAGGGCTTCAATTTGCTTTTCCCGATCTATCTTTGTCTTTCCGTCATTTCACGAGAAGCACTCTAATGCAGTTCAGTATTTTATTGGTACGTATTTTTATCTTTAAAGTAACAGATGAATCTCATAAAGGAGTTAAGTACGGGTTAACTGTATTAAGGCACTTAAATTTTAATTTTAAAAAAAAATCACCAAAAATTATAAAACCTGTTTGTTTTCTTGTATAGCAAAAACGTATAACTGGATACTTGTAGAAATTGTTCCTATAATCTTAATAATTAATCAATGAACAAATAATACCGACTTAATTAGTGAATTTAAAATAGAAGTGATATAGTCAGGTTACGGCACGTTTTCTACGTTGGGTAACCGTGCGTAAGCTTTGAATAAGCATAAGCAATTTATTGCAAGTTGGTATGAAATTACAATCACAAACCTAAGTTGACATTACATTCTTAACTATTTAACTTCCAGAACCCAAAGAGTGGTGTCCGGTAGTCGCAGCTCAAGGGCCTTAAAACTTAACCGCGGAGTTGCCCAAGACACTGTATTAGGACCACTAGTATTCTTAATGTATGTAAACGATGTGGAAAATGCACTTAAATATTGCAGTCATAAAATGTACGCGGATGATCTTCAGATATATCTAAGTGGCCACCCGTCTGAACTCTTCTCACTCGCACATAAAATTAACGAAGATTTGATAACCTTAAACAAATGGGCAGCGTTATTAGGCCTACAATTAAACCCAAATAAATCACAGTGCATGATTATCAGTTCAAAAAGCTTTGTGAATAAAATATCCTCTTCTACTCTGCCTAAAATTTATATAAATGACACCGTTCTACCTTGGTGTTCCGAAGTCAAGAACCTAGGAGTGTTTATTGACAACACCCTCAGCTGGAACTCGCAAGTAGATTCAACCTGCCGTAAAGTTTTTGCCGCAATGCATTCGCTGAAACGCCTGCGAACGCTTTTACCAATTAGTACACGTGAGACACTCATTAAATCACTTATTATGCCACATTTTGACTATTGCGACTTTCTTCTGACAAACATGACATCTAAATTACAACGTAAACTTCAAGTAGCACAGAACGCATGCGTACGGTTTATTTTTGATCTAAGAAAATACGACCATGTATCGCACTTTTTTACTCACTTCATATGCTTACTCTAGACAAAAGACGGTTACTTCACTCTCTACTTCTTCTTTATAAAATTTTACACGGTTCTCATGTAACACGTCTAATAAGTAATTTCAATCTTCTGAAATTAAACCGAGCTCGTAGTTCAGCTCTGCTCTGTGTACCACGTCACAGCACGACTTCTTTCAGTAAATCTTTCACCATTACAGCTATCCGAGCCTGGAATAAACTACCAGCGAGTCTAAAACATTCGAATACTTTCCGTAAATTCAAAAACGAATTAAATACTTGGGTAAGGTATAACGACATATAGAATGTCATTAATGTCCTCTTCATCCTCCAGACTTTTCCCACTACCAAGCACCCGGTCACCGCCCCCCTAAACGCCGCACTTTCCTCACTCTTTAAATTCAAAATTCCACCCCATACCTCACTACTCTATTCTCATTTTTCACTCCCTCTCACTCCATCTAAATTATTAACAACCACATATTTTCTGTGTATCCTAATAAAATTGTTCAAATAAAATATTTAAAAGAGATTAGCCACGCTCCAAATAAATGCTAAAATACTTACAGCTATTTTTGTACTGTCATCATTGTCATATCTACAATATATTGGCCTTAATAATAATTACAATTGATGTTTATATCCTATTATACTTTTACATTGTTTCTAAATACTGTCAATATTATATTTTAAATTACTGGTACTATTAACTTAGAGCCTATTGTGCTTCTCTGCTGTTACAAATGTTTGTATATTTATGTAAAGTGCTAATGTATACCAAACGTAACATTTCTGTACCGCTTTGGAAAAAAATTACTTTTTCACCTACTTCTTCCTCCTTTTCTTCACTTTTTCTTCCTTCCCTTTCCTTCACAGTCTTCCCCATTTATGTCTTTACGACCCTTTCCCCTAAACGCCTCATCTCTTCACCTTCACTACTATCCATACCATATTCTTCTATATTAATGTTCGGCCATAAGCCGCCATCCTGATTGAGGTTTTTCTGGGTTTACTCAATTGCTTAAGGCGTACGCCGGGATGGCCCCTTGCTTTGCACTCCCAGTCATAAATGTACAGTTTGTCCCCCCTTTAGTCTCTCTCCTTTCTTCTTTCTCGTTCGTATTTTCTACTTCATTTTCATTTATGATTCCCTTCTCTCATTTTTCTCTTCTCTTCCATTTCTATACCATAATGCTGTTCGGCCCTAAGCCGCCATCCTGATTGAGGTTTTCTGGGTTTACTCAATCGCTTAAGGCGTATGCCGGGATGGTCCCTAGTTTTGCACTCCCAGACGTAAATGTACAGATTTCCCTCCCCTCTTATATGTTACTACTCTGTATCAATGTCGACTCAGTGGTTAGGCGGAAGAGCAGGCCCTATGGCCTGAGCCTCACCATTAATAAAGACATTATATTATTATTATTATTATTATT
>BLKR01000744.1:0-10000 GCA_011170035.1 Teleogryllus occipitalis
AAATTCCTTTCCCTATCAGTCATATTTTGAAGAAAACACATTCCATTAAAAAAGTTTTGGTAACCAGTTCATGTATGACATTCTCTGCAAAATCAATTTAATTAATTGGAAGAGGGTTAGATTTGTCGCTTGAACAGACACTCCTATCATCTACAGCAGAAAAGGACCCATATTGGGGTCAACAATAATAAATGTCACTTTCTACTAGCTATCCTCTTACAATATGTTTTCTCAATTTCAGTCCATCACTGGGTGTTCACCACCAGTTAGTATTGCTCTGGATTCAGATTTGGACAGACACCAGTCTGAAATTAACAAGTATTTCAGCAAATCCAATTTGTTGTAATCAGATGTTACAAACACACTATGGTGGCATTTAAAGACGGTCAAAGGTCCTTTCCTTTTGCAAAATTGTGTTCATTGGGAGAGCTTTCTCTTTGAGGAGTCATGAAAAATATTTTTTTTCCAGCTGCATTTTCAAGTTATTTTTTGGATATAGCAGACACATTGTTACACCCATAAACAGAGCACAGAGGTGTAGTCAAAAGAATTAATAAAAATCCTGCAGTAAATTGTCCACAGCTTCAGATTATAACAGCAATATTTCAGCAGCAGTAGTAGACAGAACATGACATTCATGAGGGAGCAGGAACTTTCCAGTAGCGAGATGTAGGCTTTCGAAGAGGCCACCATAACTCGTGAATGGATTAACATAGCAAATTGTGTCTAAGATGCCTGATTATGAACTTATTTTTTGTGTTTTGATCCCCTTTAATTATTCATCATTATATACGTAAACACCACAATACACACATTAAACATATACAAAGAAACAACTGACCTGAGATGCCTGTGATGGCAAACCACTTTGCTGGTAAGGTCCTCCACCCTTTGTTCCAATAGCACCTATTTGTTGTGATGAAGGCTTCACACTTGCTGACATCAACGAATTAGATGTGGAAGAAATTAAAACAGTGCTAGGATTACTGCTAAGTTGTTGTGATTGACCAAATGGACCCTGAGCAGCCTGAACAAAAGAGTAGGTAAAAGCTATTTGCCTTCGAATCATAACTTATATTTTCTAATAGTTTCATGAACTTACAGGAATTCTGTATTGGGATAAAGATGATGGATATATATCAGGCGCAGCACTTGGTGGAGGATGAGGTGCAGTTGGAAGATACATGGATTGTTGATTGAATGCAGATGTCTGCCCAGCAAGGCCTTGGTTTAAACCATATGGTGGAAATCCTGAGAACTGTGATAGTGCCTGGCCACTCCGAACCTGTTATGAGATTCATAATTCATTTATTAGCATTTTGAAAATTACTTAACACAAAAATATTACTATTATTATTACTACTAGAACTATACTACTAATATAAAATTACTTTTACAGACCTGAGTACCATCTAATTGGAAAGCTCCATATAAACCACCTTGGCTGGGAATTTGCTGAGAAGAATAAGACAGCACGGTTGGAGGGGAGGGAATTGCTGAAATACTACCAAATGGAGCAGCAGTACCGCCAAGAGTAGGCTGCAAAAATAAATTACATCAATACTCAACACTTCCGCTTCATTTTTGTTTTTTCATTAAAAATATTAAAGTTTAAAATACAAGTGCTACTGGAATTGCTTACAAAATTTCAAAGAATTGTTAGCAATTTGCATGTTAAATTCAAGTAAACACCATTGAGTAATTAAATGAAAATGTGTGTTGATGTCTAACACTAAGAGTTAAGCAAGACACACGTTAATGCACGTAGATTTCGACTGACAACCTCTAGAAGGGAAAAAATAAATAAATAAAATTAAAAAATAAATAAAATTAAAAAAAGAAAGAAAAATAATTAACAAAGTAAGCCATTAACTAAACCTCTCAACTCTATGGATATAACCTTGTTCTATTCAAAAGCAGATTTTATTAATGTATTAATTAGCAGTGTTTTGGTTTTAGAAAGCAATCTATAGAAACAAGGATGCAGCAAACAAAGATTTACATCTTCAGTTGCAGATTTGTATTAAGTAGAATGCTACTTACTCCTATTACTTCAGTGCTATTTTATCATGAGAAATATATTGAAATCTCCATTATGACTCCTTTTTTGAAGATGATAATTAGACTATGTAGGACTGACAGAAAAATGCACAAGTAAAATAAAAATTATGATAACAATTAATCTTACTGCTGGAGCATTTTACTTCTAAAATATTGAAAAGAATGATGAATGAGCTATGTCAAAAAGAAACTCTTTTCACATGACCAGTGCATTTTTGTTTCATTTCTAATTACTCTCAATGATCACCAGTGCTAGTAATATCCACATTACACAATCTTGTGTAGTTACTGTACAGCAGTGTTCTCCAAATTGTAATAGAGCAACAAATTAGGAGGAAAGCAGAGCCAGAAACCTAACTAATTTCTTGTTTTTTTTTATTTCAGATTTCTGTGAAAAACATTTCCAGCAAAATTTTTAAATTAATGTCACAAACTATCAGGAAAAATCCAAAATAGCTTTATGACGTTTATGGCACATTAGACCTTAAAATATGTTCTGAAAATATACAAAACTTCCTTCAAAATTGTTTAATGTCATAAAATAAACTATAAAAGAAAATAATAAATATCTGTACATTGCTGTAAATCTATGTACTATAATAAATTTTAATTTGATAAGAATTAAGTAAATTTTAAATTTGTGTTTTGTTTTATTAGTGCATATAAATTTCTTTTCTCGTTTTGAAATTAAGTTTCCGAACTCTGTATGAAACTACACAGAAAATATTTGGATGTAATAAAACAACAGTTTCTGTGATACCAGTCTCCCCTATCACCTTTTCTCATCCACCACAATGTTGAAAAAGTGTTACAAAAACAAATCCTATTTGGCCACACACATACAGAATAAAATAAAAAACAAATAGTGGAAAGCATAAACAGAAACAATTCATATTTGCAAAAGAAATTCCAAAAACAACATGCTAATGACCACGAACCTTGGGTTATCATACAAAAATAATTCTTTAATGATGTTTGCATACCTGATAGTTAATATGTCCTTGCTGGGTGTTGGATGAATTGAAAGGTGGTGGAGATAAAGGACCAGGGTGTCCAATAGGTGATGGGCCGGCAGACATTACTGCTTGTTGTTGGGGTTTTACCTGAAGATACAATATTAGAAAAATAAAATTAAAAAGATTATGCCAAAATAAGGTACTTATAAATGGATAAATGGTAATTTGGAACTGCTGTTCAGAACTTCAATATAAGCTCTAGCACTGGAATCTTCAGTCCCTTATTTCAACATACAGCAGTAGTAGTAATTTAAGTGCACAAACTTTGGTTGTGCTTTCAAAACTGTATGATACACACAAATGAAGATGATAATAATAATAATAATAAAAAAAAAAGTGTTTACATACAGAAAAGGAAATGTACATAGGTATTAACAAGAAATTTAGAAACCAACAGGATTTTGTTGTTGAATAATAGCACGCCTTACATTATGACACATTACTTTACACAACAATTTTCACTAACAAAGATGTTTCTTTTTGCCTCTTTTCAAATTTCTTCAAAGAGCAACTAATAATTTACTCACTTTGCAGACATTACTGGAAGTAGATGGGACGTCACTCTTGACCATGTTTGGCACAGCAGACACAGCAACGTTTCCACTGTAACTGTTGGGATTGTTCTGAATTTGTGGGCCAGAGCTGCAAACCAAAATGTGAGAGATGGAACACCTCGCACATTGTTATACACCAAAATGTTTCCTCTTTGGCAAAATACATTAGTTACAATTTATATATTTTAAATTATTATCATCATCATTATTATTATTATTATTATTATTATTATTATTATTATTATTCAAAAACAATATTTAAAGCACATCTTTCTTGAAAGGTACTATTTGTTGACAGTGCATCTCACCAAATACATTTTGTAACTACAACATCCAATATTCATCACCCTCCTCCTTATCCTCCTTTTTCTTGTTTAATCAGTCCATTACAAAACATTTTTTTTGAATTCCAGACCCTACTAACCCTTTATTGCATAGTGTAACTCAGCTGTAACAATGTTTTTAAGGTCATAAACGCATTCTAATGATTTAATTATGAACTATTTTATATTACATGTGATGTACATCATGTGTTTATGTCACCCCATGCATTGTTAGGCGGTAAACACTATAAGATAACGAAAAGAAAGGATAGTAACCTGAGGCATCGTGAATTGGAACTTCCTGGTTATACACACTGTTTCTGTACATCAGAAACGAGAGGTTTTTAGGAAAATAATTGAACTAAAATACGAATGATATTTATTTTATTGACTTGTTTGATACTTATGGATTAGTTATCGAGTGGATTAGTCATTGACCGACAGTGTCACATACTGTGCAACACACCTAGTTATATAAGTACTCTCAAACTATCCTTCTGTTATGAACTGTGGTCTCTTCACATGGATGGAAAAAATCTTTGTAAGCCTGCTTGCTATAAGTAAATTTGTATTTTCAAAGCGTATTCTTTTCAGAAAAAAACAAATTTTGGTTACAGGGGTTATTTTGAGAGTGAAACCTCTCTCATTACAGAACTTTTGCTCAATTATGAAAAGGAGGAAGGAGTTGTAATGAATTGACTAATGATTCAGAAGATGAGTTTATTATCCACAGTAAGCATGGAAATGAAACTGAACAAGAAATTTGTGATCCAGATCTGTAAAAATGGAAACACTCGTGATGTATGCCCATCAATGTCTGATGTAAATATGTCAGAGGTATTTTTTGTAGGTGAAGACAGACAAAAACAAACAAACAAACCAACAACAACAAAGCTGAAAACCTCCAAAGAAGAAAATTTGCAAAAACATTGCTTCCAATGTTATAAAAATTTTGCTGTGGCCTAAGAGAATTGCTCGTGAAATCAGATCTAAAATTGAGGCTTTCGGATTATTATTGGATTCAAATATTATTGACGAGATTGTAATGTACACTAATATGCATTTCGAAACTTTGTGCGAGTCTCACGACTATAGCAGAAAATGGAACTGCAAAGATACCACTCGATCTGAAATTTTGGCTTTCATAGCACTATTGTATCTTATAGGAAGCAAAAAAATTAATCACACCAATGTTTGCAAAATTTGGGTTACAGATGGAACTGGAATGGATATAGCAAGATCTGTGATGAGCAATAAACAATCTCTCTCTTTGCTCACGTACATCCCTTTTGATGATAAGAAACGAAGAGAAGAAAGAAAAAAGTATGACAAGTTGGTTGCAATTTGTTCAAATATTGACCAGTTCACGGGAAACATAAATAAAATATTCTCCAGGAGAATTCCTGACCGCAGATGAAACATTAGAGCCTTTCAGAGGGAGATGTAGTTTTATACAGAGCATCCCTAATAAACTAGCTAAATACAGTTTAAAAATGTTCGCTATGGCTTACGGAAAACCATTTTATGTTTGCAATATTGAAGTTTACTGTAGAAATCAGCCCAAAGGTCCATACGCAGTGTCAAATAAGCCAGAGGAAATTGTTTATAGACTAGTTGAACACATGAAAGGCAGTAAGGGAAATATCACATGAGCTATTGATGAGCTCATGTGAATGAAATATACATGAGCTATCCACTAGCCATTAGCTATCAACTAGCACAAAAGGAAGATAGGGAATTATTGTGTCGAAATCTAACTTTCATTGGTACAATGAAGAAAAATAAAAGAGAAAACCTCAAAACATGTTGCCAAATAGGACAACTAAAATTGGGACTTTTAATTTGAGTATCAGGAAGATGCGATTCTCTTACCATATGTGCCAAGAAACAATAAAGGAGTGATTTTATTATTGACAATGCATCACATTGATGCTCTAAACTCAGGGACAGGAAAGCCTGAAATCACTGATGATTATAGTTGCACAAAAGGAGCCGTTGACACAGTTAACCAACTATGCAGCGAGTACACTGTCACAAAGAACAAGATGACGGCTGTTGGCACTTTTCTATGCCATTATGAATATAGCTGGCATCAATGCAATGGTATTATACAAATCAAATGTATCAAAGTCAAGAGAGAATTGCAGTTCCTTTCTGAAACAAATATCCTTTGCTCTAATGAAAAAACCACATGATAGAAAGATCCAACATGTGTACACTTCCTTGTGACATATGTGCATTTCCCAAAAGGATGCTACCTTCCAAAAAATCACAAGATAAAGAAACAAGTGAAGGTGGTACGCAGAAGAAGGAAGGTCGATGTTATATGTGTGCCTGAGCCAAAAATAATAACACAACTCTCAGATGTGGAATAAGTAATAACTTCACGTGTTTAAGTCATGCAAAGCAAAAATATATGTGTAGAAATTGTGAAAGTAAAAATGAAGATAATGATGAGTAAATAATTTTTTTTTTTTTTTAACTTCAAATTTTCTTTTAGTGGTAAAAGAACCCAGACTTACCAACAATGTACTGTAATTTACTCAATATATACTAACTAGTTAATATCTTTCTTTTGGCCATTTGTTTCTTTTTTCATCTCATTCTTATCCTTCACCTCAACTCCCACACCCAGTTACCCAGGAAAAATACATTAATAATAAAACAATATTGTGTAATAGGCAAAGATATAATGATGTGTGACATAAATTGAAAAAACAAATTGACAATATAGATGCAGAAATACCTGAAATCTGCTTGGCTCACTCTTTGCGCTGCACACCCACTTATGTTCCGGAATTTGATGTGCACGCTTAAGGGTTCACAGTGTCTGAAGTAGTGTAAATTTATGAGTGGGAATTCAAATTAGGCCATAATTGCTACATATATGAAATTTGTTCAGGAATGTGAAGTATCCACTTTTTTGGAATCTGAGGTCTACAATACATTTTTTCGGCCAGAAAATCACCATTTTTATCATCCCTTCATCATGATGGTAATTTCAAAATTTGTTTTTTTATTATCTCTGTACTCCACCAAGTTTTGATATAAATTGTGTTGCTGTGCTTGAGAGGATCTTACCTGAATACTGAAAGTTAACATTACTATCCCTGAGTATTGGAATTACCTAGAACGCCTGCAGGCCATCATTCTGATGGTTGATGAATTACAACAGCTATTTGTACAGTACAGGGAATTTATATGGACAAAAATGTATATTAACATTTACATTTTCATGGCTCATTCCCCTAATAGTAAAATTACAGTCTACAACAAATAAAAAACTCTGAAGACAACCATGTTTGTTGTATACTGAAGGAATCCATTGCAAAAGCTACATACATAACACATTTAATCGACTTGTTTAGGTATAGGTTTTTGATTGGGCATCCGCACCTAACATGGTTTCTTGTCATTTTCATCAGGCCTTTGGCATTTTCATGCATATAAACTAAATAGTTTTACTGCTCATTCAAATATATATTTTTCTGTGAACTTTTTCCAACTACTTCAAAAATAACTCAAGAATTCATTGCTTCTAAATCAAAAAGGTTTGAAAATCAATTGTGTGGCCCATCCCTTACAACATATTTTATACCATGACATACTACCTGATCAAGAATACTTTACTTAATATTGTAATGAAAAATATAATGGTTTCAGAAAACTTTTAGCAACTTTACTTACACTTTACTTAACTTTACTTAATATTGTAATGAAAAATATAATGGTTTCAGAAAACTTTTAGCAACTAGTATCCTGGAAGAATTCTATTCAAAACTAGACAAGGTGATTAGCGACTGTGGGAGATGAAAGAGATATAGTTCTTCTCAGAGATTTTAATACCAGGGTGGGGAAAGAAAGGGAAGTGGTTCAAGAGTAATTGGACAATTTGGCGAGAATGTCTGCAACTCACATGGGAAAATACTGGTATTTTTGTTTGAACAACATCACATTATCAAAAATGGCTTCTTCCAACACCGAGATGAGCATAAGTATACCTGGACGGACCAACAGAGAGGTAGAAGATCAGTGATACACTATATTACTCTGCAGAATTTCCAGGGAAGAGTGTTGGATGTTTGGGCACATCAAGGACCAGAATGTGGCTCTAATCACTCCCTAGTGAAATCAAAAATAATATTCCCTCCTAGGAAGCATCATAAAGAGAATCCTAAGGATTTAGGAAAGAAAGAAAGTAAACAAGAAATAAAGTACCACTTGGAAGGACTGGCACATAGTAATACCCGTTATCTCTATCAAAATAGGTTAGATAACTTATTAAATGAAAGTACGGAACAAACAAATACTGACATGTATGAACACTTAAAAAAATGCCTCCACCAGGCTGCAAAACCAGCCTCAGGAGAAACAGCCAAGGAAAGAAACAAAATGACTAAATACTGGATTAATGAAGAATTGATAAATGAAACCAAAGTAAAGAAACATCTATTTGAAAAGTGGTTAAGTACCTATGAAGACAAAGACAAATACAATTACACAATCCAGCAGAGAAGAGTAAGAAATCTGATAAGGAAGGAAAAACAACAGTCTTGAGAAAGGATAAGGAAGAAAAAACAACAATCTTGAGAAAGGATATGCAAGGCAATAGAAATGCATATAGGTGGGAAAAAAACAACTGAAGTTTGGAAATACATTAGGAATATCAAATCACCCTGCAGAGAGAAAGTTCAGATCCACAGTATTCCAAAAAAACAATGGGAAGTGTATTTCAGTCAACTGTTGAAGGAAGACAGGCCGGAATTTATACTTAATACCGAGATCTTATGTCCAAGGGATTGTTCCATAAATATAACAATGGAAGAAGTAGAGAAGAGCGTAAAAGAACTAAAAAGTGGAAAAGCCCCAGGATCTGGAAATATCCCAGGTGAGCTACTGAAAAATGGAACCCCGAAACTAATGTGAATGATACAATTATTGATGGACAAGTGTATAAATATCAGAGATGTACCAAATGAGTGGAAAGTAGTACACATCTCATCTATCAAGGAAGGAAGAACATCAGCAGGTATTACAGGGGAATACCAGTAACTAATACATTTAGCAAGATATATGGGAGGACATTGAGAAATAGCCTAGAAAAGGAGTATGTAACGCACGAAGAAGAAGAACAAAGTGGCTTTCGAGCAGGGCGCTCTTGCATTGATAATTTATTCTGTTTATCACAAGTAATGCAAAAGAAGTGGCAAACGGGGAGAGAATTACACATCTTCCTCGATATCGCACAAGCGTATGACACTGTGCCAGTAAAAAATTATGGAAGGTCATGCGATGTCTAAATTTGACTAGTACACTTATTGCTGCAGTGAAAGAATTTTATTCTGAGCAAGCAGGAATAGTGTAAGTGGGAAAGCTCTTGACAGAAGTATATTCAATAACTAAAGGCCTAAGACAAGGATGCTGCATTTCACCGACACTCTTCAAAATCTATGTGAATGAGGTCCTGCAAAAATGGAAAAGGAGTTGTGCAGGAATGGGAATACCGGTGGATATGTACTCCACTCTCTACTCTCTGAATCTGAATCAGTGAAATTGTCGCTGATTCAATCAGTGAGAGCAAAGTCACTGATATCTTCAGTCGAAATGTGTAGTTTTGCTGACAATCAGTAAATATGAGAACCTTTTCATAATGACCGCCAGCGTTTCACTGGTAGTCAGTGGTGAAGTGCCACGCCACCATACCGACTGATCGTCCAGTCATTTACGTGCTCTGTTGTGTATGTAAGCAAAATCCCACGGTGGAACAAGTGGAATAGAGGTTTCCTGTGAGAAAACTGACCTGTGTCTGAAGATTGTTTTAATTGCGTTAGGTAAGTAGTTTTCGCTTTTCTGTGACTCGTCTTGTTGATAACTGAGATGTTTTATTTTATTGTGAACATTTAGCCATACTAAGAAATAGGTTATGAACACGTGGTTAATACCACATATTTGTTTTTGTTATTAACTTGGAAACTTCTTATGTAACTTAAGAGTTTTAATGTAACTGTTTGGTGATACAGTGTGAAATATCTGACGTGCAATGTAT